>VXBP01010550.1:625470-866773 GCA_013400115.1 Rhinopomastus cyanomelas
AGACCTCGAATGTGCAGAGGTTTGTGTTTGTCGCTCGCGGAGAGCGAGTGGGCAGCTGGAGGCAGGCTGCGCTTCTCTTTTGTACTTAACCCTGGTACTGACACTTCCCAGGCTGGAGAAGAGGCGACGAGGGGGTGGGTTTCCCGTGTGCACAATTCAAGTGGGCTGTACGCTGGTGGGTCCACTCAGTCCTACAGTTCTGACCTTGTAATGTATATGGCATGATGTATTTTTATCCTACAGAAGAAAATCAATTGTATATATTTTTCTCTTGATAAATAGCTGTATGAAATTTGTTTCTTGAATATTTTTCTTCTCTTGTACAATATTCCGACATCCTACCAGTATTTGTCCTACAGGGGAAGGGGGGGGATTTTTGGGAGGTGGGGTGGGGGGTTTTGTTTGTTTGTTTGTTTTATTTCCTGTTCTGTACAATAGTTATCTCTAATGTTGGCAAAAAACAACAAAAAAAGACAAAAAAAAAAAACCACCAAAAAAAAAAACCAACAAAAAAAAAAAAAGAATTTTTTTGAAGTATCCAGAGTGTTATGGGTTTTGGAATTTGTGGAGACAGATTTAGAAGATCAGCATTTACAAATAAAAATATTTTACATCTATAAACTGGAGCCTCCTGGTGTCTGTCTGCTGGTCCAGTTCTTGGCAGCCCCTCAGCCCCCACACTGTGGGGTCAGGGCATCCTGGGGTGGATCAGAAGGAGGGTGGGTGGGTAGCAGGTCAAGGGAGGTTCTCCTCCTGCGCTGCTCTGCCTTGGGGAGACCACACTTGGAGTGTTAGGGCCAGGTCTGGGCACAGAGCTGCTGGAGAGAGTCCAGCCCAGAGCCACAGAGATGATGGAGGGAGGGGAGCATCTCCCTGCTGAGGAAAAAGGAGCCTGAGGGGTGACCCCCATGAATGTTGATAAATATGGAAAGAGTGGGTGTCAGGAAGGAGGCTGGAGCCAGGCTCTGCTCAGGGGCACCCAATGGTACCACAAGGGGCAATGGGTGTCAGCTGGAACACGGGAGGTTCCCCATCAGTATGAGAAGGACAGGATCAGTATGAGGGTGATGGGAAGGGGCTGCCCAGGGTGAGCTGTAGAGTCTCGGTCTCTGGAGAAGTTTAAAACTTACCTGGAGATGTTCCTGTGTGACTGGATCCAGGGGATCCTGTTGTGGCAGGGGGATTGGGCTGGATGATCTTTCGAGGTCCAGTCCCCAATGTTGGGTGCTGCTCTGTGCCAGGCCCTGAGCACTGCCTGGCTGCCGTTGCCCACACGCTTCCAGCCTTCCCAGCAAGGGCCTGTGTGGGGCTAACCCAGGCCAGTGCTGCAGGGAGCGGCCCTGACACCACAGACGTGTCTGGCAAGGCCTCAGCACTAGGTCGAAGTTATGGCTCCAGGATTTGTTGCAGAGAAGTGGGAACCAGCCAGGTCCCAGCTGTTCTCCAGTGCTGTTTGGATCTCACACTTGGGCTGCTGCAGGGGCTGAGCTGAAGGCAGTGGTGAGCTCCCAGCACAGTCCAGGGTTGGGCTGCTGGACCAGCAGCCGTTGGCTGTTGGCTCCTGAAGGGCCACCTCAGCCCTGGCACAGGCAAGCAAGTCAGTGCAGGACAGGCCAACCTCAGCAACTGAGAAAAAACAGCTACAAAGCAAAGCCCCTGTCAGGCACCATCACTCCCTGAGTCGTGGCGGAGGGAAGTGGCTGACCCTGAGCCCTAGAACTCGGCCCCAGGCAGAGGTTCTTCACAAACAATCAGCAGTTCTCAGTGTGACGCTGGCACTGGGATTGCTGCGCCAGGCCAACCTGGACGTGGCAGTGCTGGGTTAGCAGTTGGACCTGGTGATCATAAAGGCCTTTTCCAGACCAAATCCTGACTCAACAAAGGCTTCTCCCTCTTCAGCCGCATTCCCGAGGGTCAGCTGTGAGCAGTCACAGAACAGGCTGAAGTTCCACCTGGCCCTGGGACAGCCCAGCTGAGAGATTCGGGACTGAATCACAGAATAAGACCATTTAGGGATCGGAAGGGACCTCAAAGGATCATCTAGTCCAATCCCCCCCCCCCCAGCAGGATCCCCTAGATCAAGTCACGCAGGAACACGGTGACAGAAGACCTTCGTAGCCTCCTCTTGTTGAGTTCAGCTCACAAAGGCCTGCCTGTGCGGCTGCAGCCAAACAGATCTGGATGTGGCCAAAGCTCTCTGGCTGCAGAAACAGCTGACAGCGACCCAACTGCCACCCTCCATCTGTTCCTGGAACTCCAGCTGAGGCCACAAGCCCCCCTGCCCCAACCCCACAAACGTGGGTATCGCTCATTTCACAAACAAAGAAGGTGGGTTACTTGCACAAAAAGGAGGGAGGATACTCTTGATATCAGAGAGCCACCCAGAGGTCCCTGAGGTCAACACCCTTGTCTACTACTGCAGCCTTAAAGCCACCATGGGCTGAGGTGGTTTTGACTGCAGCCTCCAAATGTCCTCTCCAGGACCTAAAGGTCGGCACGTCGCAGTGGCAACAGACGCCGACTGCAAACCACAAGCGAAGCTTCTGCTTCTCCCCACCAAGGGTTTGTGTTCCGAGCTCTACGTCATTTCTCAGGACGACAACATAAAGGCCACAGGAACAAAAAGGGCAGAAGCGAGGCCACTGCACAGCCAGTCTGGCAGCTGAAACGAAGCCCACAGCCTTGGGGAAAGGCCAGCACACAGCTGGGAAGAGCTGTGCCAGCAGCCGCTGCTGCAGCGGCCGCACACACTCGGAACGTTTGGGTTGGGAGAGGCCGACCACTAACCCAGCTGCACCAAGCCCACCGCTGCACCGTGTCCCTGAGCAGCACAATCTCCATCACACCAGCACGGAACCCGCTGTAAGAGCTACCACGAGCCAAAGAGCCCCACGCTGCCCTGAACAGACTCCCCAGACTCCATCTCTCCCTGCAAGGGCCACCAGAGCCAGGCACAGCCCTCAGCTGCTGGAGGGGACTGGGGTTCCTTCCAGACACGTGGTGGTGGGAAGCACTCCGGCTGCTGCCTCATTTAATTCTTCCCATTGTAAAGCTTTACCTGGAAGAGCTTCCACTGCAGCCTGTTGTTCTGGTCTACAGCCAAACCCCAGCTTAGCTGGTCCCTCCCTGCCCACGGCTCGCTCCTTCCAGGACTGACGGAGGAGGCAAGGGGCTGCGCAGCAACAAGGGGCAGCTCTTACCTGCTCATCTCCTTCCTCCTTCATGCTCTTCTCCTGGCAGGGAGGCTGCCCTGGCTGAAGGACCAGCAGCACCACTCACAGCTCAGTCTCTCCTCTCCACGGGAAGCTGTGGGGCTGTAATGACTCCAGCATTATTACTTGTCTCATGCTGCCCAAAAGGTCAGTAACTGGGCGCTGGGGTCTTTGTGCAGCTGGCGCTGACGACACTGGAGCTGTGCCCATCCCAGGGCAGGCAGGTCCCTGCGGTGTGATAAACAGAGGCAGTGCTCCCAGGGACAAACACGCTGGGTAAAACCAGCTTCTCTCTTCTGCAGCAGCTTCCTCCCACTGAAGGAGCATCTGGAGCTGAGGCAGGAGGTCAGAGAAAGGTCAAGAGTGAAATAAATGAACTTGGGAAGGAGAACAGAAGTGGAGGAAAGTCCTCACAAATTATCAGCTACACGAGCCAAGAGGTGAGAGAAGGAGGATGAGCCAGCTGTGGGGAAAAGGGAGTGGAAACAAGGGAAGTACAGAATTACTGAGGCTGGAGAAGCCCTCTGAGCTCATCCAGCCCAGCCTAGGGCCTAACATCACCACATCAGCCAGACCAGGGCACTCAGGGCCGCAGCCAGGCTGGCCCTCAACACCTCCAGGGATGGGGACCCCACCACTGCCCTGGGCAGTCTAGTCCAGGCTCTGATCACCTTGTCGATGAGGAAGGGCCTCCTGACATCTGACCTAACTCTGCCCTGGCAGCTTCTGGCCCTGCCCTCTTGTCTTGGCACTGGGTGCCTGGGAGAAAAGCCCGACCCCCACCTGACTACAACCTCCCTTCAGGGAGTTGTAGAGAGGGAGAAGGTCCCCCCTGAGTCTGCTCTTCTCCAGGCTAAACACCCCCAGCTCCCTCAGCCTGTCCTCATCACACCTTCCCTCCAGTCCCTTCTCCAGCCTCCTTGCTCCTCAGGGCCTACGAGTCCCCGCATGGGTGTCTAGGTTGGAGCTTTCTGGTCCAACAGCTACACAGAGCGAGGCCAAACAGATCAATACAAAACGATCCTTTATTTCCAATGCAGCTACTGTCAGGAGTCATCAAAATAGACTTTGCAATAGTTACTTTGCTTTAAATACGAGGTGACCGACGACAGCTACGAGCTGAGACTACAGGGAGGTGTCCTACACTCATAAATGAGCTACCTTCCAATATGACAAACGACGAGTCTCAGGGGGCGAGAGGGAATAAAACTCTTCTCCAGACAAAGTAAAATTGTTTGGCCAGTAAAACCGCACTAAAAACTTCAGGAGTCGCTGCGCAGGAACTGCTCAAGGAGGGCTCCCCTCTGCTGCTCCCTTTAGAAGATCCACAAAGCTAAAATCTCACTGCTCTAAGACATTTTCTTACTTAAAACCAGTTCAGTAATCCAGGATCATCCAAGGAGCCGCTGAGAAGCTGCACTTCCAAGCGCTGGTCTGCAGCGGGGCTGCTCCTACGGCTGCTGCGTCTGAGCACCGGGACCTTCGCGCACACCCAGCTCTTCGCCGCCGGCTGTTTCCACGGGGTCCTCACAACAGTGGGGCCGGGTGTAGCAGCAGAGGGCTCCTCGCAAAGCCCTTCACGATGACTTCGCACCACGGCGGAAGGCGGATCGGGTCTTGGCTTGGTGCTTGCCAGGCACAGCCTGGCTGTCTCAGCTCTCAAAGTGCCACTGCTGAGGGAGGGACCCGTCGCAGATGGCCATGGTCACGTACCCTTTGTGGCTGAGGGGATCCACCACCTTCATGCACTGCCCCACGGACACCTGGTAGAGGCGGTTGTTTTTCTAGAGGAGAGGGAGAAGAACACGTGGGATTGATTGATTTATCCTTCTGGGCTGCTCCAGGGTCAAACCAAAGCCAAAACTGACACTGCGAGCGAGCGGTTGCTCAGAAACCCCCATTCAACCCGGCCTTTGAAAACACCAGGGCTGTGGAAACCTTGCTGTGTCGCACCGGGAAGGGCCTGCACATCCCAGAGCTCAGTGACAGCCTTGCTGAGGCTGAGCTGCAGCCACCAAAGGCCACCTAACCTCTGTGTGGGCTGCCTGGACCATGGGCTGGGCCTGCTCCCCTACAGGTGACCTGGTCCCGCCGAGACTGTCACGACTCAACCCTGACGCCCTGTCAGTGCTGCCGTCGCTTACCGAGACGCCCACGGCAAGCGATGCCGCTGGACGCCAGACTTCCACTCACCCCAAACGTCCACTGCTGCGAGCCGCCGGAGCCGTGGCACTTCATGAGCCGAGGCGGATCGGACGAGCGCGTTTCCGAAACGTCCAGGCAAAGGAGATTGTTCAAAACCAGCTCGTGGTCTTCGTTGTAAACCCAGACCTGCGAGAGAAGACAGAGTCACCCCAGCGTCCCAGGGCAGCCACCCTGCACCCTTCATTCAGCTGCAGAGGAGGCACTTTGGCACCTGGATGTTAGAGATGGACCTCGCGAGGCTGCTGCCTCTTCTCCAGCTGACAAAAAGCAGCTGCAGTGCTCTGCTGCCTTCCCAGTGTCACGCAGCACTGCCCCACCAGCAGGATCCTGCTCTGTAACTGGTGTTTTTATGGTTAAGCAGCCCCCTGCCTTCCTCCTGCCAGGCAGAAAATCTCCACCCCCAGAGATGACCCTTCAGTCAGTAAAACTGGCCCTAACCTCAGGCACTCTGTTTAAAACCCTCTCATGAGGAAGCAAACAGAGGGATTAGTGAGGAGGAGAGAATGGAGACATACCAAGACTTGCCAGAAGAGTATTATGATTATTAAAAGAAGAATGATGGAGCCAAGCCCAAACAGCGGATGAAGCTGGTAAGAATGGAGAGAGAAGACTGCAGGGATGCAGTGAGCAGACCTGGCCCACGAGGGTTGTGGAGTCTCCCTCTCTGGAGACATTTAAAACCCACCTGGCCATGTTCCTGAGTGACTTGATCTAGGGGAGCCTGCTGTGATGGATCCTATCATTAGGTGCCCCTGAGCAGAGCCTGGCTCCATCCTCCTGACACCCACCCTCTCCACATTTGTCAACATTATTGGGGTCTCACCTCAGTCTTCTTTTTTCCCAGCTGCAGAGCCCCAGCTCCCTCAGCCTTTCCTCATCAGGAAGAGGCTCCAGTCCCTTCATCATCTTTGTGGCTCTGTGCTGGACTCTCTCCAGCAGCTCTGTGTCCTTCCTAGGGGTGCTAGTACCTTCAGGATTTTATTTCATCCCCAAAGAAAATCACCCAGCCTTCTCCTGGATTGACTGCTGAGGCAGCTTCACTAATCTCACTTCCACGCAGACAGGTAGGGAGATGCAGGGCTTCTCCTCACACAGAGCCTAGTGAACAGCTCTGGCTAGACAACAGCTCAACTCCTTGCAAGGACAGCTGTGTGACACCACTGCAGGTGGGGCAGGGGAGCTATCCTGCTCTCATCTCACCTACATTTGGATTTTCCAAGTGGTTTGAGGGTGCCACCGTCGGTGAAGGAGGCAGGCGCTTCGCTCCCTCCGTAAACCCCGGTATCGCAGTGATTCCCCTCTAGGAAATCACCCTTCACCAGAAGAAATGAGGAGCAGGGATGTCACTGAGACTCCTCTGAAAGGCACAATGATTCCTCCGGTGTGATTAGTTAACACAAAGAGGTAGCAGCTGGCTAAGAGCTCCAGAGGAAATTCAAGGGAGGAGAAGGGCCCAGACGGTGCCTCATCACAGAGGAGGTTGATCCATTCGATCGTTTCCTTTGGAAACACAGGGTTTACTCTAGAAGATTGAGTCCAGTGTCAACACAGACAACTGTGTTAAAACAGAACTGAGGGAACACAATAAATCAAAGAACCTGGCAGAGAGCAAACGGAAGCCCCCTGCTCCCAGGGAACAGACATTTCAGACTGACACGCTGTAAGCCAGGAAGCACCAGCCCACCTTTTGGCTTTCAGAGTGCACCAGAGTGTGGCAGAAGGCACGGCTGGCCAGCTGGCCAAGCTCTCTGGATGTGCATCCTTATTTGCTCTGCAAAGTGCATTAGCACCAGAGGAATGCACTGAAAAATTCCACCAGGCAGTAACTGCTACGGGAACAGCCCTTTGGGCAAAAATCCCTGCTGTGAGCAGTGATTACCCGGGGCGAACGCTTAGCCCTGAGTGGCAACTGGAGGTATGTGTCTAGAGCCAACCACACTTACCCAGGCACTGGCTGACACCTCTCACTTTGTCCTCTTCTGTCACATGCAGCTGGTGAGGCCACAGGTAGAAGGCACAAGGCCTCATCAGCTGGCAAAGCACACGACACTTCCTTTGGGACTATCAGAAATCACCCTGCTTCTGCTGCTGAAGCTTCTGGTTTATGAACTGCTGCCCAGTTCACAAAGTCCCCAGTTAGCCTACCCCAGCCCACTGTGGGTAAAGCAACGCCGCAGCACGTCCCACACTCCAGTTATCTATGCCTCTCATTAGTTTTCTCTTTAAATGGGATCTTGTGTCCTGGGGGCTCCCTGATTTCCTAACGTTCTCAGCGCAGTTCTCAGCTAGGTAAAAGTCTTTATGGCATGAGGTGGACATCTCTCTACCCTGGAGACTAGTTATCCAGGTCCTGAATTTATACTGCCTGGAAGAATGGGAGCGGAATAGCAAAGGCTTCCTGCAGTAACACAGGAACTCTCATTCCATTTTCATATCTGTCCTCAATCCCCAGATCAGTAGTTCATCTGTGGCCAAAGGATTTTTCTAAAGTCCTTCAAACTCCTTCTACTCAACAATAACAACAACCTCATCCCGCACCGCAGCCCCTCCAGCAGCAGAGGACTAGTGGCACGGAGAACAGCAGGACCAGGAGAAGGCAGCTTTAAATCTCAGCACGAGGAGCTGACTGAAAGAACACCTACAGTTCTGAAGTGTCAATATCAGTGGATTGTGAACCCACGAGGAGCTGCTCTAGGAGAGTCTTCAGTCACACTCTGAGATTCACGCCATGAACACCCAGCATCAGCAGGGACAGAGCGGCAAACTCGCCGTCTCCTCAGCTAGCCCTGCAGTTGGAGTATGTCTCTGAAATGAGCCTGCTGGCAACACCAGCAGGGAAAGCAATGAGCAATCTGTGAGCTGGGAATCACGACTTGGTACCTTCAGGAACATCATACCTGGTTTTGATCGTTGTAGTCACATTCCCGAACCACCACCAGGCCTCCTTTCTGACTCGGGTGGCCCTGGGCGACCAGGCATTTGTTGGTTTGAAGGTGATACAGCTAGAAAAGGAGAACAGTTTGGAAGGCAGGGTAAACGACAAAGGCCACGTGCCAAAGGGAGCAGGTGACACCGCGTTGGAAACCCTACAACTGGGTGTGCTAACGAAAAACAAAACAGACCCCCTCTTCCCTTTTAAAATGGGCTTTTTCAGATAATTTGAATGGGCTGCCCAAGGAGGTTGTGGCTGCTTCATCCCTGGGAGTGTTGAAGGACGGGCTGGATGAGGCCCTGAGTAACCTGATCTAGTGAAGGTGTTCCTGCCTACGCACAGGGTTGGAAGCAGGTGATTTTTAAGTCCCTTCCAACCCAAACCATTCTGTAAGGGCAGTGAGGCTGGTGAAGGGTCTAGATCACTAGTCCTAGAGAGAGGAGGGGTTGTTTACTGGGGCTGTTGACAAGACAAGAAGAAATGGCCTCAAGTTGCACCAGGGGAGGTTTAGGCTGCATATTAGGAAAAATTCCTTCACTGAAAGGATTGTCAAGCCATGGAACAGGCTGTCCAGGGAAGTGTTAGAATCCTCATCCCTGGAGGAATTTAAAAGGTACCTAGATGTGGTGCTTAGGGACAAGGTTTAATGGTGACCTGGCACGGCTGGGTTAACAGCTGGACTTGATCTTTTCCAGCCCAAACAACTCTATGACTCTGTGAAAACACCTCTGTTCTGGCTCTAGGCTGTATGCAAGCCCTGAACTAACAGGTGGCCAGCCAAAAGCATCTTTTTAGACTGATTCATCCCAGTGTGGCAGGGATGAGGCTGTTCAGGCTGCAGTCCCTGCCTGCACATCACACACAGCCAAGGGTACAGAGGAGAAAGCCAGTTATCCACAACTCTGCCATCTCCCCTCCCTGCAGCAAAGAGGTACCACAGGGTTGAGAATGTGTGGGAAGGAGATGCAGGGCCCCAGATTTGGCACCCAGATTGCAAATGATTATTTCCAGTCTGGAGCTGAATGTCAAGAAATTGCTGTCCCAAACTCAAGGCCAGGCTGATCAATTAGCTAACTGCACTTCATGATGAAGACAAACAGCTGCCTCAGCATCTGTATTGATTCTACAGAGTTTCAGACACTAAAAGATCTTTCAAGTAATGAAAAGACAGCTTCTTCATCATGTGAGATTTAGACAATGTTCTTCACTAGACTCCATTTCTGGGAGTAGCTGTCACAAGGCGCATCAGCAGCCTCCTCAAGGCCACCAAGCTCTTGCTGCTCCCTACACACATCTGAAACAAGTTATAGGACACCTCCTAAGTCATATTTCCTCACACTCCAGAGACTTCTAGGAGAGACCTCATTTTCATCATTCCTCACTCAACAGAAGGCTTTTGAACCGTGCAGCTCCATGAGTTCTGTGAGTTGTGTCCATGTTTTTATTGGCCGCGATGATGAGCGCTTGATAGCGCTGTCACAATTTGTGATCATTACGCTTCTTCCCAGCTGTCAAACCAGCACTTATCTCTGCTCCAATTAGTTTTTGAGAATAAGCTGGGATTTGGAATGACTCATCCCAAATCCTAAAGAATCTGGCACGCAGTGGTGACACTGGCTGATCGTTCTGTTCCTTGTAGGCATCTGGAAATAGTTTATACGATCATCAGAGCCAAAGCTGACTCTCTCACACAATGCTGGGTACAATTCTTGAGCCCCAGAGAACCAGAGCCAAGGAACTGCATTTTTCCAGGTCTTGTCTCCTCCCTCTTCAAGGGTGCACAATGTTTTTCTCTAGATTAAACCACAGGGAATCACTGCTAGGAAGAATTCCCCTTAAGTGTTGCTGGGGGAACTGGATCCACCAAGTGGCCTCCCCCACACCAGCAATTCTGTAGTCAAACTTCTGTCTGAATGAAAGCAGAAAGCTATTAAACTTAACAGAAAAAATAAACCAAACATCTGACACAGGGAATAACAGCTTTTAACAACCAGGAGAACCAGCCCATTGTCTCAGCTTGATTCAGGGAAGCTACACATTCACCCTAATAAATAACTTTATGGCTTGGCTTGGCTTCTGCTACAAAAACGCTGCACAAGTTGTGGGTTCCCAGATAGCTGCTTCCAAGCAGAAATCTAATAAAGTCAATAGGTTCTGCATGAACTCAGGTCCTGTAGCTTGAATGCTCTTGAAGGACCAGCAACTGTCAACAGACACCACAGACTTTGTTACCTTGCTAAGAGTTAACAGCACTTTTAATGCCTCTAACTATTGAGCTGGAACAGAATCTGCTAATCGAATGTATGAGCACATCAAAGAGTTTGTTCTGTGTGAAAGGGAAGCTGTCTCGGGTTTGAAGGTACCCAGCATCGTGGGGAAGAATAAACAGCACCCATCAGACAGTGCGGCACCGGAGCGGAGATGCAGCCATGTGCTGCCTCTGCCTGCACACAAGCTCACACACACGGGTGTCAGAGCTAATCACGAGTTCCCTCGTGATTTACATGAATACATGTTGAAATTTATCTCTTCACCTCTACTTGGAAGAAGAATCGAGCACAGCTCATTTTTTTTGGTCATTATCTAACAGTCAAGACCAGAAAAGCCATTATCCATCTCCGATGCAAATGTTCATCTTTGCAGAGAACTACCTCGCACAAGCAATGAGTTTGGAAACTAACGACATTGTTCTCTTATCATACACCTACAGAGCATGAATATTTGAGGCCAAACTTCTCTCTGTCCAAATCCATCTTCAGAATCAGAGTGAAAAACACTGAGTGAAACTCATTTGCCTTTGTCTGAAGACACAAATTGTCTTAACAGGGCAGCTTGTTGCAAAACTAACTCTCTGCTCTATGGAAAGAGGTTTATTTCTGTATTTGAACAAATCTTTCAGGAAGACTCTCCAAACAAGCACTAAAACCAGCAGAACTCTGTGTTTTCAAGAAGTTTTGTCTTACCCGTCCGCGCTGGATTATTTTTGGTCGTTTCTGCGCTCTATTGACAAAAACTGGCTGCGGAGGTTTGGCGTTGGGCCCAGAGATTTGCATCTCGGGGTAGATGTTATCCAAGTACCACTTAAATGACTTGCAGTTCAACCTTCTTCTCAACTCCACACGGTCGGTAATATTTCCGTAGCTCCTCGTCCTCAGCTCGGGTCTCAAAGCAAAATACTGCTCCTGTACTCAAAAGAGAAGCAGGTTGGGAGTAAAGGGGGAATTTCAGGTTACTGTTTTCCAGCTTCTTCCTCTTTGCAGAGCTCACAAAACTTGGTTTCATCTTGCTAGTATAAACTGTAAAATTAATTTGGAATCAGCATTAGGAAACTCCAGTTTTTATACTGCCCCAGGGGGTGAGATTTCTCTTGCCCAACTCTCAGCTCATCTTTCTACATGGCTTTTTTTGACGAAGAAACGTCTCAGGGTTGAATCTGCTGACCTTCTTCAGATACCACCCTGCAGAGGAAACAAGCCAGCCCAACACTCCAGTGTCCCCAGGGACAAGGGAGGCCAGCACCAGCAATCAGGACCGGCCCATGCTTCAGGGAGCTAAGATGGGACATGATGACTCTGAGAGCCAAGTCCCAGACAGGGAGAGTCCAGCCCACTGTGAAGATGGTGAGGGCTAGCAGCTAAAACAAAGGTCAGAGCCCTAGATTTCTAGTGCTTCCCGAGAGGCCATCCAGAGACAATGCAAGTCTAGCAGCAGCAATCAGGGCTGGCCCCTTCCTGTGGGAGCTGGAGTGGGAGATGTTGACTCTGGAAGCCAAGTCCTGGAGAGAATGAACGCAGCGCACTGGCAGCAGAGACATCCTCGAGTCACTAAGTCAGAAACAATGTGTGTATCTTCACCATCCTCATCTGGTGAGGGTTTCTTTATATGGGTTTGATTATCCAAATGAATGTTTTCCATTGCTGTAATGTTCAAGTGTATTTTGCTTTTCACAGCTTCCAGCTTTACGAGCTACTAGGACAATACGTTTCTGTATCGGATTAGACCTATAAATGGGATTATTTTGTGAGGTTCAGTGGGACCATGGATTTATTCACATAAAGAATCAGAACTGTCACACCCAGGCTGTCTGTGAAGCCCAGCTTCTCCTCTTCATCTGAATCAGCCCCTGAAAGGCTCCCACAATGCTATTTTTCCCATACTCCAATTTATGATTCTACACTGAATGGTACCTGGTCAGGCAAGGACAGATTAAGACTCCAGCTCAATCTTACATGCTGTTTGACACTAATGCAGAGGCAGTGGGGACAAACAGGAATTAATGAATGTACCATGGGCCATGAATATTATTTCCTGAAACCAGAAGAAAAATCCCCTTGTAGAGTCTAACTGCAGCTAGACTTGCAGAGGTCATTGAAAGGACACTATTTGCACAGCGTTTATGGATATTGGTTAGAAATCATTTCTCAGGGCACCGAGCTGTGATATTTTTTTGGATTAATCTCTAGCAGACATCTGGAACTTACTTATCATACTGCAGCTGTACAGAAATTGCAGAACCCCAGGAGGTGGTCACACAGCAGATCCTGAGGGTTTTTAATACCTGCACACTGTCTCTGATACTCAGATCTGACAGCATCATCTCAACACAAACTACACATCTGTCCCTTGTCAAGATCTGTGAGAAGGGGCTGCCCAGGGGGTTGTGGAGTCTCCTTCTCTGGAGATGTTTAAAACCTGCCTGAGCATGTTTCTGTGTGACTGGATCTAGGGGATTCTGCTCTGGCAGGGGGATTGGACTGGATGATCTTTTGAGGTCCCTTCCAATCCCTCATGTTCTGTGATTTGTATGCACTTGATGTACATCTTTTTGCTATTTTACTAGCAGAGAAGATGAAGCATCAAGTACTGTGGACTGTCAGACAACTCAATGAAGCCTGGAGATAAACTGGACATCACCAGCAGAAATGGGTTCCCTTCACAAACATCTGTTATTCCAGTTGCATCTGTCCTGGTTAAAGGCCAAATTTTAGTGTCCTGCCTTTTCTAAACTATTTAGTTCAGAATCACTGAACTACTCAGGCTGGAAAAGCCCTGTGAGCTCAGCCAGCCCAGCCCAGGGCCTAACATCACCACAGTCACCCAGACCAGGGCCTCAGGGCCACAGCCAGGCTGGCCTTCAACACCTCCAGGGATGGGGACCCCACCACTGCCCTGGGCAGTGCAGTCCAGCCTCTGATCACTCTTTCCCTGAGGAAGGGCTTCCTAACATCCAACCTAACCCTCCCCTGGCAGTTTCAGGCCCTGCCCTCTCGGCCTGGCGCTGGCTGCCTGGGAGAAGAGCCTGACCCCCACCCACCTAACTATAACCTCCCTTCAGAGAGTTGGAGGGAGGGAGAAGGTCCCCCCCTCTGAGTCTCCCCTTCTCCAGGCTAAACATCCCCAGCTCCCTCAGCCTCTCCCCTCCAGTCCCTTCCTCAGCCTCATTGCTCCTCTGGACCCACTCCAGCCCCTCCATCTCTTCTTGAAGTGAAGGGCCCACAACTGCCCCCAGTAGTCAGTCGAGGGGAGGCCTCCCCAGTGCTCAGCACAGGGAGAGAACGACAGCCCTAGCCCTGCTGGCCACACCATTGCTGATCCAAGCCAGGATGCCACTGGCCTTTCAGGCTACCTGGGCACCCTGCTGGCTCCTGTTCTCCAGCTGTCTCCCAGTCCCGCCAGGTCCTTCTCTGCCAGGCTGCTCTCCAGCCCCTCATCCCCTGTCTGTAGCTTCAGGGGGTTCTTGTGGCCAAAGTGCAGGACCCTGCCCTGGGCCCTGTTAAACCTTATCCTGTTGGCCTCTGCCCATTGACCCAGCCTGTCTAGATCTCTCTGCAGCATCTTCCTCTCCTCCAGCAGCTCAACACTCCCCCCCCAACTTGGTGTCCCCTGCAAATTTACTAAGGGTAATCTTGATCCCCTTACCCAGGTCATCAATAAAGACGTTGACCAGAACTGGGCCCAGTACTGATCCTTGGTGAACACCACTGGTCCCTGGACACCAGCAGGATGCAGCACCATTCACAACCTCTCTCTGTGCCCAGTCACCCAGGCAGTTTTTAACCCAGCAGAGGATGTACCTGTCCAAGCCATGGGCTGCCAGCTTCTCCAGGAGGGACCTGTGGGACACTGTCAAAGCCCTCCCATGTTTCCATAACACAGATGAAGTTACTTTTACATTTTGCTTTAGACAGGTATGAAAACTTCCCTGCTTCCCTTTCATCATGCAATTCTGTTTATTAAATATTGGTAGCTGCTCTTTGCTGCAAAACAAGTCCTTTAAATCTTATGTTGACACTATTTGTCATGCAGTCACTTCAGTAAATTACCCTGGCCCTAAATATTTGCGTTACACTTCTGAAAACAAAAATATTTCCAGGCTGGCTTTTCAGACATCAATCTGTCATAACGACAGCCGCTGGCAGTGAGCAGACAGTAAGAGGAGGAACAGCTGGAAACATTCAGGACACAGATCTGTGATAAAAGACTGCTAGAATCAGCAGTTTAAGTCCCTGTTGGATAAAGCATTATATTAGCTGGAAATTACAACAAGGAATCAATTCCAAGCTTCAGAGAAATCCGTCGTTAATCACGAGTGACGGTGCCCAGACACTACTAACGGGGACAAAGCGATAGATCAAACCTACCAATGCGTCATGGAGATGGAGAACGGAGATCAAAATTAATGACCCCTAATAGGTTCCTCAAACTGACTGAACGTCAAGATAAAGGATGAGGTTTGAAACATAAACCTCTAAAGAAAAAGTTAATAAAATATGTCTCATATAGAAATTGAAGGGACCACAGGAGCTGGCCACACATGAAATCCTATGGCCTCACAAGTTCAAAATGACTTCAATTATAAGAGGTGAGGGCTTCACAAAAAACTCATCTACAATCAAAAGCATCAGTACCAAGATGTGAAAACAAGGAAGGAATATGCTTGCCCTTGAATCCACAAGTTAATTCTGACTGATCTTCCAGGCTAACACAGATAAGACTCAGACTGCTAATTAAAACAGAAAGCAAACAACCAGGCCAAAAATCCCTGCCTCCAGCGTGGAGACTACCTGAAGTCACACAGCAGTACGTGGCTGCCACCTAACACTGATCTGGACACAAAGCAGTGCAGAGCTTACAACAACTCATTCATCACCTCTTTCTGCATTAAAAAGGATGAAAACATCTACTCCAGGCAGCAGCACTGACAGGGACAAGAGCACTCAAAAGCCAAATGACAACCCTACAAAATTTTGCAATTTGTATTAAAATTAACATTAGGAAATCAGACTACAGAAAGCAGACAATCACAGAACGTTAGGGATTAGGAGGGACCATGAATGATCATCTAGTCCAATCCTCCTGACAGAGTAAGATTACCTAGATCAAGTTGCACAGAAACTTGGCCAAGCAGGTTTTTAAACATGTCCAGAGAATCACAGAACACTGGGATTGGAAGGGACCTCGAAAGATCATCTAGTTCAATCCCCCTGCCACAGCAGGATCCCCTAGATCCAGTCACACATCCAGGTGGGTTTTAAACATCTCCAGAGAAGGAGACTCCACAACCCCCCTGGGCAGCACCTTCCAGTGCTCTGTCACTCTCAGTGGGAAGATTTATTGTGGAACCTCCCATGTTCCAGATGACATCCATTGCCCCTCGTGCTACCATAGATGCCACTGAGCAGAGCCTGGCTCCATCCTTCTGACACCCACTCCTTCCATATTTACAAGCATTAATGAGATCCCCATTAGAGGTGCTAATAGACCTCACTGCAATGCAGTCCTCTGTCAATAACCTTATTTCATGACCCAGAATTGTCTCTTACCTTATATTCATCCATCCACACGTGTGCCAGCCTCAGTGAGTTATGAGCCATAGTGTCCTGTCCTCCAGGTGAGCCATAGGGACGTCTTTTACGGAAGATGTGTCCCACTCTGGAGCAGGGGATGATCACAAGCCTGCCACCACACATCCAGATCTGTCCGTAAGAAGCAGAAGGCACCTCATTGTACGTACACTGACACAGCTCCCTACCTCCTCCCCTTCTTCAAGGGATGCTTAGGTTTACACATGACAACAGAATTAGGTGTCTCCTACAAGAGATTACCCGAAAAGATATTTCCAGGTTTTCTCCTCCCCAGATGTCCATGCCACTGTCGTACTGTCCGAGCTCATTGAAGTACTCGCGATCCATGGCAAAGAGGCCTCCAGCCATCGTAGGTGACCTAAAAAGGCACATGGAAACAAGTTCATTATCTTTGCGAGAAGACGTAAGCCAAGAAAGAAAAAAAACCCACTAATTTTAGCTGGATCCAGTGACTAATCTTACACCTATCACTGAATCATTCTGGTTGGAAAAGACCCTCAGGATCAAGTCCAACCATCAACCCTACTCTACAAAGTTCACCCTTAAACCACATCCCTCAACATCATGTCTAAACAATCCTCAAACATGCAAGATACGGCTCTAAGAAGAGAAAGCAACACTCTTCCCAGTCAGCCTTTGCATTAAGGGGGTGAATGTATTTCACACCCCTGCAGTTCAAGGAGATGGAAATCTATTCTACTGCCTCGCAGATGGGTAAGAAAACAGGTTCCATTGTGTTGGCTTTGGAAAAAGACTCCAAGGTGAAACCACGTTGCAGCTGATACGGTTCAGTGACATCTGTTGTCACAAAGCCTATTCAGTTTGCAGCTTGGGCTTTGCTTTAACCTTCCTGTAGCTCTTGGAGGCTCCTATGGGCAGCACCTCTCTCCTGGTGAAACGAATGCTGGAACTCCAGGAGACCTGTTGTCTACTTCTGCTGCTGCCTACCTTACAGCAAATACCTCCACAGCTGCAGGTTCACTTTTTCCACTTCCCAGTGCAGTTTAAATGTCTTCACAGCCTACTTGGAGGAAAGACGAGTAATGCATCTAGTGAAAGGCCTGGAGGGCAGGTGTCATGAGGATCGTCAAGTCCAACCGCCAACCCGACTCTTATGTTATGAGGAGCAGCTAAGAGAACTAGGGTTGTTTAAAGTGGAGTAAAGAAAGTTGAGGGGAGACCCAATTGTTCTTTAGAACTACCTGAAAGGAGATTGTAGAGAGGTGGAGGTTGGTCTCTTCTCCCAAGTCACTAATGACAGAACAAGAAAAATGGCCTCAAGTTGTGCCAGGGGAGCTTTAGATTGGACATCAAGAAAAACTTCTTCAATGACAGATTTAAATCCTACAGTCGTTAGAAACCATCAAATCACACCCGTGGGTGTCAAAATGTTCTCAAAAGCAGATCTGTGAGTGGTGTTTGTGGTCTTTCATTACTTTGTATTTCTTTGTATAGTAAAAGGGATAGGACAGGGGAAGAGGAACAAAAGAGCTGTCTCTCTACTTAATAAAATGTAAAAATTTGCAAGCTTGGAGTCCACTAGGTTTTCTACAGTGAAACTCAGGAGCTGCCTTTACCAGAAGCTCTTAGCCTTACAGTTACGATCGTGACCACCTGCACATAAGAGCCTGTTCTTCCCTCTTTTGTGGGGGCAAATTATTCAGAGCAGGCCTGACCCAACTGCAGAAAGAGTAAGAATCCACAGTACATAGTCCCTTCTCATATCACATTAGATGAAGAAACAAGGTCCAAACTTGAATTATACAAGCCAGGTGGCTGCTCAAAGCCAAACTACTCCCTCTCACGAGCAGAACTTAAACCCCAGAAGCAGCCTTGTTTCATCACTGATGCAATGATCAGCTTAGAGTAAGTTACTCAGTTATATTTGCACAGATGCCCCCTTTGGGGTTTCCCAGGTCTTTGTCTTGTCCCTGTGTCATTAGAACGGTGCTTTGTTTTGTAAAAACACATGCATCATCCCCATTTCAGTCTCTAGAGTGGGTCCCACTGGACCACAAAGCTGTAATACGTGGGTCCCCTGTAAAACCACCACATAAATGATAGGATGTGATGCAATACGATGGCAGCGGGCGCTTTCTCATCCTTGTTAATCAAACCTGTGATGAAACCAAGCCCAAGCCTGGGTATCCTTCCTTGACCTCACACAATTTGCTGCTACAGCTTCTGTCACATTAAATCCCAAGTTGAATGATTGCTCTCAATTTTTCCATCCCTGACACCAAAGTACTTCATTATGAAGGTCTCTAAAACATAAAACATCAGTTTCCATTTGATGGGAAGTCAAAGGTTGAACAGCAGTCTAGATTCTTTTTCAAAGCAGGAAGAGAGCTCTAAGTAGGAAAAGCCACTTTTAACCTCAGAAAACTCCCTTGAACTATGAGTGTCTCTGCTCTTTTCACAGGAGCTTTTTACTAAAAATGAGTTGATGAATTCAGCAACAGTCTTGAACACAGCAAGAACTAATCCTTCAGGCACTCCCCAGACCAACCATGACAACAGTTTTTATCAGAATAAGGATTTTAAGAGTTTCTATGCTGGTTCCCCATTCAGATTTTACCAGTCTACCCTTTCTGCTCCAGCATCATAAACTGCCACAGCGACACTTCCCAAACCAGCCAAGCAAACTGTTAAGCTACTTTAAAAGTTTCCTGGCTTCTAGATCACATCTTGTGACGGGTAAACGTGGAAAGACTAGTCACAGAGCTGTCAAACAGCAGAGAACCTTCTGCTGAAGCTGCTTGCATCAGCCTGAAATGCTCTTCATTTACAGTCCCAGAGAAAGAGATTAAACTGCCCCATTTCCAGTTCACCACGTTCTCCACAAGAGTCAGTCTGTAAAGTTCTCCCATCTTACAGGTCTGCATTCTGTACTGGAGAGATAAGTCACTAGCAGAGGCACAGCCAGCTTCTTGCCATTGCTCTACCAGCTCTGGCCCTTCATGCTGGGATGGCTTCTATCCTTGTGTCGGAGCCACGCGTCTGCTGCTGAAGAAAGGTGCCTCCTGACACCATTTTGTCACGTGTTACCATTATGCACCCAGGAGGAACCAGACACTGCCGGTTCTGTACAGGCAAGACAGACACCAGTGGTTAAAATACTGAGGAAGGCAACTCCCAAACCCTCGTGTTAAGCTTTACACCAAGGCTTTTCTTTCACAGCACCTCCCAAAAGATCTCAAAACCAAGAGGACAAGCTTTGAACAGGCAGCTTTAGCTATCTGCCACTTTGGGGCAAGAAAGCGTCGCATTTTAGAGATGGCTTTACCTCCATGTGTTCACTTGGGAAGCTTTATGCTAAAATAATTGTCTGAGGAAAACTACACATGAATTCTGATGTTAACACGAGGAGTTAACCCTCTGCTGTGATGCTCGCTCCCATCAACTAGGAAAAGTACCTTCCTTTAAACAACAAAAACATACTATTCCCAGTCCTCTTCAGCATCCCACCACCAAAACTGGAGAGCCTGTATCAGTGGGATGCGCAGGCTGCTGGCAGCACAAAGATGGTTATTAACACCATCATGAAGCCAGACACACAGCCAGAATGGAGACAACCACCAATGCGTGGCTAGGAAATGAGATGGTGAACAGATTCAACACCAAACAGCAAAAGCTGCTGCTGCACAAGTGTTCTCTAGAAACGTGCGTGCGCCTTCTAGACCGAAGAAGACAGATTTCCCTTGTTTGTGATTTAATGCAAGAAATTGAACTAGAACAAGCAAGTTGGGTATTTGACAGGTTAGGCAGCTGCTTCTAGAACTGCACACCCACGTAACACGCTGCAGCGCTTGATCATCACAGCTTCTGATCGTCCGTACGCTACGCAGAGCTTCACACCACGCAGGAGGAGCCTTACTTGATTGGGGCAGTTGCTCCATCGGGTCCTTCCAGTTCTGACAACGGAACAAGATCCCACTTAAAGTGCAGGCCCCAGTTAAACCCTCCACGCACAACCGGGGAAGAGCTGTAGGTAAGTGTGTCGGCGCTGATGATGTCAATCACAGGGCACACCACAGTCCTGTGATCTTCTCTGATGGGTGTCAGCAGAGGTTGCAACCACATCTCATTCACTTCACAGTGACTGTCCAGGAATACCAGCACAGTCCCTAGGAGACACCAAACATTCTCAATTATCTCAGCAGCAGAGCATCAGCAGCGTCGTCAACACTCTGGGGAACGGCGGGGAAACACCATCTGCACTCAGCAATACTCCACTAGGATTAGGGTCAGTCACCAAGGCAGAAGAGAGAAGATCTCAACTATCCAGCTCAGCGTTGCTTACAAGTGGGCTGTTATTGACATTTCTTTGGCAGGGTTTTACAGCCATCAAGCTTTCTATCCAGACTCAGCAGAGCTGAAGAGAGCATCATCAGACCAGCACTCTGAGTTGGGAGGTGCCAGTGCTGAGAACTGCCCAAGACCGAGTCAGACTACAGAGGTAACTTGGCTGACAGATAGGGGTCTGGATGAATGACCCCCAAGACAAAGCTGGTTTTGTCCACTGCCCCTGATCACTTTGAGCTCACATCTAATCACACTTCAGCAGCTAAGATCTGTGGACTTGAAACCAAGCCACTCAGAATGAATTCATCGATGACACAGGCCACAACATCTCAATCCCTGAATATAAAGGAACATAGAGCATCTCTCTGTGTCTTCAGCTCCAGAGCAACTGTAGACCCACAGCAGTTTAAAAGAAGAGCAAATGCAGGACTCCAGCAGCTCAGAAGAGCATTGGAGTTACTTAAATTTGCACTAACTCACATGAGTCCTTGGAAAAAGGCAGCGTGATCTTCTCTCTGGATTATGCCTTTACAATGCTAACGAGTAAACATCAATTAAAAGACTTATCAGACAGTCAAAATTATTCGAGAAAGCAGCATGTATGTCCTCAGACACCAAAGAATTTACCTGGAAGCGTACTAGGGTAAAGGTGCTCAGCGCTCATGTTAGCTAACATCACAAAGCACCATCACACAGGTATAACTGAAGGCACCTTGTGTAGCTGTGGTGGCACAGGTGACCTTCTCAATGTATGACAAAGCATGCAAGGACAAGGGAAACAAGCCCATTTACCTGTGGCATGAGAGGCTCCAATCATCCTTCCTCGAATCAAACCTTCCCGCTTCTCATTCCTTACCAATTTTGTGGTTTTTGGAAGCTGAGTTTTAACATATTCACCCAAGTCTTTCTTCAGGTCAGCTGAGAAAAGGAAAACAAGTTCAACAACAGGGTGCAAATAGTGGAAGCTTTTTTGAAGTCCACATATGATGGAATCACACAACATGAGGGATTGGGAAAGGACCTCAAAAGATCATCCAGTCCAATCCCCCCATCACAGCAGGATCACCCGGATTCAGTCACACAGGAACATATCCAGGTGGGTTTTAAGTATCTCCAGAGGAGACTCCACAACCCCCCTGGGTAGCCCCTTCCAGTGCTCTGGCACCCTCATCAGGAAGAAGTCCCTTCTCATATTGACGTGGAACCTCCCATGTTGCAGCTCACACCTGTTGCCCCTTGTGCTACCATTGGATGACACTGAGCAGAGCCTGGCTCCATCCCGACCCTAGGCTGTCCATTCCAATGTCTGATCACCCTTTGCCTGAGGAAGGGCTTCCTAACATCCAACCTAACCCTCCCCTAGTGCAGCTTCAGGCTCTGCCCTCTCATCCTGGGACTCATTGCCTGGGAGAAGAGCCTGACCCCCACCTGACTGCAACCTCCCTTGAGGGAGCTGGAGACAGGGAGAAGATCCCCCAGAGTCTCCTCTCCTCCAGGCTCAACACCAGGAAAACACAGTCCTAACTGTGACTGCACCACGCAGATCTGCAGTAGGACTGTGGATTTGATACTGGATGCTCACAGGTGATGAACGTTCTGATCTGGACAAAGGGCTCCAGCCAAGCCCTGCAGATGACTGCTAACGTGACACTTTGGCTGTGGCTCTACTTTCTGAAAGGTGCTGGAAGTCAAAGGGCCGAGTTGGTGCCCAACTAACAGCCCACGACCATGTGGAGGTCACAGAGAGGGCTGCTTGCACTACAAAGGGCATCACTTCGCTTTTGAGGCACCAAAACCCCATCACTTGAGAGAAAAGTGCTGAAGCATCAATCTTGCAACAATAGCAGAGCAATTCTGCAAGGTTCACCCATCTAGGGTCCCTCTCAAACTGGGAAGTAGAAACTGCTCCAGCAAAAGCCATGGTCAGCTACTCCCAGGGTGGCCACAAGAGGCTGTGCAAGAGCCACGCAGAGCTCTCCCAGCAAAAGCTGTGCTCCATTCCAGCACGCACCAGTGTGAAACGCTGACCAAGGACAAAATACGACCCTACTGTTTCCATAGCACCACATCAACTCTTTTGCAAGCCCGCAGCTGAGCCTACGTGCCTTCAGTTCCTTCCAGCCACATTCACAGTCAGCGCTGGCCCGCAAACCCTGCAGAAAGGTGTCGTACGCTCCGAGCGCCAGAGCAGCCCAACAACACGCTGCTCAAAACTGTTCCCTTCAAAACCTGTGTTTTACTTTTAAAAGTCTGTACAATACAAAGCTCAGCAGTAAAACGGCACTGGTGACCAAAGGGTGTTATCTTGGGGGTCTCAGATCATCACAGATCTCTCTACGCATCCTTATGGTGATGGATGTGGTACAGACTGGATTTGCATCATGGCTTCTGGATGTTTCTTACGATCCACGTTTTAATAAAGCACCATCACAGACTAGAAGCTCTGCAAGCACTGCCCAAACTGTTACTGCAAGGTTCTCTTACCCAGTTCACTGTTGTCATCCACCAAAATAATTTCATGAAGAAGGTGCGTGGGGGTGCGGTCCAGGACACTGTGCACCGTGCGGAGCAGGGCGGAAAGCGCTTCGTTGTAGAAACAGATAACAACGCTGGCAGATGGCAGATCAGAAGGGTAGGACTTCTCTCGGCATCTGCGAACACACAGGGCTAGGTCACTACTGAAACTTCATAAATGACTAATGTTTCATGTCTAGGAAGCCCTAACTTGACCATAAAGAGCCCGGGGTGGGTGGGCTCTATAGTAGGACTTGATGCAGTAACTTACTCTCAACATAACACAGGCTTATAATGAATACTTTTACTTTTTAGAACACAGATAATATGATTGGAGCTCTGGAAGGGGCTGCCCAGGGAGGTTGTGGAGTTTCCTTCTCTGAAGATGTTTAAAATCCACCTGGACATGTTCCTGTGCAACTGGATCTAGGTGATCCTGCTGTGGCAGGGCGATTGGACTAGACAATCTTTCGAGGTCCCTTCCAACCCCTAATGTTCTGTGGTGGACTGGGGTGTGAGAGAGAATCACAGGCCCTCAAGACAAACAAGAGGAAACACTGAGGGCTTGTTTCAGCTGTGAAAAACATCTAGTAACCTCTGCTAGCTCAGCCACGATATATTTAACATTCCTGTGTATGAGACCTATAAAAACCCCCCATTTTATTGGCCAGCTGCTGGACACGAGGTGGATACCCCGAAGAGCTCCAGTGGTGCTATTTAGACAATGGAGGCTGTGATCAGGTCTGCAGATTAAGACATCAAAGTCTAGTCACTGCTGTCAGTGAAGCGCAGATAGCGTGCAGCTCGCCCTAAGGCTGACAACTGAAACCTTCCAGCTGAAGAGCTCTGCACGCTCCTGCATTGACTGAATCTTGGCTAATTATAACAAACGCAGAGCGTGCTGACTAACATGCAGCTCTGTAAGTTTATGTGTCTTAATCTGCAAAATCATTCCTGCTCAAAGCAGAAAATCATTCTTTCTTCTCTGTCGTTTCAGACTGTGTCCACGCTTCCAACAGGGCACAGTACCACAGACTGATGCCATCTGAAGACACCAGGCAGGAGAGAATTCAATCAAGATAAGAAACTGTAAATGAAAACCCAGAGGCATACAAGGTAAGTCTTCACCGACTAGGAACAAACTCAGCTCTTGGGAAAGACTTTTCAGCAAGTATGATTCATCACACTTACCCACACCAGAAAAACCACTGCAGGTTTGTTTTTTAATTCAACATTGGGGGTTTTTTTGTTGTTGTTACAGTGGATGTATCCATCCACAACTGAGAAGCACAGAGCCTTTGCCATCCATCACCCTGTCTTTCACAAAAAATGTGAAACAGTACCTAAGGTGAAAGTCTCTTTACCTTGGGCACTGGGACTTTCAATGTCCATCTTTCAAAACCACTAGACACAACTCTAGCATCCCTCGGGGTGGTTACAGTAATGGATATTGTGAACTGAAGCTTCAAAAAATAGGAGGCTAAAAGAGCATCAGATAGAAATCTAATACCAAAACATCAAGAAAGACTGAGAGAAATTGGGCTGTTTAGTCCAGAGAAGACTGAGAGGGATCTTATTAGCGTCCACAAATATCTGAGGGGTGGATGTCAGCTGGAAGGGGCCGATGTCTTTCCTGGAGGCAACAGTATTAGGACAAAGAATAACAGGTATAAACTTCAATACAGAAGCTTCCACCTCAACAAGAGAAGAAACACAGGCTGCCCAGAGAGGTTGTGGCATCTCGTGCTCTGGAGACTTTCCAAACCCTCCTGGATGCACCCCTGAGTGACCTGCCCTGGGTGATCCTGCTTTGGCAGGGGGGCTGGACTAGATGATCTCTAGAGACCCAAGTCTTAACTTCTATGATTTTAAGAAAATGATTTAGTACTACATCAGTTGCAATGTGAGCAGCGAGGCCCTGAACACAAGAAATCACAGAGTGCTCTCTCCAACAGCTAGTACATACTTGGGATCTCTCGTGTCAGGCAACTCCCTGTGGTACCCCAGCCGGTTGCTGATCAGCATGTTGAACGCGTGCTTCTGGTAGCCCAAGTCTCTCACTTCCTGATCTTCTTCGTTAAAAATCATTCCTGCAAAATCAAAATGGCAAAATAATCAGTCAACAGGCTCAGCAATACCCTTTGGAGACAATTAAGGTTTGAAACATACACTTTCACTTCCCCCAAACTCTATTACCTATCAAAAAACAAAGTGTATGTTTATGTGACTATTTTTTTACCCCTCACCACAGGTAGTACTTTGGGTAGCCCCTGCAGCTACAAGAAATAAAGTCATTCTCCAAGGACTGATGCTGTTCATTGCCTTAGCAGACACACTCCCTTCACTTCAATGGCATCTAATTCTCAGCTTAAAGCAGCTTAAAACCCAACATCAAGCAAGGAGCAGAGGACAGACTTTGGCACATGTTCCCTTCAAGATCATCAAATCCAACCTTTTCCTAGTCCTATCTGCACCACTAAACCCTGTCCCCCAACATAACACCTACCCTTCTCTTCAACACCTCCAGGGATGGTGACTCAGCCCCCTCCCTGGGCAGCTGTTCCAGTGCCTCACAACCCTTTCAGGAAAGAAATTCTTCCTGACATCCAACCTGAACCTCCCCTGGAGTAGCTTCAGGTTATTTCCCCTCAGGTCCTATCACTGGCCGCTAGGGAGAACAGACCAACCCCTGCCTCTCTACACCCTCCTTTCAAGTAGTTGTAGAGAGCAAGAAGGTCTCCACTAGTATTTCTGAAACTTTCCCATGAAGAACAACATCCATGCAACAGGCCTGAAAGACTTCAGTCTGAGCAGCAGAAACTCAGGGCTTCGCAATCAAAACATCACTTCAGGCTTTACCCCAGCAGAATTACGTGGCTCTCCCAGGTGATTAAAATAAAAGATCTATTGTTCTGTCAGACAACAGTTTGGTTTTGGCTGTTACAGGCCAAATTTGGTGGGTTTTTCCCTGTGTGTTTGTCACTGCTCTGCCCTAGATAGACAGGCAGCCCTCTCCTGCAGCACCTGACCGAATCCTAACGGCAAGCCAGCCGTCTCCTGATGGTCCGTGGAGGATTTGTCCTGGCACTGTAACTCCCCTTGGCTTTCACCAACCAAACCAGTCACTTGGTTTGAAGATCAAGGGACCTCCCAGTTAAAAAGGTCTAATTTCTTTCCTGGCCAGTGCTGAATAGTTGGAAAGCAACTGGACTGGCCTTCACCTCACTTGGCTCTCGTGCTCATTGCAGTGAAATGGTAAATATTTGTAAAGCCGCAGGGCAACGCGAACTGGTGTTTTCTCTACATATTCACATGGGATGAACAACCCCAACTCTCTCAGCCTGTCCCCACAGAAGAGCAGATCCCTGATCATTTTGGAGGCCTCCTCTGGACCCTGTCCAATGGGTCCATGACTTAGAATCATAGAATTATTAGGGATTGGAAGGGACCCCAAAAGATCATCTAGTCCAATCCCCCTGCCACAGTAGGATCACTTCACTGGAGACTTGCTTGTGCTGAGAACTCCAGAGCCAGAGAGAGGACTCCAGGCAGAGCCTCACCAGAGCAGAGTGGAAGAATCACCTCCATTGACCTGCTGGCCACACTTCTTTTGATGTGTCCCAGATACTGGTGACTTTCTGGGCTGTGAACACACACCATCAGCTCACATCCCGACTTTCATCCACCAGTAGCCCTGTACGTCCTTCTCTGCAGGGCTGCTCTCAATCTCTTCATCCTCCAAACTTAACATTTCAAGAAATTCCTAACGAAAAAACCACCAGCACCACTTGCATTTTAACAAAACTACTTCGTTACACAACTTTCCCTGCAAGTTAAAACAAACCACATAAAATCCCAACCAACCTTAATCTTTCATTGCTTCTGCTGTTTAAAAGATGTTGTCAGCAGCACTGAAAACCACTCACCCATTTCAGGAGAGAATTCTAACTCCCCCTTCACTGGGTCCTGGACATGATTACCAAGATTTCCTATTTTATTGTCTTTGTGTTGTGATTCGGGTACATGAACGGGTCCCCGCATAAA
This sequence comes from Rhinopomastus cyanomelas, assembly GCA_013400115.1. Taxonomy (NCBI): domain Eukaryota; kingdom Metazoa; phylum Chordata; class Aves; order Bucerotiformes; family Rhinopomastidae; genus Rhinopomastus; species Rhinopomastus cyanomelas. The sequence goes on from VXBP01010550.1 coordinate 652,548, forward strand.
ACGAGGGTGGAATTTCTTTGGAAATGGCCTCTGAGGTTCCAGCCCCTTGATGGGCACATTCTTGAAGGACTGGTTCTCTTCACTGAAGTTGAAATAAACAAAGAGCAGAAGTGTCCAGGTCACCGACGTGAAAAGGCACCCATAGCAGAAGTAGCGAAGTGTGACACTTCCCATTGTAGACTTAGCATCGTTGAGGACCCATCTCAGTTACCTGGAAGAGAGTGAAAACACACCTTTTGAGAGTGCTGCCTGCTACCTCATCAGGCATGGCTCCATGCTCCTTCCTAGCTGCATCCCTGCATCCTAGAGCCTTATAATCATTCCAAGTGGCCATCCCCTCCTTCCATGACCTATAGACTTTCTTCTTCCTCTGAAAAGGTTGGACATAACTCCCTCACTCCTCAGTTCTGTGAAGTATTTTAGGGAACACACTCAGCCAACTCACCCAACAAATGTCTGACCACCTACGTATGGCCCCAACACCCCGATGACCACCTTAAACATCCGGCCTCTCCTAGCTGGTTTCTCCAAACAGGATTTTGAAACAGGCAAAGACAAAGCCTTTTTTCCTCACTTTTTCTTCCCTTAAGAGGGAGACAAGCTGTTCTGAATAGAGGAGATGGAAGGGCCATGCTGCCTTTCTCAGCCCCGATTCGTGCTGCATGAGAAAAACATCGTATTTTTAACTCAAAAGCCCTACGGCTCTGCTCATGCAAGCAGAGCAGGCAGGTCTGAACAGTTAGACTCAAACAAATCAAAAGAGCAGAACTGCTCTCCAGATAATAACATCAGCGGACTCCTACGAATAATTTTCACCCAGGCAGTAAATGCTGCAACTCCGAGTCCAGTCACCAATAAACTGCTATTCAGACAGCATAATTAAAGCCTATTTTTATTTCTTTATTCAAATACAAACAAAACCAGTCATTGTCATCAGTAAAAATATAACTTGATCTACAATTTAAACAGATCAAGTCACAACACAGCTCCTCCAAGATCTGATTGGTAATTGAGACTCGACTTAAAGGGTCTATTGTGTGTCTCCCCTTCATTTCTGCAAGTCAACGCAGCTGCCAAAAGCCAGTTTCCAAAATACCTCAGACAAGTCTTTTTCCCAAAAACCCATGTAAGTCAGAAGATCCAGAATGAACAGAAGACATGTCCTCTTGCTTGGCAGTGTAGGAGCTTTCACAGCACATACTACATGATAGCACCTTAGGAGTATTTTACAGCTGTTCACTCACATAAAGATTCTGGTGATACCCTGAGTTTCACAGAACCGACCTTCCAGGGTTGAGAAGAGACCTTAAACATCATCTAGTTCCAACCCCCCTGCACAGGCAGTGACACCTTCACTAGAGCAGGTTACTCAGAGCCCCAGACAACCTGCCCTTCAACACTGCCACAGATGGATGGGGCAGCCACAAATGCTTTGGGCAACTTGTTCCAGCATCTCCCCACCCTCACAGCAAAGAATTTGAGCCTCATGTCCAACCTCAACCTCCCTTCAAGTCTTGAGCCCTTTCCCCTTGTCCTCTCATTACCACCCATGTCAAAAGCCCTCCCCCAGCCTTCTGGTAGCCCCCTCCAGAGGTTGGAATCCTCCTCTTCTGCAGGCTGAAGTTCATGGGTGTTTGCTCTAGTACACTGGAATCCAGAGATACTCCAACATAACAAGGTGGCAGAAACTCCTACAACAGTAAAACACAACCCACGTTGGAGGTGACTGAGATGACCAAGAACCAAAAAATTCATCTGAGACACTAAGCATCAACTCAAAACAGACCAAAACCCAAAGGCACAATAATCTGAGAATTTCCAACCAAATGTTCTGCCTTCCAGTCTCTCTCCTCTTGCTGTTTTGACTGTCACAGATTTATTGCCTGGTAAGTTCTCAGACTTTGGCAAAGCCTTAGAACTGCCAGAAATGCCAAGAGTAAAATATTCCTATCTAATTTCCATGAATTCCAGTACAGAAGTCTCAGTAAGCAGTAAATCATTGATGTTTTTTAAGAGAACCATGGAACTTAAGCACTAATCACTTAGTAAGAGTCTCTGAAAGTCAGTCAATTGCAAAGCTGGGAAAAAACCGCACCGGGAGGCTACCTGTCAGCTGTGAACTGCAGTAACCCCTGCGCCATGCTGCCTTCTGTGCTGTGAGGATGAAGCGAAGAGCTGGAGCAACATCAGCATGACCCTCATTTCACAAGCCAAACCCAGTAACACCTCACAATTAGCCCACCAATGACGTAACTCTGCTCCCCTCAGCCATCCTGGGCTACCTGGCTGATAACAACCATGAAATAAAAAAGCCAACCCTCTCTAGCAGAAAAGGACCTACAACCATCTGAAAAGACATTGTAGAGATGTTGGTGCTGGGCTCTTCTCACAGGTCATTAGTGACACAACCAGAAGGAAGGGCTTTAAGCTTCAACAGGAGTTAGACTAGACATCAGGCAGAAATTCTTCCTGGAGAGAGTGGTCAGCCAGTGGAATGGACTGCCCAGGATGGTGGTCGAGCCCCCATCCCTGGATGAGTTTAAAAGGTGCTTAGATGTGGTGTTAGAGGATCTGGTTTAGGGGCGAACTTGTAGAGTAGTGTTGATGGTTGGACTCTATGATCCCAAGGGTCTTTCCCAACCTGAATGGTTCTATGATTTCAGAGAATTTTGGCTGCAAAAGCAAAAGTGGCTACAGGCTCTCTGACCAGCCGCTGCTTAAACACCAACATCTGCTAGGACTAACCTCCTCGGCTTCGCAAACACACCGTATGACTAGATGTTTCATGACTGTGCCAGAACTCATGTTTGTCAGAGGTCAAACAGAGGATCAGATTAACCCCGAGATTTTTGAAATAGGAGCAAGAGTTATGTGAGAAAACCTTAACGTCTGCTTGTAGTTTTTCCAAGAACAACTTCTCCTTCTTCCAAAAAAGAAACGAAACTGCAGACAGATACACAACTCCTAGTACCCAATTTTCCTACCGCCTGTGTGTTTTGGACCTGCATGAAGGCAAGGAACATCTGTGCATAATCTCCCAACGTTCAAAACCGTCCTAGTAAAAAAAACTCATTACACTAATTTTGTCTTTCCACAGAGTGTTAGGACAATTTGCCTCATAACCTTCTACAAATGCTTTTAATTTTTACTGTGTTCTTTTGGGTACAAGAAGCCAAGAAGGTAAAGTAACAGCACTTGTAAGCCCAGGGTTGTTTTTTTTAATAACCTTTACTCCTTATGTGTGTCTTGGCCTCCAAGATGTTATGGCTACCATGGCTCCTCTTCCAAAACCAGCACCGACCAGCACGAACAGGCTTGCCCTATTTTCCTGCTGAATCCCCAGCAAACGAGAGCATTAACACCACAATGAACAGAGGGCGGACTGGGACAAAGTCGGACCCCAATAACACATTCATCACACAAACAGAGATGCCATTCACAGCGGCTTCTGCTCTTTGATGAGAATTGTTTTTTCCAGGCATCCTCTACACTGCAATTGGTCTTTAGGGAGAGCTGCAGTTAATAGACCAGCATGATCAAAAATGGACTCCTCAGGCAGCTTTTGTTTCGGATTCCACCACACATCACTAGGAGCGACATCCATCGACTGTACGTTCCAAGCCAAAGCCAGGGCTATCTCCCCAAAAAGGTTTAGTGTTTCACGCGCTCTAGGATGTACACGCCAACCCAACTTAATTCCTTGTAAAACCCCCTCCCCTGCTGCGTTGGTTTAGCACTACATTAGATCTACCTGACAGCTTCTTTTTAATTAAAAACAATCATTAATTTATGGCCTTACAGAAGGGATGGGTCACAGAATCACAGAGCTTTACGGTTGGAAGGGACCATCTGAAGATCATCTAAGTCCAAAGCCCCTGCCAGAGCAGGACCAAAACTAGGGTCATTGTACTTTATGAATTAAGTGGCTGTTTTTGACACAATAAAGACAGGCAATTAGTTACAAGAAGGCAAGGTTGGATCTACAGGAACCTACCTCATGGCACTCAGCAAGGACAAATGCTAAATCCTGCATCTGGCACAAACTCCCCGGGCAGTGACACAGCCTGGGGATCAGCTCTGCAGAGAAAGACCCAGGAGGTCTGGCTGAACCTGAGCCAGCAGCATGCCCTTGCAGCAACGTCAGCTGACAGTATATGGGCTTATTCACAGGAGCACACCAAGTGCAGCAGAAGGCCACTAAGATGAGGAGAAGCTGAGGACACCGAGCTACTTCAGCCTGCAGAACAAGCCGCTTTGGAGAGGACTTACCAGCAGTCTGCTGCTATCTACAGGGATGTCAGTAAGGGAAAAGCCAGGGTGTTTAGCCAGCTGCAAAACTGGGTAGTGAAAGAGTTAAAAAGACCAATATAATCCCAGACACAGCAACCCTTATTCACAGGAATATACTGTGGACACCAGGCTGTCCTCTTGCGTAAGATCACTGTTCCCATTCATTTTAATGAGGTGACACACTGAGATCTATTTTTAATTAGCCTCTGTAAGTCACTCCTGAATGCAACTTGAAAAGCTTGGAGAGGTAACGGTTCATCATTGCAGCACAGCTACACAAAGCCCATATGGGGAATCAATACTGGATACTGATCAACAATTTACAGATAAATCATCTCAAAGCAACAATGTTATACAAAGACACACAGACTAGTCGCATGAATTGCTGAAGGCCTATAAAACTGTTGCTACATTAAGTCTGAAAAGTATAAAGTGCTTTTAAAAAACACATCTTAAAAATTCACCTTCTTTACTGTCATCTAGTGATAGTTCTGTCATGTAATGCCAGGCTCTGCTCAGTGGCATCCAATGGTAGCACAAGAGGCAACAGATGTGAGCTGGAACATGGGAGGTTCCACATCAGTATGAGAAGGACCTTCTTCCCAGTGAGGGTGACAGAGCACTGGAAGGGGATGCCCATGGAGGTTGTGGAGTCTCCTTCTCTGGGGATGTTTAAAACCCACCTGGGTGTGTTCCTGTGCAACTGGATCTAAGTGATCCTGCTGTGGCAGAGGGATTGGACTGGATGATCTTTTGAGGTTCCTTCCAGTCCCCAATGTTCTGTGATGTTCTCACCCCTCACTATTTTACCACTGTCAAATGATTCACTTACATGCTCATTTGTGCTTCATTTTTTGGACTTCAACCAGAAATGTCTAAACACTGCACGCTGTCACTTTGCAATCTGTGGGCTATATATTGAAACGTCTCCTCCTGGAACATAACTCTGCCTATCAAGCTTTTCTGAATCTTTTAACTCCAGTTAAAAAAAAAAGCCTCTCTTAGCTGGCTCCCAGCAGATTAAATGTAAACACCTCATTATTATAACAAGTAACGTGAGGCTCCTTCTTTATCCACCTCCATTTCAAACACTCCCTCAAAGACATTTTAAATCATTTTACGCAGCAACATCTTCCACTTCTTAGTCAACACCACCACTTTGCAGGGTTTTTTTGTCCCTCCTGATAAAGGACACCTTTATCCCCACATACTTCATTGCAGGGAAAGAGAGAGCATTTCACAAGGGCTCAGATTTAAGGTCATGATTTTTATGGAAAAAGCAGTCACCAATTTTTGGAAAGAAAAAGTTTCATAAGAGTCCAGGATCTCCTGTCAACAAACAGCAGGAAAAAACCCACCAGTTTCAGTTACAACCAGCAGCAGAACAAGAAAAGCACCATAATAGCCCAGTCTGTTTAGAGAAAGCAAGCACACTTGGATTAGAAACATGAGCTTACCAAAATCCTGGTGCTCAGCCCCAAGTAAATAAGTGCTACACAGTGGACAGCTTCATGCTGCTGCAGTGTCCTCACGCCCTGCTAAAAATGCTACTGGTTTCCCAGAGCACAACTACATCTGTCAGTGGAATTTGCTTACCTGTCCCCCTAACAAACGCTGCGCCGCAGGGCTGCCCGGCTGGATGCGACTCTAAGCCATCTGGCATACAAATATGTGTCGTGCCATTCACAGAGTCCTAAAAATACCTTCTCTGCCTCTTTGTTGCTAATAAATACTTTGCTCCAACTGAAACACTGAGATTTTCTTGCCATTAGCAAAAGCAGCTCTCAAGGAAGCCAGGATTCTTGCGTATGGTCTCCAGAGAGAGAGAGGCAGATCTCATTTTGTGTCTCTCTGCCCTTCCTCCTGCACGCACGGCTTAGAGAACGGCAGGATTAGAACACCCACACCAACAACTTCACTGCACCTCTCTCACCCTCAAGATCTGTATCTAAACACCAAACAATTCTCCAGTGCTGCATTTAAATGCAGAATGTGAGAGCGCTCACAAGGTCAGCTACCCGCAAGTAAGCTGCTCAATACCTTTCCTAAATATTCCAAGCCTACTCACTTGTCACCCCGTGCATTTCGTGCCTGCACAGCTCGCGGGAAGAGCACTACGCACACAGATGTGGGCAAAATGATCAGCCAGGAGCCACTTGCCAACGGGAGACCGCTCACCTCTTCCAGAAGAGTCGGCGCTGAAGCAGCAGTGCAAGGTTACACAGCGAAAACACGTTCGCCGCAGCAGCAGTCACATCCAGTTGGCGTCTTCGTTCTCACCGAACAATACAACGCGGAGCCTGAAACTTAACGCTTTGCGGCCGAGCTCTGCCTGCTGGCCAGTCCGGACTGGGAACGGGGCACCGCATGCCAGCTTCTCTATGACAACAGGCTAATCTGGATGGGTCTTGGGACACGGCCGCTGCAAGGTTGTTTCTCATCTGAGCGCAAACACCGCCCCAAGATCTGTTTTCCTGAGCTCGAGGGGTTGTTTTTTACCTTGGGTTTCGGTCTTTCCTTTTTCAGCTGATGCATGACCCATGTGGACCCACGGATTTGGCAGCCTAAACAAGACTGCTTATTTACTGCCATTCACAAAGGCAGCATAATCAGTGTATTTCTAAGGCATTCCGTGTTGTTTGAGCAGATAAGATCACAGTAACACTAGAGAAAATGTCAATGTATAAAAATTTCAATTCAATTTTACTCTCCATTTTGCAAACCACTAGTAATTTTATCCAATTCCCATATTTTGATGGCATTTTTCTAGGTATGCTTTTTGCTCATCTGAAGTTTTCATCAAGAGTGTTTTGGGCTTCTTTCCCCAACCCCCCTCAGTTTTTTTTAGAAGCAAAGTGAAAACACATTTTCCAGTTCTTAAATAAAAACAAAAAATAGAAGGAAAAAAAATAATTCAGGATTCATTTGTACAGCCCTCCTGCCAAAAAATCTGGCAGCTAAACAGACCTCACTGAAGTGATTTGAGTGTGACAGTGAGAAATGGGGTTGACTGGTCTCAATTTTAAACAGAATCACTAAAGCTGTATGGTTGGAAGAGACCTTCAAGATCAAGTCCAGCCCGGCACTGCCAGGCCACCACTAAATCGTGTCCCTAAGCATCAGGTCCACACGCAGTTTAAATCATTCCACGGGTGACGACTCCATCACTGCCCTGGGCAGCCTGTTCCAATGTTTGATGATGCTTTTGGTGAAGACATCCCTCCTAACCCGCAACTACCGACCCTGCACTCTGTGTTTTGCTCAGTCTGCATTTCACCACGGCCAGCTCTGCTGTTTGCTCCAAGCAGACACCCACCATTCACACAGGGAAGAACTCTGGAATCAACAGCTATATACAAAAAATTACACCACAGACCTTTGCAAACTTGGAAGAGAACCTTCCAAACAACTGTATCTGAACACATACAACATGCAAGACTGCTGCAAGTAAGATGGTAGTTAGGTGGAAACTGTCTTAAGGAGCTTGGCTACAGTGCACCTGATCACAGAATCATCAGGGATTGGAAGGGACCTCAGAAGATCATCCAGTCTAATCCCCCTGCAACAGCAGAATCACCTAGACCAAGTCACACAGGAACACATCCAGGCAGGTCTTAAACATCTCCAGTGAAGGAGCCTCCACAACCTCCCTGGGCAGCCTGTTCCACACAGTGGACTACAGAATTCATAGACCTCCATGCTTAGAATCATAGAATCATTACGGTTGGAAAGGACCTCCAGGACCTACTTCTCTCATTTACTCACTAATGGCTGCAGCAAAAAGAGAGGAAACCTAAGGATACAAATCCCCTCCGTGTTCTCTCCGTCTCACCAACCAAACCAGTACACCTGTACACACACACCACCCTGACCTGCGGGGCATTCTGCTGGAACAGATTTCTAGGGGATCCTTAGGAACCCAGTGCCTCAGCTCTCACCTACAAAACCTACCTGATGCATTAGGGCAAGCACATCCAACGTTCCGAGGCCACAACACAAATGCCAAACAGAGCTTTGGGTTAGAACAGCAGTAATGGGTACCTTCTGCTTCCCAGAGAAGCTATTTTGAAATGACACTGGCAAGCAGTTTTACAGGACACATTTCTTTCCCCTTCCTTCACACTGAGAGTTAACACTAACAAAGAGGCAGCACTGCTGCTACAGCCACAGCTAGTCAGTGAGGCTCCTTCTACTCACGCCCCTACACCAAGCTATCAGTTTCAGCTTATCTTCCCACACACTGTGTTTGAAAACAGGGCAGGGACTTTTCCAGATATGTAACTACACAGTCCTTCCATCAGCATGCTTCAGGGGAAAAAACAGCTTTGTAAACTTTATGCTGGTGATTTATCATCCTAACCCCCTAGTTAAAGAGGCTCTACGCTGGCTCTGAGAAGAGCAGACTTCAGCAAGTTATCCCAAAACCTGATTTTCTCTCTTTCATTCCCTTTTGCTTGATCTTAACGAATCCTTGCCTTAAACAAATCCTGGGAGGGATCAAGAGTGTGTCCAGCAGATCAAGCGAGGGTCTTCTCCCTCTCTACTGTGCCCTAGGGAGGCCACAGCTGGAATACTGTGTCCAGTTCCGGGCTCCTCAGTTCAAGAGGGATAGAGATTTGATTGAGAGAATGCAACGGAGGGCAACGAGGATGATTAGGGGACTGGAGCACTTGCCTTGGGAGGAGAGATTGAGAGACTTGGTACTTTTCAGCTTGGAGAGGAGGCTACAAGAGGACTTAATCCCTGTCTATAAAGCCATGAGGACTGGGTGTCAAGAACAGAGAGACAATCTCTTTTCACTTGCACCCTGGGATAGGACAAGGGACAATGGGTGCCAGCTAGAGCACAGGAGGTTCCACCTCAACACGAAGAAAATCTTCTTTACTGTCGGGGTGGCAGAGCACTGGAAGGGGCTGCTCAGGAAGGTAGTAAAGTCTCCTCTGGAGACTTTTCAGACCTGGATGTGTTTCTGTGTGACCTGTCTTAGATTTTATGATCCTGCTTGAGCAGAGGGGTTGGAGTCAATGACCCCGGAGGTCCCTTCCAACCCCTAATGATACGTGTGTCTCACAGGCTCAACCTCTCCTTCTCCAAAGGAATCCCTCTGAGGAAAGAGCTGTGGACCACTCCTTTTCCATCTCCTGGTGGTGACTTTTCTTATGTATTGACAACGCTTCTAATGGGAGAACATTCTCAGGATCTGGATGTTGAAATCAGAGCTGTTGCAACAAGTAAATAGCAGATCAAGAGTATCTTTTCCCACTTCACTAGGAGCTCTGCTGTCCAAAACTGCTAGTACCAAGGTTAGTGCACAAGACTAGGCGATGAGTCTCACAGTCTCTTGACAAGGGCTAAGAGGTTCATGCTGGTGGAATTAGAATATTCCAGGAAAACTGAAGCTAGCAAACTCACTAACAAACGTGAGAGGTATCAGCATCACTGGCTCTTGATGTTACACTTGATGAATTAGAAACACAGTCAAAATACACATGAAGATGATTCACAAGGGGTTGTGTATCAAAACAGAATAGTTTTGTCCTTCCTGGAAAAGGATCTGTTTTCAATAAGGCCACCTCCAAGGTTGTAAACATGGAATTTGATCCCTGACTGTGCCAGAAAACCTGTGTCATTTAGCCAAGCAAGACATGGGTGGTTTTACATAAACTAAAACAAAATCACCTATAAGCAGACTCCTAGCACTCATTAAACACTTGCCTAATCAGTTTGGCACACGGCAATCATTTACTGGGGCACCTGGTTTTTAACAGGCCTCAGCAGGTTTGTCAGCTTGACCTGTCAGTTTAAAATTCAACTTCTTCAGTAGTGCAGTGTCTCACAGCTGAAGTCTTAGGAATGGCAAAAAGTTACTGCAGGTATGCAGTTACCTCCATCAGCCACCATGACACTGATTTTTGTCTGAGTACCCTGCTCCATGGCAAGAGGGGTCAGAGCATCCACACCAACACTCACTGTAGCACAGCCCATAATGGTTCCTGGTCAGTCGCTGCAAACCTGCAGCCTCACAGACCACAGAATCACTCTGGTTGGAAAAGGCCCTTGGGATCATCAAGCCAAACCATCAATCCTACTCTACAAAGTTCACCCTTAAACCAGATCCCTCAACATCACATCTAAATGATCTTTAAACACATCCAGGGATGGTGATTCAACTCCCTCCCTGGGCAGCCTGTTTCAGTACCTGACCACTTTTTCTGTGAAAAGACTTTCTGTAATGTCCAGTCTAACCCTCCCCTATTGAAGTGATGGAACAAGAGGGAATGGCTTCAAACTAAGCACTGTGAGAAGAGACCAGCCCCAACCTCTCCACAACATCCTTTCAGGTAGTTGGAGAGAGGGATGAGGTTTCCTCTCAGCTTCCTCTTCATCAAACTAAAGAGCCCCAGCTCCTTCAGTCTCTCCTCCAAGCCCTTCATGAGCTTCGTTGCCCTCCTCTGCACTTGCTCCAGCACCTCAATATCTCTCCTGTATTGAGGTGCCCAGAACCGGACCCAGTGCTCAAGGTGCAGCCTCACCAGTGCTGAATACAGGGGGACAATCACCTCTCTACTCCTGCTGAACAGACTATTTCCAATACAAGCCAGGATGCCTTCCTAGCCACCTGGGCACACTGCTGGCTCATGTTCAGCAGCCTGTCAATTAGAACCCCCAGGCCCCTTTATGCCAGAAAGCTCTCCAGGCCTGCAGCATTGATTCATGGCACGACTGCCATGAGAGAGAAAACCGCAACAGCTCATCTGCTCCAAGCAGAACTTAAGAGCCAGAAAAGAACAATTTACCTTCCAGTGAGCAGAATGAGATAGTGGAGTCTGGCTGCCTCCCTGGTCTGCACATCCGTATCTTGTTCACACTACAAAGCATAAAGCAGACACTGAGAAGTCCTGAGGTTCCCTGCATTAGGGGCTTTTAACTGAACAGCAGACAAGTCAATTCAGCCCTGAGCACTCTACTCCAATTTCAAACGTGCAAAAGTATCTGGCTGCCAAAACCCTGGAGCGCGTGAGAAAGGGCTGCGATGCAGCACATCCCTGTGACAGGCACTTCAATCCATACCCTACATTACAGTAACACAACCAGGCTTGCCCTACAGACTTGACACATCTCAGGGAAGCAAGAGAAGTTCATGCAACAAAATGTCTGAAACTTGGTCTTGAAACAGTAGAATCAGCTTCCTAAGTCTCCCCCTTTTTGTTGCAGTGTGCTCTTTTAGCTTTCACAGACCTTTCAAATAAAGTGTTTAATTATTGCACAATGCTGACTCACTCGACAGTCATGACAGATCACAGCTGAAGGATGTGGTGGATCCTGTTAACTCTTACACAAAATGAGCTGAACAATCACATGTCCTCACGCTGCTTTGACAGAGGACGTCTTTGTACTGATGGTACTTAATAAACTCGCACAGTAGTCGCAACAGCAAACGCTTTCAACTCCATAAACCACCCTGTTTTGAAAAGGAACCGCAGATAAGAACCAAGACAGCTTACCTACCTCCCACACTCCCAACAGTGATTGAAACAGACCTCACCTCTGCAGTATTTTTTGAGACCAACAAATGAAGTCACTTCTACACTTGAAATAAACAGGGACACTTTTGCTCCTGAACAGCAGGCAGCATGGTTGGATTGCAGCATCTCCTCACAGTGAACGGGAGTAAAGGAAACCACTTACCTTGAGGAATACCTGTAACCGTAGTACTGCCTAGCCAGACAGATGGAACCGTTTAGGAACTTGATCCACTGAAGTGTCACAAAAAGGAATTGCTGTATTTTTTCACAATTCTACCTCTTCCTTTCAGCTGGAAGCCTCCCCTCACTTCTCTGCTTCGGCAACCAGCACACAGCTGCTGCCAAACTCAGCTTGCCAGCTGCCCAGACCACAACCTCTTCACAGTGCCTTCCAAGGTAATGTAACTGCAGTATGAATGATCCTGCCTCTCTGGTCTTCTCACCCCCACAGTGCCCTATTCCTTCCTGCTGGAAGATCTGAAATCTCTTTTTACTATCTGCTTAGATACTTCTAACCTCATCCACGTGACCCACAGCTGGTCCCACACCACACACGTGCCCTATAACTACCACTAAAATGGTGAGGTTTCTAACATTTACTATGAGGAAGCATGTTTTGTACAGATTTAATTTTCCAAACATTAATAAGTCAATCTTATTTCCCTTGCCATTCTGCTCCAGGGCTTGCTTGCTTCTAAAAAGTCTGAATCACCCCTACTGTTATTTCACATCACTATGAAAATGAACACTCTCCTGTTCTCATAAACTGTTTCCACAGAGCAGCACATCAGGAACTCTCCAGTTTTATTCCTATGCACAATCGAGCATCAGTTTGTGTCCTCTGAGACAAACTGATTACAGAGCAGAAGACAAGCAACAGGCACTGAAATCTGCAGTCAGAATGTCTCATATCAGAACACATGTCACTTAGTCTGCTGCCTTCCCCCCTCTGAGGCTGAGAGCTGAAGGCTCATTAGAGCTGCAGCATTAGTTCTCCCCTTCCCTGCTGCAGAAGAGCTCCTAAAACTCCACAGGAGCTTATCTTAGCCAGAGATGAGGAAAAGCTTATGCAGAAGGCGTGCAGTTCTTCACAGACAGTTATACTGGGGGAGGCCAATTGGTCGTTAATCAAAAGCCTCTTATCTGGAACCACCTGGCCCTTTAGGCTCTTCTAAACTCAAGTCTAGGAATCCCAGCTGGACTGCTTCACACCTGCAGAGGTTCTCTACAGTGTAGCTGAGTAGAAATCGACTATCAGGAGAAGTTGGTACCATCCTTTCCCGGGCCCTGTCTGCACTTGAGGATCAGCTTAACCTACTCACGAATGTCTGGAAGCTGTTTCCTGTTATGAATTCAGATGAAAGAGAAGAGAAAAAGCAGCACATGCTAGTTCAGAAAGTAAAGAAGAATATTTCATGTCACTTCCAGACTACCCTGAGTAAGGACAGAAGGGAGTTGATCCTATGTTGAAATACATTTTCCAGAAAAAAACTATAACAGCACGTTGCAGAGTGCTGAGGATCCTGCCCACCTGCGTCACTACTCTACTGGCATTAACAAATTGCACCATTACTCCCCGCAGAAGCAACACTGCAAAAACACAGGACCAAACAGATGTAGTACGGATTATTTATAGAGCAGCAGCAACTCCAGGTCACGAGATTTTTCTCTTTGGAAGAGCAGGGGCTGCACTTTATATCTCATTATACAATAACGTTCTGTAAGGTGAGAGCAGCTGCCCAGCAAGTGATCCTGAAAAGAAGCCAGAAGAGTTCAGCAGAGATATCCTACTAGATAGCATTAATGTTTAAATTAGCCTTAACAGCAGCTCTAAGGCTCACACCTATGAAGAAGCAACTGAAGAGCTCTCTGGAAAAGCACCTTCTGAACAGCATTTGCTTCCAGTGCTACACTACAGCAGAGGCATCAGACCCGCTACGAGCAGCACAGGTCTTTTGGTTGCTCACAGGACCACTTCAGTTGGAAAAAGAACTTTAAGATCCAACCATTAACTTAACTCAGTTATGTCTTAATGCAGAAAAGGAAGCACAGAATCTTTCTTTTGCCTGGCAAGGAATTTGGACACAATCTGCTATCAGCATTTAAAAAAGGAAAAAGAAAAATACCACATGGCAATGGGGACTGACTAGGATGGCTGGAGACCAGCCACTTAGAATAACACATAGAATAACACATAGAATCATACAATTGTTTGGGTTGGAAGGGACTTCAGAGACCATCTAGTTCCAACCCCCCTGTCGTGGGCAGGGCCGCCTCTCCCCGAGCAGCCTGCCCAGAGCCTCATCGAATCTCGCCATGAATGCTTCCAGGGATGGGGCATCCACAGGCTCCCTGGGCAGCCTGTTCCACTGCCTCAACACCCTCAGAGTAGGGAATTTCTTCCTCAGACCCAATCTAAATCTCCTCTCTTGTAGCTTGAAACCATGATCTCTTGTCCTACCACTACAGTCCTTCATAAAAAGTCCTTCTCCAGCTTTCCTGTAGCCCCTTCATCTACTGGAAGACTGCTCTAAGGTCCCCCAGCTGCCTCAGCCTTGTCCTCACAGCAGGGCAGCTCCATCCCTCTGCCCATCACACGCCTGCTAAGAGAAACAGGCAGCCTCAATGCCACAAATAAAAAATAACACCCTCTGAAAACCACGGGCACAAAAAAAGAAGGCAAGCAGTTTCAAGAAGTTTCCCAGTCATAAAGATAAAGCAGCTTCCCAGCACCACGGGGTGAAGGAACGCCTGAAGGAATCAACGGCAGGAGCAGCGCCAGCAGAACTAACCCACATCCTCGCGTTTGGGGCTGGCAGCGGCGGGGCTCAGGTCTACCGCCGGCGGGCTGATACCGCCGCTGCCCCTTCTCGCCCACGAAAAGGCCCCACAAACCCCGCACCCGTTACGTCCTGTGCAGGTTACTGGTCGCCTCAGACCACTAGCCCTGGCCACGCGGCATTTCACCCAGCTGCACCTCACTGAAAGGAAGAAGTCCCAGGTGTGACCCCGGCCCTCCGCCCCCCTCCCCGCACTCACCGCTTCGGCCGGCGGGAGGCGGCGGCACCATCGCCCTCCGCCCGCGCCGAGCCCCCGGCGTAGCTGCGCTGGGCAGCGGCGCGACCCGCTCGCGCGGCACTGCACCACGTGACTGCCCCCTGCTCCCTCCCCTCTCCTCCTCCTCCTCCCGCCCTCCCTGCCCGCGCCGTCACGTGATGCCGCCATGACAGCCGGGGCCGGGCCAGGGGAGAAGATGGCGGCTGCCGAGGCGGGAGAGCGCGAGCGGGTTGGGGTTACCCCAAGCCCTAGGGTTTTTGGCCCAGGTCACCCACAGCCAGTCCGCACCCAGAGCCGAGCGATTCTTTTACTGCAGGGGTTTGCAAAGTGGGGGGCTCAGTGCTCATCCACGAAGCGATCTCCGTGGATTGTTCCCGAGCAGTTCATGGCCGTGAAGCCGTGCAGGGAGTCAAGGCAGGAGGGCTGGGGATGTGCGGCTTCCAGTCCTCCCATACCCTCAGAGCTGCAGTGTGTCTGCCCACTTCACCAGGACTGGGATCAAAACTTCCCTTGCAGGCCTCTCTGAAGACTTAACAGAATCGCAGAATTACTGAGACTGGAAGAGACCTCTGAGATCATCAAGCCCAGCCCATGACCTAACTTCACCACAATCACCTAGGCCAGGGCACTAAGAGCCACAGCCAGAACGTCCTTAAACACCTTCAGGGATGGAGACTCCACCACTGGCCTGGGCAGTCCAGTCCAAAGTCTGATCACCTTCTCTGTGAGGAAGAGCTTCCTAATATCCAACCTCACCCTCCACTGGCACAGCTTCTGGACCTGCCCTCTTGTCCTGTCACTAGTTGCCTGGGAGAAGAGCCCAACTGCTACCTGACCACAACCTCCCTTGAGGGAGTTGTAGAGAGGGAGGTCCCCCCTGAGCCTCCTCCAGGCTAAACATCCCCAGCTCGCTCAGCATCTCATCAGACTTTCCCTCCAGTCGCTCCTCTGGACCTACTCCAGCCCCTCCATCCCTTTCATGAAGTGGGAGGCCCAGAACTGTCCCAGTACTCAAGGGGAGGCCTTGCCTGGCCCCAAGAAGGTCTCTGTTTAGGGCCTCCTGATCTTAAATGACTCCTAGAAGTAGTATCTGGAGGCTTTGAAAGGGAGCAGAGAGGTGTAGGTCAGGCTGATGGGGATGGCTGGGCCAGCAAGTGATATTTTCCCTCATCATGGAGTTTGAGTAGCTGGTTGCAATGCAGCGGCCTAGTTTCTACAGTTCAGTGGGAAGAAGTAGACTGCAAGAGAAACCAACTACTGGGCAGTTAATGTGCATCAATGGTGAGAGAGTTCACGTCTTCACAATGGAGACGCATGTTGAATCATGTCCAGGGTAAGTGATATAACTCTTTACTTATGAGACAGGTGGTGGAGCAGCTTCACCGCTGATCCATCTTCATGTGGTGTGTGTCCTTTTGGGAGAGGAGGTGAAACTGGAAAGCGTGTTGGTCTTGTAAACCCCAGTGTTGTTTAAGAACAAGCTAAGTGGCAGATTTGCTCAGCAAAGTCAGGAGTACTCAGATACAGAACCTGCGCTGCGCTGCTGAGTGACACTGGAGAGGGCAGATTTTATTTCAGTAAAGTGGAAATTCAGCAGGGTTGACACACTTGAGCCTGTCCTTCGGGGGATATCACCCCTGTTGTCCAGAGATGACAGCAAGATGCTTTATAGTAACACAAGTAGAGCAAAATATAGAACTTGTCCAGAACCTGTAGCTGCAGCATTAAAGACAGAGGGCAAAAAGCCAGGATATAATCAGAAGGTGCAGTGAAAAAGGAGTGACAGTAGGTGGAGGGATTAGTAGGCAGATGACAAGGAGCTAGTGGGGATCAAGATGAAAGTAATGTGTGCAGTTAAACGACCTAGCCATGTAGTCACAATCCCCATCAGCCTAGCTTTTCATAATTCCTGTTTCATAATGACTAATATGCAGCTTTGATGTCTCGTAATAATTTTGCCTGAGGACTGGAGGTGTGTGCTAAGCACTTCTAGGTAAAAGCAACCTCAGCATATAAGCTATCTGCTTTCTGCAGAACCATTATCCTTCAAGTCCTTCTACTTTGTCCAGTTCTTTCCTACCTTGTAATTCAGGTATTTAATCTACCCGAAGAGCTATTCTAGTTCTTATCGAAAAGATTTTCCCTGGTGCTTATAGTTTCATTAACATAATTAATAAACTGCTTCTTTGTAGTGTCAGTTACTGTAAGGTTTTTGAGATTTGTTTCAAAATCCCTAGTAATGATAATCTGTGTCTCAAAATCCCTGATAATGATAATCTGCCCAGACCAATTACTTAATATATTCTGTGATAACTCATTAGTGTTAACTAATTGCCTCACTTCCTATGTGCTCACAGCAAGGAATAAGAACTCATATAAAAGTGGTGGCAAGAAGTTGTAACCCCAAGGAATTCTCTGTCAAGATGGGGTTTGGCTAGAATTTGGGATCCATACCTACACAAGCACTGACATTGTATTTGTTAAATGTTTGGGATGCTGACATGTCACAGACACAGAAATGACACCAGGAAAAAAGCTACAAAAGGTGTTTTTCAAGTTCTGCCTCATTGCTTAGCAATTCTACTTTGTGAAAAAGGAGGTGAATATCTCCAAACCCAAAGAGAATGAATGTATGTTGTGTTCTTTAAAATCCACGTAGCTCAGAACAGATTTGTTCAGCTAACGAGTAGATCTTGCTGATCAGCTGTGACAGAGAAGACTCAAGGAAACTCCAACTGTTGTTTCAATAATGGGAGAACCTGCATTTGTTTCTGTGGTTTCCTTTTAATTGTCCATGGACTGTCCATGACTGTACATCCCCTCTTCAAGTTTTTATGTCATCATGGTTTCAAATGTAGTAAACAAGCCCTTGTAAGTGCTGAATGGTTTGTGTGGAGTATTTGAGGAAGCCAGATGTTCATCTGGTTGCTCTCAGACTCTTCCTTCCTACTGGCACTTGTGCTACCTATCACTCAATGGAGTTTTATCCCTGCTTTCCAAGAGAATGAAGTTGAATATCTCTTCAGAGTCCATATATGGGTTTGACTGATATTCTCTCTCTCTTCAAATACTTTTCAAATCTTGGTCCATATTCCTTAAAGATGTCAGTTAGCAGAGATCTCAAAAAGGTGGTATCATAAACAGCTTTGCAAAGATAGATTCCTGCACAGAAGACAGATACTGCCACGGAGGAAAAGTCTGTAGGACATCCTACATACCCTACATTTGTTAGGAGCACACAGGAAAGGATCTATGGTCTGTTGAAAACATCAGTTCCGTGCTTTGTGGTAGGTGAAGAGGCAAAAAGGATGTTAGTTAAGTTAGAATAGGAAAAACCAATAAAATGGGATGCTGTTTGAAACCCAGAGTGCTTCTACATCTTGAATGTTGTACATACTTCTACTCAAAGCAGCAAGAAAGGTACAGAGAAAAGCAATGCACTGGTCACAGGTGTGAAATTGCTTCCTTGGATGTATAAAAAGCTTCAAAATGCACTGAAATGGTCTAACTCAGAAAAGGGCATTGAATTACCCAGTTCAGTGAAGGAAGTGGATAATGCTGAAACCATGGTGTAAAAATAGCACCCTCTACTCTGCCCTGGTGACACCACATCTAGAATATTGTGTCTAGTTCTGGTCCCAAAGGACACCAGAATGGCTTGAGAGAGTCCTGTGCAGAGCCACATAGATGATGAAGGGAGTGGAACTGATAAGCAAAGGCTGAGGGAGCTGGGTCTCTTGAGCTTGGAAAAAAGGAGACTGAGGGGTGACCCCATGATGATAGATCTGTGAAGGGTGGGTGTCAGGAGGATGGAGCCAGGCTCTGCTCAGTGTCGTCCAATGATAGGACCAGGGGCAAAGGATGTGAGCTGGACCATAGGAGGTTCCACATAAATATGAGAGGAAACTTCTTCCTCCAGAGCACTGGAAGGGGCTGCCCAGGGAGGTTGTGGAGTCTCCTTCTCTGGAGATGTTTAAAACCCACCTGACCATGTTCTTGTGTGACTTGATCTAGGGGATCCTGCTGTGGCAGGGGGATTGGACTGGATGATCTTTCAAGGTCCCTTCCAATCCCTAATGTTCTGTGATTCTGTGATTGATAGAGGAATTGTATTCCGTGTTTCTTGCAGCACAAGATTGCGATGTCCTGAGTGAAATTTGCAGGCAGCAAATTTAAAAGAAATGCAGGAAAGTGTTTTCTCCAGAGTTAAAACTGTAAATTGTCACAAGGGTATTATAGAGGCCAAAAACATAGATGTGCTTGTGAGTAGATTAAAAATGGGGAACAAATGTCCATTGAGAGTGCCTTAAGCAGAATCTAATGCAGCTGCCAGCTCAGAAAATCTCCAGGTAGAGGAATGGATTCAGCCATCAGATTAAGACACCTAAATTTGGGTTTCAGTGTGTAGGTGTCTCCATGTGAACCACATGTCTGAGCTCCCTCTATACTGGGTAGAGAACTAATATGGGATTTGGTTACATAAAGGCCGGCAGCAAATGCCATTTTAGGCATGGTGGAGTTTTCTGCTTGGCTTCCTACTCGAAGAAGCAGGTCTCCCAAGTGGCTTGTTGTGTCAGAAGTCTTCACTGGAAGTCTGAAGGGAAGGCTGAGGGAGCTGGATCTCTTTAGCTTGGAAAAGAGGAGACTGAGGGGTGACCTCATTAATGTCTATAAATACTTGAGGGGTGGGTGTCAGGAGGATGGAGCCAGGCTATTCTCAGTGTCATGTAGTGATAGGAGGAGGGGCAATAGTTGTAAGCTGGAACACAGGAGGTTCCACATCAACCTGAGAAGAAACTTCTTCACAGTGAGGGTGACAGAGCAGAGGAACAGGCTGCCCACGGTGGTTGTGGAGTCTCCCTCACTGGAGACATTTAAAACCCTCCTGGATGTGTTCCTGTGTGACTTGGTCTAGGGGATCCTGCTGTGTCAGGGGGATTGGACTAGATGATCTTTCGAGGTCCCTTCCAATCCGCAATGATTCTGTGATTCTGTGAGGAAGTGCTTCATAGAACTATCTAGGTTGGAAAAGACCTTCAAGATCATCAAGTCCAACCTTCCACCCGACAGCTCCCAATCACTAGTCCAGCTTCTGAAACATCCTGGCTGCCCGATTGTTGAACCCCTGCAAGGACAGTGCCTCCACCTCCTCCCTGGGCAGCCTGTTCCAAGGCCTCCTCATTCTTTCTGGGAAGAAGTTTTTCCTAAGATCCAACCTAACCCTCCCTTGGCACAACCTGACCCCATTTCCTCTGGTCCTGTTGCTAGTCCCTAGGGAGAAGAGGCCAACCCCCACCTCACTGCAACCTCCCTTCAGGTAGAAGTCTCCCCCCAGCCTCCTATTCTCCAGGCTGAACAGCCCCAGCTCCCTTGGCCTATTTCCATCAGCCCTGTTCTCCAGACCCCTAACCAGCCTAGTCGCCCTTCTCTGTTCCTTCTCCAGCACCTCCATGTCCTTCAGGTAGTTGTGGAGAGCAGTGAGGACTCACCTGAGCCTCATGCATTTGGTTGAAGATAAACACCCTTCTGGAAGTCAAAATATCCAATCTAACCCTTCCCTGACATCTTCAGGGCCTGCCCTCTTGTCCTGGTGCTGGTTGCCTGGGAGGAGAGCCTGACCACCATCTGACTACAAACTCCCTTCAGGGAGTTGAGGAGATGGAGAGAAGATCCCCCCTGAGTCTCCTCTTTTGCAGGCTAAACAAGCCCAGCTCCCCCAGCCTCTCCGCATCAGCCTTTCCCTCCAGTCCCCACAAGGACATGCCTAACATGGTATGATGGACAGGCCCTCTCCCTATTCCCATACTTGGGAGACAGCTAAATCCATTAACATTAACCCGTGCTAACGAAGCAAGAAAGAAGTTGTGGGGTGGAGTGACGAGCATATGTAACGTGTTCCAAAGCTCTGCAGCAACATGAGGCACAAGCCAGTTGCGTGTGCGGCAGAGTGCTTGGGAGAATTCACAGATCTAAGGATCTTGCCTTGTTGTGTCTTGCAAGGAACTGCAGCACTGAGCATACAGAGAAGAACCGTAGAGTGGTGCTCGACTCAGCTCCCTTCAACTTTTTATCCTTCAATTTTCAACCCAATGTGTTATTTTTCTCTACTTCTTAACACCTCTCTTCTGCTATTTTCTGTAGAGCCTCTCCAGAAGTGTGGAAAAGTTGTGTTTTAGCTTTGAAGTGTTGTTGACAAAATTCCATCTGGTTTTCGTATTCAGAAATTCTCACTCTTCAGATCTGGGAGCGAGATGCTACATTTTCTGTCATTTCTTCTTACTGAAATAAAACATTCCTTGGACTCTGTGAAGGGAGGTTATTGGCTACATGTCGTGTCCAGTGTTGCTCAACTGTACTCCGATCACTTAACGGACTCGGGTCTGGGCCAGCCTGGGCTGATTTCTTTTCCACTTTGGACTGTTTTGCAAAGTTTTGAGAATGAAAACAATCCCATAAACCCCAGAAATTGCATCACTGGCTTTTTCCCAGTGAATTGTATTAGAACTCTACCAAGAAGAGGGAAGACAGTTCGTTTGCAGAGGAGGCCAGTTGTATTTTCTGCTTTTTACAGATGTGGAAGTTAAAGCACAGAAAGATGAAGTTGTTTGTTCTAGGTCATCCAACAGAGCAGTGGCAGGCGAAAAATAGAACCAAGTCCTTCAGTGCTCACTCAGTTGCATCACTCTGTCTTCCTGTTTTGATGAAAATGTCTGACTGTAGTTTGCATAGGTAAGTCTGTGAGAAAGATTCAGACTGCCTGAATGATGAAAACCAAAACTTTTACAGAATCACAGCATTACTGAGGCTAGAAAATACCTCCAAGATCACTTGCTCAGTCTGTCCTCATTGTGGAGGTGCTCCAGCCCTCTGATCATTTGAGTTTCTCTCCTCTGGACACTTTCCAGGAGCTCTGTGTCCTTCTTATATTGGGGACTCATCATCAATAAGTTTTTCATTGCATTACTGACTTGTGATTTACCAGAGACCATTGTGTTAGGGGAGGCTATCAAGTCAGTGTTTCCAAAATGGAAGTGTTGGAATTGTCCTAAACTTATTTCAATAAATGGTGGACACAAATTGGAAAACAACTGATGCCATTGGTCTGTACAGAAACCAAGAGCTGTGCAGGTACTTGTAAAATTACTTGTAAGTTTATGTGATGAGGAACACGACCTTTATGTTAATGATTTCAGTGAAGGGTTAGTAGGTAGTTAAATGAGTGACTGGAGGAAGCAGTTACTGCGCTATGTTGAAAAGCCAAGCTCTGAAAGAAGTAGACTGCTGAAATCTTTCCAGCATAGATACGGTGCTGTACTTGGGAATCCATGATCACCCTGTGCTAGTTTCGAGATGCCCCCTGGTGTTACAAACCTCAGCTCTTTATTTCTGCTCACAGAACCGGCTTGTTTAGAAAAATCTTCAAGATCGTGGAGTCTGTTAATGCAGGACTGCTAGATCACAACTAAACCATGTCCCTCAGCACCACATCTGCACATCTTTTAATGACCCCATCACCTCCCTGGGCAGTCTGTTCCAATGTTTGATAACCCTTTCAGTGAAGAAACACTTTCTGGTGTTCAATCGAAGCTTTCTCTAGTGCAGCATGAGGCTGTTTCATCTCATCGTGTTGCTTGGTATTTGGAAAAGAGACCAGACCTCTGCCTCACTCCAGCCTCCTTTCGGGTAGTTGTAGACAGTGATAAGGCCTCCCCTCAGCTCCTCTTTTTCTGCAGGTTAAACAACTCCAGTTCCTTCAGGTGCTTCTCTCAGGACTTGTTCTGCAGACCTTAAACCCGGTTCACTGCACTTCCCTGGACACACTCCAGCACCTCAGACATTATACACAGTCAGAGCAAAGTAAAACACCCAGTGTACTGACAGAGGATAATAAAAGTGTAAGAGGTACGTGGAAGCTGCAGAAAGCTGCAAAGCTGCAGGAGAATCACAGAACATTAGGTATTGGAAGGGACCTTGAAAGATCATCCAGTCCAATCCCCCCGACATAGCAGGATCCCCTAGATCAAGTTGCACAGGAACATGTCCAAGTGGGTTTTAAATGTCTCCAGAGAAAGAGCCTCCACAACCCCCTGGGCAGCCCCTTCCAGGGCTCTGTCACCCTCACTGGGAAGAAGGTCCTTCTCAGATTGATGGGGAACCTCCTCTGTTCCAGCTCACACCCACTGCCCCTTGTTCTGTCATTAGATGCCACCAAGCAGAGCCTGGCTCCATCCTCCTGACACCTACCCTTCACATATTCATCAACATTCATGGGGTCACCCCTCAGTCTCCTTTTTCCAAGCTCAAGAGACTCAGCCTTTGCTCATCAGGGAGATGCTCCACTCCCTTCTCTGGGGGTGGTTATTCAGGACTTTTCTGTAAAGATGTGGACCTGAAAGTGTACAAGCTAGAGCAGAATCAAAAGTAAGTCATTTTAAGAGTTTGGGCTGAATTCCTACACTATGACATGGCTGTTTCAAACTGGATAGTTAGCGTGTGAAACCTGGGTTTGGAGGATCTGCTGATACCAAAACAAAAGATGCTTTAGGGCCAGGAGAATCAGTCTTATGAGGGGAGATTGAGAGAGTTGGGGCTGTTTAGTTTGAAGAAGACAAGGCTAAAGGGAGACCTTATCGCTCTCTACAACTGTCTGAAAGGACATTGTAGAGTTGTTGGTCGTTAGTGACAGAAGCAGAGGGAAGAGCTTCAAGCTTTAACAGAAGAGGGTTAGACTGGACATCAGGAAGAAATTCTTCACGGAGAGAGTGGTCAGGCACTGGAATGCAGAAAGGCAGCCCCAGGGTGGTTTTTCATTCTCCATCCCTGGATGTATTTAAAAGTCACTTCAATGTAGCATTGGGGTGTCTGGTTTAGGGGTGAACTTGTAGAGTAGGGTTGATGGTTGAATTAATTGATCCCAAGGGTCTTTTCCAGCCTGAATGATCCTTTTATGCAGAATACGAACACTGGAAGTGATTTTCCATCCTAGATGAATGCTAAATCTCGACCTCTTCTGTACATCCTTGAGAAGGAGATGAGCAGATAGTTTGGTATCATTAAGAGAAAATGGCAGTGCTTTAGACAAGTACTTAATGCCTATCTATTTTGCAGATTTATTACTTCTGGAAGTTTTGATTCTCTTGTGGCTTAGATAAGTGAGAGCAGGGAAATGAGGGAATGAGAGCCAAAGCCCTTTGAGCAGACTGATATTGGTTGTAACGAAATTTGCACGGTTCGTTATGCAAAAATTGGTCATAACCCAAACAATCCCAGTGGTGTTTCTTCTAGCCTTCACTGCCAAAAGAAATACAAGTTCAGCTTTAGTCATCAGGAAAGCCTCCAGTTCTTGTGGTCAGAGGAATAAAACCTTGAAGACTTGACAAATATATAAAATGATGGCTCATCCAACTAACTCAGAAGGCTTGAAATATCTTCTAGTGGTTTTTTTAATAAATCTATTAATCTGATTTTATGAAGACAAACTCCTGGTTTTGTTAGTGTTTAGGCTGCTAGGAGTGTAAGTTCTAAACATGTTTTCTGACACTGACTCGGGGGGGACCTTCTCCCTCTCTGCAACTCCCTAAAGGGAAGTTGTAGTTAGGTGGGGGTCGGGCTCTTCTCCCAGGCAACTAGCAACAGGTCAAGCGGGCAGGGTCTGAAGCTGCCAGGGGAGGGCTAGGTTGGATGTTAGGAAGCCCTTCCTCATGGAAAGGGTGATCAGAGCCTGGAGTGGACTGCCCAGGGACTGCCTGGAGGTGTTTAGGGGCAGACTGGCTGTGGCCTTTATTGTCCTGATCTGTCCACTGTGGTGATGTTAGGTGATGGGCTGGGTTGGATGATCTTAGAGGTCTTTTCCAGCCTCAATCATTCTGTGATTCTCTGAAAATACATTACCCATTCTCCTAAACGCAACCTTCTGCTGTACTGTGTTATGGAACTGACTTATCGGAGAGCTGCAAAGTAGTACCAGATGGTGATTGTAGGCAATCTGTGGTCTCTCTTGTCTTGCCACATGTTTCAGCACTTGGCAGCTCCTACATCACATTGTTCAATTTTTTGTCTCCTTGGCGCGATATTCCGTGTCTGGTTCGGTGCAGTTCTCGATCCGTTCACTAGGTGGCTCCCCACAACAGTTCACTGGGTAAGCGAGCCGTGGGCTGGCATCTCCCCGTTCGCTTTTAGGACGAGTGTTCTGCTAGAAGTTCACCGCGCCACGTGTTTTGATGCACAGTTTGGTGATGTCAAAAACTGATTAGAAGGTTGGGAAGTTGTCATAAGGGACTGGGCTTGGGGTTTTTTTCACATACCTATTTAACTACCTTTCTAACTTACCTATTTCAACTGGGAGGTAAGACAAATGTGTTTTTCATACGGCAAATCATGTACAGACCTATCAAGTCTTTAAATAATTTTGACTGTGAAAGAGTGATGCAAAGCTGTTTTGTTAGCAACATTACCTATATTCTTCCTTTCTACAATCAGAAGTTAATCATCTTTAATAGAATCATAGAATCATCCTGGCTGGAAAGGACCTCCAGCATCTTCAAGGCCAGCCCTCAGCCCAACAGCTCCCTAACCCCTACACCATGGCCTCAAGTGCTCCAGCTACTTGGTTTTTAAAAACCTCTAGGGATAGGGACTCCACCACCTTCCTGGGCAGCCTCTTCCAGTGCCCAGCCACTCTCTCAACAAAGAATTTCTTGCTAAGATCCAATCTAAACCCCCCCGATACAACTTGAGGCCATTTCCCCTCATCCTATCATGAGTAACTGGAAGAAGAAACCAAAGGAGGTTGGTGCAACCTCCTTTGAGGGAGCTGTAGAGAGCAAGAAAGTCTCCTCTCAGCCTCCTCTTCTCTAGAGTAAATAACCCAAAGTCCCTCAGCTACTCTTTCAAGGTCCCTTCCAATCCCTAATGTTCTGTGATTCTGTGATTTTGATGGCAAGAATCCCAACTTGGGAAAAAATAGCTTCTCTATTGTTTCAGTTTACTTAGGTCTCTAAGTGATGGATATGAGCTCTAATACCTCTCTCTTGGTTATCAAGCTCGTATCAGTTACAATCTCTGTTTTGTAGCTCTAAGCCAACCTACATTTAGGCTGAGTGCAAACACTCGAGGAATCCAGGACAATACAGGATGGTGAGAAACTTCAATAAAACCCGGATTCAGATTTGCAAAAGCGTTGTGTGTTTGAGCGTGGACACTTGATCTCCGTAGGGTCATCTCATGCTCTCCTGCACTAGATTTACCCTTCTGCATCCCTGGGCAATTACACCACGTGTAGTGGGAGTGCTCGTTGTTTCTGCTTCCAGAGCTACAAACCACAAAGCCAGACGTACAATATGAGGTTGGTCTGCTCACGCTTGTCTGGCACCATCTTTTGCTCTGGGAAAATGGCAGGAGCAAATAGTAACTTGTCTGTGCGCATGTAGGCGTGATCCTCCTAAGAACATATAATTTGGCACCGTGCGCAAGCGGAGTTCAAACGTCCTCAAGCTACGAGTTGTTGACAACGTCTCTCAGAATAGACATACAAACTACGT
Source organism: Rhinopomastus cyanomelas (assembly GCA_013400115.1). Taxonomy (NCBI): domain Eukaryota; kingdom Metazoa; phylum Chordata; class Aves; order Bucerotiformes; family Rhinopomastidae; genus Rhinopomastus; species Rhinopomastus cyanomelas. The sequence goes on from VXBP01010550.1 coordinate 678,961, forward strand.
AAAGCAGTTTTGGTGCTCAGCCCTACATGAACAAACTGTCATGATTCCCAAGTGTGTAAGTCACCCTGGCTGGGGAAATGTGAACACAGCATGTTCACTGCTCACCCTTTGCGTCGACCTCCTTGTCTGCAGGTGGAGGGTAGCAACATTGACCAATCTCGTGAGGACCCTGAGAGATGCAAAGCCCACTTGAACTTCTGTGTAGGCTGCTGAATGCTTGTGTGCTGCTGTCCCCCAGCAGCTGCGTTTGCAAAGGGTGCCATCCTCACAACAAAGCAATGGTGAACTTCCCAAATAATCACAGAATCACAAAATGTGAGGTATTGGAAGGGACCTCGAAAGATCATAGAGTCCAATCCCCCTGCCACAGCAGGATCACCTAGACCAAGTTGCACAGGAACATATCCAGGTGGGTTTTAAACATCTCTAGAGAAGGAGAGTCCACAACTCCCTTGAGCAGCCCCTTCCAGTGCTCTGTCACGCTCACAGTGAATAAGTTTGTTCTCAGATTGATGTGTAACCTCCTATGTTCCAGCTCACACCCACTGCCCCTTGTCCTGTGATTGGACACCACTGAGTGGAGCCTGGCTCCATCATCCTGACACCCACTTCTCAGCCAGATTGCTGGCTGTGCAAGGCAGGCACTGCATGGAGGATGCTTCCCTGTGTGCTACGCAGAATTTGAATGCAGTGAAACACAGCTGGTGGTGTCACACCTCTGTTACTGGTGATGGACCTGTTCCTCCTTTACAGGAGGTAGTGTAGAAGCACCAAGTATCACTACTGTAATGAAATCAGAGGAAGGTAAATGTACCATATAAATATTCCAGGGCCTCTTGAGAGAGTCAGCAAGCTAACCTTGGCTACAGCTCAGAACATTTGAGCGTTGTTAATAAAGAGGATTAGAATGGAAGGCATCCTCTGGGCTATAGCAGGATTTAACAGATGCCTGCGAATGCAGTGTTCAATAGGACTCCAAGGCAAAGCTTGACTGTAACTTGGAGACTGCACAGAGGTAGAAGAGAAAGCAGTCCAAGATCATGTTACTCATCTGACTGCAAAGCATTCTGTTTTCAGCGCTGCCCCCAGGGCTTTACCTGATCTATCCCAATAGAAGATGTCTGTCCTTCCCACCCTGCAATCATTCATACATAAACAGCTCTAAATACTTTCCTGACTGTCCTGCTGCCAGTTTCAGCTCTTCTTGCTTATTCAGTGCCTGCTCTGCTGCCAAAACGACAAACCGAACTCGTGTGGGTTGTGGTTGGGGGCAGAGGCAGGCAGCAGCGGTCTGCTCATTTCCTTTGTTTTTCACGTTTCTCTTTGGCCTTTCCTTGGGTAAAATCCAAGGGATGGGTCATTGCTGGTTCCATCACGATGCACAAGGAGCAGACATCACTTTTCAAACAATGACAGCTTTATGAAGCTCAACAGGCTCAGCCAAGGTCCTGATGCTATCATCAGACGTGTCTTTCTTCCCAGTCACTGCAGGTGACTGCAGCTGGCAGCAGACCTTTTGACAGTCAGAGTCTGTGCGTTATCTGTGTTGGACCAAGCCTTTAAATAATTGGACAGGAAGCTCTGGGAAGCAGATATGTTATTTCAAGGCACAGATAACATGTGCTGAGTGCCACAGAAAACCTTCATTTAATGCAGTTTGATTTGGTTCGATCTGGTTTGGCTTCCAGCCAGGGTTTCTCTAGATGTACATTCAGTTTCTTCTTACACACCAAATGTCCTATACAAGTCACTCATCGTGGTGCCTCCCTCCTCAGCAGGAATAGAAAGATGTTCTTGACTTAAAGAGAAGGGAGATAAGAAGTGAAAGGACACAAGTATGTGAGATTTTCTGATTTTTCTAGCAGGAAAGATCCCTATAAATAAATGAAATGATAAGAGTAGTTGCCACTAACAGCAGAGAAATGTGGTGAGTGTTGCTGGTACACTGCCATCAGATCACATCACCTAACACTGAAAGCTATCCTTGTGAAGAAAGCCAGACCATGCAAAGTAAATACTGCTTAAGCTGTCTGAGTTGAAGTGGAACTTAAGTTTTGGGTACTCTGTCTGACAAAGTCACCACAATGGTGACTTAGAGTAGATGTAAAGTGAGGTGAAACATGGTTCCAGGTTTCTCAGAGAGGTGGTAGATGCCCCATCCAGAACTGCTGGAGAGAGTCCAGCACAGAGCAACAAAGATGATGCAGGGAGTGGAGCATCTCCGTTATGAGGAAAGGCTGAAGGAGCTGGGGCTCTTGAGCTTGGAAAAAAGGAGACTGAGGGGTGACCCCATTAATGTTGATCAATATGGAAAGGGTGGGTGTCAGGAAGATGAAGCCAGGCTCTGCTTAGTGGCATCTAATGATAGGACAAGGGGCAGCAGATGTGAGCTGGGACAGAGGAGGTTCCACTTCCCAGTGAGGGTGACAGAGCAGTGGAAGGGGCTGCCCAGGGAGGTTGTGGAATCTCCTTCTCTGGAGATGTTGGAAATCTGTCTGGCCATGTTCCTTTCTGACGTGATCTAGGTGATCCTGCTGTGTCGGGGGATTGGACTGGATGATCTTTCAAGGTCCCTTCCAATCCCTAATGTTCTCTGATTCTGTAATCCCTGGAAACATTCCAGGTCAGACTGGATGAGGCTCTGCACAACCTGGTCTAGCTGCAGAGGAATTGGACTAGGTGATCTTTAAAGGTCCCTTCCAACTCAAACCCTTTATTAAAGAAGTTGAATTCTTCAATTTGCTTATTCCTTCTTATGATGATTGCTCAACGCTTCATTTTAGGACACAAAGTATTTTTGGTAGTGATCAGCTTCACGTTTTAATCTGCAGGTATTAGCCCAAGGCTATTTCTTTGCTTCCAACACACCAAGAGTATTTAACTGGGAAAGAAAGGAACCTTGACAAAGTACACACACACATTCCTCTTTGCCTTTTTTCATCCCCACCCTTGCTCAGAAAGGGGCAATTTCAGCTACGTGGCCTTTTCTGGAATGCAGTCTGGGAGGCGATTTCGTTTTTGCTGTGTGAAGGGGAATGGCACAGTCCCAGTGGTGGCAGCACCAGCGTATCAGCAATAGTCATCAACCTCAGGACTAGCAGTTCCCTAACAGCTATGGATCAGAGACAGCAAAGACACATTATTTAGTTTGACCTGTGGCATTTTAGGATATTTGCTTCCTTCCCAGAAGTCTGGGAGGCTCTGGATTCATCAGTGTCTGGTTAAGCCCGGGAGATAGGACTGAAGGGCTGTTACTGTTTTATCTTGAATGAGGCCTTCTGGGCAGCCAGCTGTTTTATTTAGTGTATTGCACTAAAGTTTGTTTTAAATCTGTGTGTTCTAGGTATGAGGAGTTGGAAGGGAGAGGATAAGCTGCGGGATACTTCTTTCCTTTATGCAGTGGTCTGCTCTAGCCAACATTGTTGGCAGCCACAGGCAGAAGAGAGAAATTCCCGTTGAGTAACAGTCCCACACATCGCCCTGTCAGGCAAAGTTTAAGCCAGAAGGCTTCTCTCTAATGTGATTTTACACTTCTTTTTCTGCCTGTCCTGAGCTGGTAGGGGTTGCTTTTTGGTGGTTGAGTTCCCATCCCTGGATGAGTTTAAAAGTCACGTAGATGTAGTGTTAGGGATGACCTTGAAGAGTAGGGTTGATGGTTGGACTCGCTGATCCCGAGGGTCTTTCTCAACCTGAATGACTCTATGATTCAATGATTCAGTGGGCTTTGCCACAGACAGAAGCGTTCACCTGGAATTAAACGCTCATCTGCTTGCAGTTAGGAGATCATGAGTGTCCGTGGTGCTGTCAAGGAGAGAGCCTGGGCAAAACCAGCAGAAGCTGAGGTCAGAGCTATTTGTGTCAAGCACACGCCACATGCTTTCTCAGATCATCCTGTTGCAGTACACTATTCCTCTTGGTACTCTCTTCCGCGTTTGAAAGCAGAAAAGTTATGATTTGCTCTCTGCAGTAGATCCCGTTCCTGCCAAAGCTGACTCAGAAGAAAAAAAGACAGCTTTGATTTTCCAGCTATGGCTTTTAAAAACATTTTTGTCTGGTTGCATTAGGCTCCCAGAGAATGTTTCATGGGTCTGCAGCAGATTATGTTATTACTGCAGTGTGGCTGTGTTAAACCCTTTATCACTGCACAGCGCTTTGAAATTGGAAAGACTTAGAAGTCCTTGAGTACAAATGTGAGAACAGTAGCACAGAACTTAATTCCATAAGATTTGTCTTGGGCAAAATTCCTATATGGGAGGAGTCTGTTGCCTTCTTTTTTCTTGTTAATGTCAACGATAGTGAATGAGCCCCCCGGGACATGAGTCCGTGCTGAGGACAGGAGGCAAGGAGATAGAACCTGATCTGCTGTAGCTCCCACTTCAGTAAAAACTGTGAGCACTCTCACAAGGCAGGTATTGAATGATTTTGCAGTAGACATCCTCTAACACACCAGAAAGCTGTTGTTGACATTCAGTGTGACCTATACAGGCTGGAGAGTTGGACAAGGAGAAGCTGAATGGACTACAACAAGGGCAGTGTAGAGTCTGGCATCTGGGCCAGAGCAACCTCAAGGACCAGGGTAGGTTGGGGACTTGAGAGCAGTGCCGGAAAAAGGGACCTGGCCAGCAGGATGACCATGAGCCAGCAATGTGCTCTTGTGGCCAAGAAGGCCAGTGGCATCCTGGGGTGAACTAGAAGGGGGTGGTTAGTAGATGGAGAGAGGTTCTCCTCCCCTCTCTACTTGGCTCAAGTGAGACCACATCTGGAATCTTGTGTCCAGTTCTGGGTCCCTGAGTTCCAGAAGGACACAGAAATGCTGGAGAGAGCCCAGTGCAGAGCCACAAAGATGATAAAAGGAGTGGAGCATCTCCTTGATGAGGAAAGGCTGAGGGAGCTGGGTCTCTTGAGCTTGGAAAAAAGGACACTGAGCAGTGACCCTGTGAATGTTCATAAATATGGAAAGGGTGGATGTCAGGCTCTGCTCAGTGGCACCCTACAGTAAGACAAGGGGTGATGGGTGTAAGCTGGAACATAAATATGAGAAGGAACTTCTTAATGGTGAAGGTGACAGAGCCCTGGCCACTAGATATACTGGAAATACTACTCAAGTAGTATTCTGTGGCAGCCCTCATACATTTACACCTCTGGTGTAACCTTTTTCAGGTGTTTTTACCTCTGTGAGCCTCTCCTCTGAACTTGGTACAGAATAAATGTGGTCTCACGACGGTGTGATGACCAAAATACAATCCCCCATTGCATTAAAAGTGCCCATATCAGACACAGCAGGACAAAGTGCAAGCAGTTTGTTGAAGGCTGAACTGGACTATTCTGATATGATTTTCTTTATCTTATCAAAATACCCCAGTGAGCCAGGTGAGTGCAGACTTCTGCTTGGGATCTGGTCCCTTGGCTCAGCCTTTGCCTTCAGGCTGCATGAGTCAGTTTGCTATTTGCTGCCTCCCATGCTCTAATTTTCTGCCTGTTATCTGTAACTGTGTATTAGGAACATTTTGGTTCACAAAACCGTGACTTGCGTTAATCCAGCTCAAAATAAAACGTCCGTCCCTGACATTTTCCTAGTGCAGCCTCTCAGCGTAGCCACAAAAATGCTGATAGCTGTGTGTACTTTGCCAGGTCCATTCGGGTTCTCTGACACTGTTTCCTAGACACAAAATGAGATTGAACTTGTTTGCTGTTCCCCCTCGTATTGTTTCTGCCTAGTCCACTGGGTGACTGTATAGTCAATAGCAATTGCATCTGCACAAGGGTAGTCACAGCTGTGGTAGGCACCAGTGGCCTGAAAAAGTGTTAGAGTCACAGATTAAGACCATTAAGGACACTTGATCCAGAGCGATTAGAGGCTGGTGGCTGCATACAAGAAGGGGGCCTACAAGACAGCTGGAGCGGGACTGTTTATGAAGGCCTGTAGTGATAGGATGAGGGGCAATGGTTTCACATTAGAGAAGGGCAGATTAAGATGCCCTGTCAGGAAGAAGTTCTTTAACAGAAGATGGGTTGGACACTGAAAGGAGGTTGAACACTGAAACAGGTTGCCCAGGGATATAGTTAAGGTGTCATCCTTGGAGATACTCGAGCTGGACAAGGCTCTGGGCTACCTGATCTAGTTGAGGATGTCCTTGCTCACTGCAGGGGGATTGGAGTAGATGGCCTTTGGAGGTCCCTTCCAACCTGAGCCGTTCTATGTTGTCAAACACCAGCCTGGGGCTGCTACTGTATGAATATATTTTTTGTATGTTTAGCTCCAGTTGTATTTCTCAGTGTGTGGTTTAGTGTGTTCTGTTGCTGAAGGGCCTCTCTTTGGGCAACTTCCTTTCCAGTTGACCTTATAACATTGCAATATGTGTCTGAAAAAATCAATTAGAAAAAGAACAGAAATACACTTCTATTATATATTAACACGTGTCCTTGTGAAGAAAGGCTGGGATCTGGGTATGCAGAGGCTAATAATTGACCAACTTGTGGTGCCATATTTGTTCTATTTTTTTCTTTGCAGAAGGCATGCAAACACTCTGGAGGGACACTGAAACAAGCCTGCCGAACACTCACGCCAAGTTGAAATAGGCACGCTTGAAAATGTTGAGCAATCAGCAGTGTTTATCAGCCAGGGCTCCAAAACTCTTCTGTCTAATAAAAGAGAAAATGTAGACTTCATAGGTAAACAGTAAGGCATGAAGAATCGGTTTACTTTGGTTCGTTGTAAAACTAAATTCTACCAAAAAAAGCCAAAGATCCCATGGGATAAAGGTAAATGAAAAGGCTGGTTTGTGATTTAGTGCTGCTTGCAAGGGACCAGTTCAGCTTGTGATTTCAGGAAGATCCTGAGGGCTTCACAATGTGCTCAGCATTTACACAACTGTGTCTGCAAACCACTCTAAAACTGAAACTGAACCATGACGTCTGTCCTGGAGGAGAAGGTCTCAGTGGCTTGCAGTGTTTTGGTGGGGGGCAAAAAGGATGATGTATTCCTGTGTCAGTAGTAGCTGCAGAGGGCTTGTAGCCTGGGACTCTTATGTGCGGTGGCAGCTGAGAACAGATTTGGCCTCCACCCTTGTTTGCCTTCCTTGTGTGCTTTTTTGTTTTGCTATTCACTGATTGAACTCCTTTTCCTCCAACTAGAACTGCCTTGTGCCCTAGAAGTATTTCACTTCCATGGATTTCATACCACAGGACTACTCCCTAAAATACTCTGAGCTTTTAGAAAAAAAACCCCACACCCTATTTTCATAACATTAACGTTTACCAAGCTCATTGATATTTGGTTGAGAATTAGTTTTCAGCCAGAAATTCTGTTACCTCCAGGAGATGCCAGGACCTCTGAAAGAGTTTCGCGTTGTCCAGAACCATGCAAGAATGTGTAGAACTGTGGGAGAATAAGTTACTCACCCTTTCCCAGGGAATTTTGAGAGAACCCAACTTTCTTTCTGGACAAGCAGAGTCTCTCCTGGAGAAGAGAAGACTCATGGGGAACCTTATCATAACTTATAACTACCTGAAGAGAGGTTGTAGTCAAGTTGGGGTCTGGCTCTTTACCCAGGCAACTAGCAACAGGACGAAAGGGCAGGGCCTGAAGCTGCCCTTTACAGTTAGGTAAGATGTCAGGGAGCCCTTTCGCATGGAAAGGGTGATCAGACACTGGAATGGATGGCCCAGAGCAGTGGTGGAGTCCCCATCCCTGGAGACATTTAACGACAGCCTGGTTATGGCCCTTAGTGCCTTGGTCTGGCCAATGGGGTGATGTTAGGTTCTGGGCTGGGCTGGATGGGCTCAGAGGGCTCTTCCAGCCTCAGTGATTCTGTGATATATTCTGGGAACTTTTCACTTCCAGGAACTTTTGAATAGTTTAGCTTCCGTCTACAGTATTCATCTCAGATGAACCAGATAGATGAGCTAATCTGTGGTGCTTTCTAGCACGAGGGAACCAAGATTTTAGGGTTAATTTTCTTTTCTCTGAGCAAGAGGTACGCTGGGGGCTGTATGGAATGATCTAACGGCAGGCCAGATGCAGTTGTGCCATCCAGCTGTGAAGCTGACACTAATCTTTTTGATAGTCACACCTTCTTGGCCATCATTCTAAGATTAATGTTTGCATTCTGCGTGGGAGCACATTCCAATCACTTGTTATTACCCCTATTGTACTGTATATAATCCCTTCGTTAGCATCGGGAGTCCCTGTCATTAATACATTGCAGATTTGTAATTTTTTTGCTCCACTTTCTCATTGAAAATCCCTTCCAGAACTTGCTCACAAAACCTTTCAATTCCTGACCAATTTTTAAAAAATATTTTCTCTTGTGTCAACTTTAGATTACAGCTTCATTGATTCAACTTGGAGCTGAGAACACTTTCGGAGCCAAGTTGATGCTTATTTTGGAATAGCTTATAAATCTGTCATTACAGTGCTTTCCAGTTTTCTTCAAGGGGAACATACATGTTTCCTCCTGCCCAGGGATGCTTTGATAGCAAGAGGTTTTATTTGCTTAGAGCAGCTCTTCACTTCATGGAATCATAGAATGGGCAGGGTTGGAAGGGGCCTTAAAGATCATCTAGTTCCAACCCCCCTGGCACATGCAGGGACACCTTCACTAGATGAAGTTACTCAGGGCCCATCCAGCCTGGCCTTCAGCACTGCCAGGGATGATGGGGCAGCCACAACTGCCTTGGGCAACCTGTTCCAGCATCTCCTCTCCCTCACAGGGAAGAATTTGTTCCTCATGTCCAACCTCAGTCTGCTCTCTTCAAGTCTTTCCTCTTGTTTTCTCACTACCACCTATGTCAAAAGCCCTCCCCCAGCTTTGTTGTAGCTGCCTTCAGAGATTGGGAAGCTGCTAGGTCACCTGGGAGCCTATTCTTCTCCAGGCTGAACAACCTCAACTTGCTCAGCCTGTCCTCATTGTAGAGGTACTCCAGCCCTCTGATCATTGTAGGTGCTCTCCTCTGGACACCTTCCAGGAGCTCTGTGTCCTTCTGATGTTGGGGACTCCAGAACTGGACACAGTACCCCAGATTTGGTTTAATTTGGCTCTGCATTGAACTCTCTCCATTAATTCTCTATCCCTCTTGAATTGGGGAGACCAGAACTGGACACATGATTCCCAGTGGGGCCTCACTAAAGCAGAATAAAGGGGTAGAAGAACCTCCCTTGATCAGCTAGACACCTTCCTCTTGATCCATCCCAACACCTTCTCGGCCTTCATGACCACCAGGGCCAATTGCTGATCCATTTTTAGTTCGTTATCCACAAGAACTCCAAGATCCCTCTCCCCAGGGGGACTCTCTAGCTGGTCACTACCCAATCTGTATTGATGCTCCCGTTGTTCCTTCCCAAGTGAAGGACTCTACATTTGTTTTTGTTAAAACTCATTCAGTTCCTCTCAGCCCACCTCTCCAGCCTGTCCAAGTCTTCTTGAAGAGTTGAACAGCCACTAGATGAAGTCCACCTAAAAATCTTATGGTAAGTTTTTAGACCTTAAGAAAAATTAGAGTTATTTTGGGATATTTCAAAACAAAAGCTCTCCTTTTGATTTTATCACCAGATTATTTTACCATAATCTTCCATTACTGTTATTCTCATCATTTTTTTAACACTGTTGGAGAAAACTAAAGGCATTCCCTTGCCTTAGTTGAAAAATGAAGTGTGTTAAATATCTACGTGCTAGTTTTAAATAAGTCTTTTGGGATTCCAACAGCACTGTGGTAATGTACAGTCTGCAGTCTTTAACTAGATGTACCCATCCCCACTCATGAGTCAGAATTATTTGCTAATAATTAGTGCCCTTGGTACCTTTGTCATGACACACTGCAGTGCATTGTGAAGAACATTCCTCCTTGTGCCTCTCATTTTCTATTGAATAGTAGGATAGTGGGACATCATGTTCTCTCACTCCCTTATGGAAGTGATCTGCTATCAGGACTTGAAAAACTGAGGAGCAACTTGTGTTTGGTTGCAGAGAGCCTAGACATGCAGGGAAGCCAGGATCTTACATTCCCGTCGATTTGACACAGGACCAGGATGCAAACCTCAGATGACTTCCTTGTCCTGAGCCCAGCTGGTACAGCAAGGCTCATAGTAAAACTCTAGAGAAATAAGATGTATTAATGAAAACAAGGAGAAGTTGTGATTCAAGTTTCGTGTTTGAATGTTCATGGATGTTGTGATATCCACAGGTTCTGCCAAACTGGTGTAGACGAGCAGTCTCAGTGTGCATTCTGATCCTTTGGAAGCCACCGTGCAGCTGAGGCTTCATATCACTCACCTTCTCATTGATTGTCCAAGGGCACGGTAGCACCCAATTTCCCTCAACATTTATACAAACACTTGTGCCAGCAAAGTGCTGCTGCCCAGGGATACAGGAATAATGGACCCCTGGTATCAAGATGTGAGAAAATGACTACTAAATGTGGCTATCAAAAAGCCTACTATTACACTTGAAAGTTAAAAAATAAGTAAAATAACATAAAAGAAATAGGTAGGATTTCTCTAGAAGGATTTTAGCACTGGATATTGCAACTAGGCAGATCTCACGACTGTTCTTCATTAAAATAACAACCCGTTGCGGTGGAATAAAATCTACTTTATGTATGCCCATAACCTTATTCTTGCAGAGCTGTTTCCAACATTATTATTTGTTTTCCAGATTAACTATTTTAAACCTAAAATAATTCCTTTTTCTTTTTGTAGATTATTTATGGGAATAATGGTGGATAATCTAAAAAAAGATTCAGGAAGTAACATAAAGACAGTAGGACCAAATCTAAAAGCCCCTATGAATCAGCCTCCCTCCCATCACGATATCGCCTGGAGGATATTTATAACTTTAATAACACCACAGTGTGGGCTTATTCTTATTTTTCTCCTTTGATCCTCTGAGATCCTGCAGATGACCTTTGACCCTCCAGTCATATTTTTAAACTTCTCATTGCAGCTCTGAGGATTAGAGACACATTTTTTATATAAAAAACTATGCCAGACTCCTCCTGACAGCTGCCAGGCTTCAGGGGCTTGACTCACCATAAAATCGAGTGTTAAAAAGATCCTACTCTAAAATAAAGGGATCACCAGTTATTTCAGTGAGGCAGCATGGCTTTGTCTCCCTTGTGTTCTTACCTTTCAAGGACAAGCGCAGCCATCATAGGAACATGCAGCATCACAAACACTTCTATGGCCTCAAGTTGTGTCAGGGGACATACTGGATCTGAGGAAGTTCTTTGCTGAGAGAGTGGTTGGGCACTGGACCAGGCTGCCCAGGGAGGTGGTGGAGTCCCCATCCCTGGAGGTGTTTAAAAACAGAGTAGCTTGAGCACTTGATGCCATGGTCTGGGGATTAGGGAGCTGTTGGGCTGAGGGCTGGACTTGCTGATCCTGGCAGTCTTTTCCAGCCGTAATGATTCTATGATTCTTTGAGTCTTTCCATGATTTTCCAAAAATTCTCTAAGCTTTATAAACTTAGAAAACATTTCTAAGTTTATGGAATAGCAGTACAATTCTGCTTTGAGCCTTGGCTGTATCCATCGTAGTTACCGTAAGCAAAACAGTGCCACCAGCTAACTTAGGTGCTGAAATATCACATGCAATACACAGAGATTGATTTTAAGACTTTCAGGCAAAAAGTATGTCTAAAAAAGAAGTGGTGCATGGGCAGAATTACGTGACTTGCTGGTGGGTTTTCAATCTTCATTTAAACTGGCATTGGTAGTGACCTGAAGGGTGGCACTGACAGGGACCCATAGGGTTGCGCTGGCCTGAACCCTCAGGGTGGCATTGGCCAGGCCCCTCATGGTGGCACTGGCAAGGACCCTTAAGGTTGCAGTGGTCCAGATCCTTAGGGTTGTAGTGGCTCAGACCCTCAGGGTGGCAGGGGCAGGGGCCCTTAGGGTGGGGCTAGCTGAGACCCTTAGAGTGGCACTGGCCCAGCCCCTCACGGTGACACTGACAGGGACCCTCAGGGTGGCACTAGCAGAGACCCTCAGGGTGACACTGGCCCCGTGGGCCCCAGCACCAGCCCCGAGTGCAGCTGTTGGTGAAGCAGCTGCTGGAGCGTTTCGATCTCCGAGTGTCGGTAGCGCCGGAGCCGTTTCCCCGCCAGAGGCTGCTTGGAGCGAGGGAGCGGGAAAAGCCCCGGCCTGGGGCGGCCGGCGGTGGGAAGGGGCTGCGCGCGGGGAAGCTTCCCGCCTTTAGCGCCCGGCCGGGCTCAGCGCTGGGGGGAGGGAGGGGAGCAGTGGCCCTGTGCGGGCGGCAGGGAACGGACCGCTCCGCCTTCGCGCGGGTTTGGCGAGGGGAAACGCAGCCTTTGCGCCCACCTGCGTGCCCCGACAGGCGGGGGGACGCGGGCATAGCCCTAAAGCCTCCATCTCCATCCTTCCCCCAAAAAATGGGCTGGGGCGAGCGAGGAGCCGGGGAAGCGGCGGAAGAAAGTTGCGCTGGGCTCGTTCTGCGCTTCCAGGAGAGCCCGACGCCTCCTCCGCGCCAGGAGCCTCGCCCCAGCGCCTTCCCCTTCTCGGGGTTTTGTGGCGTTCGGGTGTTTTTGGTGGCTTTTTTTGTATTTTTCTCTCTTTCGGGGAGTGCGCGGCCGGGCTGGATGAGGGGAAGGAAACTTTCTTACTCCCCCAGGATGCTCCGGATATTTTTGAAAGGGCGGAAGAGTGCGAAACGCGAGCGGCGTCTGTGAGGGCATCGCATGCACTTGAGAAAGTCCCCCCTGACACCTCGCTGCGGGGATTAAAGGCCGGAGCTGGAGAAACTCCTCCCCTTCCCTCTGCTTCAACCATCCTCCTCCCCAATTCTTCATTTCCTAAGGCCTTTTAAAGGAAAAAAAAAAAAAAGAAGAAAATAAGGAGAGCCTGGAGTAACTGGGGACGGTGGGGAGAGGTGGAAGAGGAGCCTCTCTCTTCTCCAGATGCATCAGGCGGCACCGCGCCTGGGTGCCGGGATGGGCAGCACTGCCATGGACAAGAAGAAAGATGCTTCTGGCAGCAGCAGCAGGAAAAGCTCCAGCCAGAAGAAACTCATGTTGCGAGTACACATCCCCGTAAGTGGCTCTTTGCTCTTCCTCCACTCCCCTCGGGCAGCTGCCGTAGCTGTGGGCGCCGGGACGTGATCGCTGGGCTCGGGAGTTTGGGGGATGCCCGGCTGAGGCGGGGTGGGGCAGCCCGTGCAACAGGCAAGTTGTCCACATCTGGTGTGGGCTGGAGCCTGGGACTTCCCTCATCGGTGTCCCCCGAGCAGTGCTGGAAGCTCAGGGCGCAGTGGCCGTGGCCCAGGAGTGAGAAGTGAGGGTGACTGCGGCTGCATCTGCTGGGCTGAGGGTTCGGTTCACGTCTCGTCCAGACTCACAGCAGAAGGTCTGCTAACCCCCAAGTACTGGTCTCAGCATCCCCAGGGTTGGCTCCGGGAACTGTCCGTGACTTGCGGCTGAAGGAGAGCGTTTAGTCCGACTCTTCCTTCTCTCACGGCTAATCCCCATCCGAATCTGCCAGGGCTGGGGAACACAGAGCTCGCTCGGTTTTGGACAGTGTTTATTGCCTAAAAGAGCAGGGGCAGTCGCATTGCCATGGTGGAGCAGAGTTGTGGGCAGTGCTGAGCCGTGCAGGCTGCTTACTGACCCTGGTTCGGTTTGTATACTTAGACTGTAAACATGTAAGAGACTGTAGATACACAATAACCTCAGGCTCGAAGTTTCTCTCTTTCCCCAGTGAGTACTGAAAGGCTGGCTCTGTCCTCAGAGGTTATGTGTCTTCCCAACTTTGATTACTGGTTTGTTGGGTTTTTTTCTCAACTATTAAGTTGCTCTTGTTATCTGTGTTGATCTATGTTAATCTATGTTTACCTACTTTTTAAAATTCTCAGTCCCAATGCCCTTTTGTTTCCAGTGCTTCTGGCAAGAAATGGCAGTCTGTATCTTTTCTGTACAATCTGCTTTGGGTTTGTTTGTTTTTTGGTTGTTGTTTTGATTTTTTAAAAAATACCTCGTTATATAAATGTGAAGAACAGTCCTACACGTGCTCTGCCAGCCCACTAGGGAGCAAAAAAGATATTTCTGGTTCCTTTGTTTTAGAGAAGAATATGAAGGCAAAGCAAATTTATTAGGTGTTTTGAGTGTGTGGAATAAAATGGAGGAGAAATAGATGACTGTTGTGCAGATTTCACTTTTCTCTAGAGAGGAAAGCAAGCCCAAGAGCCCAAGCCAAACTTCTGGAGCTCAGAGTGCATTCAGTATTAGGAGGAAAGGGTCTGTTTCTGCTGACATGGTTGTTGCTGTTGTGTTTCTGACTGAAGTTTTTAGGCAATAATCTTTGCCATGCTACCAGTACTACTTCACAATAGGGAAGAAAAAAATAATGCCAAGAAAACAAACTGTACCATCCCAAAGCACCATTCACCTTTCCACACTGCCTGCTGCATGGTCTCTGACATCTCTTTCTACAGCCCCCCTACCTCTGACTCGCTGTAGCCAGGAACTTCTGTGCAACTGCATTTCCATCCCAGCTCCAAGAAGCTGTTTTTTCTGCCAGATGAAGAGCCATAGGTAGTTTTAAAGGATCCATCTGGCACTTGGGTATTACCTTCTGACCACCAGATAACTTAACACAGCTGTAATGGGACCTGTTTTGTCCATTTTATGGCTGTGAAGCTGAGGCTGAAGAAGTGCCTAAGTGACTTGGTTGCACTTAATAAGGATTATTGCCACGAAGGCTAATGCTTTTGACTAATTGCCTCCCTATGCCCACAGACACACTTCTTCATGAGTGTTGCCTTAGTTCTGTCTTTGATGGAACATCATTAGTAGTGGGTCATCATTTTTCACGTTCATTAATCTCTTGGCTTCTTTGCTGTGCAGTTTGTCACCTAGCTAGTGGCAGTTACTCAGAGACAAGCCTGCCAATGTCTGATACTGCACTGAAATGGGCAGGAGTTTTATTGTTCACCCAGATGGAAGCAATACAAGATTTGGCAATAAGATACCACCTTCCATCCCTCCTCTCTATCCACAAAATGTGAGATCCTTGTGTTTCATTCTGCATCATTCTGGCATTCCTGAAATGGACTATTTGGCCGAGGATCTTCCAGGTTGTACTCACACTTACGCTGGTTTTCTGTTTTCTGGCAGAGTTTAAATATGACTGCGCTATAAGAAAGGACATTTTTCTCATTCAACAGTGGAATCTGCATTTGAAAAGATCCATTTAGACTGGTTTTTTTTTCTCTTTCATAACGTTTTCTTGGCTGTTGTTTTGAAGCATCATTCCTATTATTTCAGTGGCGCCTGTCAGTGTAGCTGTAGTTGTCAAGGGAGCTTTCACCAGACAGTAATTTTTATTTTGTTCATCCTCTTCTTTGTGTTGCAGTGAGATCATGTTTATTGCTGAGACATGTAATTCTTGCTCATTGAGAGCTTCAAATTAGAAACAAGAGATAGACTAACAAGGTCTGAGGTGGAGGGGAGAGTGGAGTCAGTTCTGAAAGAGAGAGCAGTAGGACAAAAGGTACTGGTGTGATGCAGCCTGTCCTAAAACATATTTCTTAGTCTCAGAGAAAAACTGCCTGAAAAAGTAATGGCAAATATTGCTAAAATATATGTTAGAAGATTAATAACACAAAATACACTGCAGTTAGGCTAGGGATTTGAGGATAATGTGCTCTGTACCCTGAGATCACACCTTGGGTCCAGTTTTGGGCACCACAGTATAAGAAAGACATTGAGGTGTTGGAGTGAGTGCAGAGAATGGCAGCGAGGCTGGGGAGACATCTGGAGAACAGGTCCTATGAAGAGTGGATGAGGGAACTAGGGTTATTGAGTCTAGAGAAGAGGAGGCTGAGAGGAGACCTTTGGAGACCTTCTTGCTCTCTACAGCTACCTGAAAGAAGGCTGGTGCTGGTCTCTTCTCCCAAATTACTAATGACAGGAAGAGGAGAAATAGCCTCAAGTTGCAGCAGGGGAGGTTTAGATTGGCTATTAGGAAGAAGTTCTTTCCTGAGTGAGTGATTGGGCACTGGACCTGGCTGCCCAGGGAAGTGGTGGAGTCACTGTCCCTGGAGATGTTTAAAAAACTAATAGCTCGAGCATTTAAGGCCCTGGTGTAGGGGTTAGGGAGCTGTTGGGCTGAGGGCTGGCCTTGCTGATCCTGGAGGTCCTATCCAGCCATGATGATTCTATGGTTCTATAATAGGCTGAAAAGAAAGTTGTATGCTTTTCTTCCCTCTCCCACGTACTTTTTATTTTTTTGGGATTGTCTGTGACAATGAGGAAAACAAAATAGATGAACTTAAGGAAGCTGGGTTCATCTTGAAGCACTCCAGAGCATTCCTCAGGTACATCTTTCTCAAGTAAGAACAATACATTACAAAGAAATCTGGAAATACTCTATATTCACCTTCTTTCTGTGATTTCTGGTACAAGTGGGTGGTGCCCAGCCCCAGCTTCTGGGAATAGTGGTAGACCACTAAGTTCCTGTCAGGTGGATTTCCTAGTGGCTCTTGACTTGTTTTTGAGTAGCCAAGAGTAAAATTTGGGCCGCTGTATTCTCTTGGCATGGCAGGGAGGTGTTTGCTGGACTGACTGAACAACCTTTTGGTTTGTTAGTTGTTTTCTTTTGCAATACTTAGCCAAAAAAAGAAATTGTGGACTGGAGTGTAATTGCAGGAGCCTTTGTAAAGTCAAGGTCATATCAACCTCCATATTTCCCAGCAGCATGCTTCGAAGTCTCAAAATTAGAAATGCGTAAATGGAAATTTCTGGTCCAAGTAACTTTGAAAGCCGCTGCAGATTTAAATGGAAACCTTTGCTCTCTAGATGCATTTCATCCCTAATATGAAGACATTAGCATTATAAAATAGCTTTTTAAGCCATTAGACATTAATGCTTGCACATTGCTTTGAACATTTAAAAAACTCTATTCTAAGATGGGATGCAATTGTCTGCTGAATAGAAGCTCACCCAGCGAGATCAGTATGTTCCTTTGTCATCTCCCCAAATTGATCTGTTCTAATGTTAATGTTACCATTGTAATCCCATGTTGCTGCAAAAAAGAGAAGAGATTCTGCTCTGCCTTACTTTGAATTTCATCTGGGATAACTCAGCTAGTGCCAGCAAAGCTGTGTTGTATTGAACACTAGTGCAACCAAGGGCAAAACCTGTCTCGAGAGCTTCACCATGGTATGTGCCAAGCACCTGCTTCTCTCAGCAGGTGGGAATTGCAGAACCTTGGCATTTCCTTGGATTTTTCCCAAGTACATCACAAGGTGACTTTTTATTCACAAGAACAAAGAGATTTTTTCACAATAAGGACAAAAATAACATCTCCAAATGAATATAAAAGCATCTTTCAGGTCATTGAAGTGGTGTTGCCCCTGGTGCTTCAGCCCTGACAGCAGAGTTGGTGAGCTACAAGGACGCTCTTGGAGACCACAGTCCTTTATTTTCAATGTCACACAAACAAACATCTCTGCACGCTTCCTCCCATTTCTTTGACAGCCTCTGTGATTTTGAAATGCGCAAATTTATTGCTTTTTCCAGGCCTGTTGTTACGTTGGGATGCCAGGCAGAAACATCAGATGTCTTGAATATTTCTGACCCGATAGATGACAATGATGATCTGACAGCTAGTATTGGCTCGTGCTCTGCCCCTCCATCTTGCCTTCCACACTTGCAAAGTCATTAATGGTTGCCTGCTTAATAAATCACTGTGAAATGAGCTGGTTCTGTCAGTTTTGCAGGATGCTGCTTGTCTCCTGGTAATTGCTGGGTGGGCTGATGAGCCCAGTCCAGGGATCACTTTAGGAAGATGCAGATGAGGAATAAGCTATCAATTCCTTCAAAGAACATGATGGAATCAGCTTCGAAGATGATTTAGGAATGAAAAAAAAAGAAGCTTGCTGTCTTGGGGAAAGGAGTTGTGGGGAAAGGCAGACAGAAGAGAGAAATGTTGCCCTAAAATTAAATCTGCAACTACCCTCTCACTTGCTCTCACAGGTCAGACTCTGAGTTATCCTGAGGCTCTGTGGTCTTGAAGTTTAAATTTGGATTCTGACATATTAGGGCTCTGAAAAGGCAACATTTTCAGATTTTCAAATACAAAAAAGTATTTGCTTAGCGGTGTCAAGATTGCACTGAGAATCTACCTGAAGGAAAAAAGAAAGGTTTCATGTTTTCAGACACAATTTGATACTCTAATTTAGGAAGCTCTTAGTCTTTTTGACTTTAAAGCTTAAATCAAACTCTATCAGCTTATAGAAAAATACTGATTCTTTAAAACATCACTTGTTCTGGTAGGAGATTCTGCTCTTAAATGGGCTCATCCAACACGCTTGATGTATACCTATGAGACTGTGATCTCAGAAGGATGTGAATTTCCTTGGAGAATTTAGTCATGAACCTCAGAGAACTGTGGACAGTCAGGCTTTTGGCCTGAGGGAAAGTAACTCATGTGATACTTGTATCCAGAATTACTGAAACCCAAGAAAATGTCGTGCTGCTGCAGTGATCAAGGAGCGAAGGAGAAAGGAGTGAACTTCACCTGGGAGGTTCTAGTGTCTGGTCACAAACGTGCAAGGCTCAGTTTATGCCCAGTTTCACTTGGGCACCACATTGCATTCCAGAGAACAATGTGCTCCAAAGCAAAATTCAACACTGAAGACAGGTTTCAGCAATGATTTTGTTGATGTGTGGACAGTCATGGAAGTAGGGCAGTGTGCCTGTGTACTGATGTGGCAGGGCTAATGCGAGTAGAAAGGACCCAAAACTGTCAGCATGGCTGTTGGCAGAATCCAGCAGGAGTAGCGAAGTGATTGCCCCCTGTACTAGGCACAAATGGTGCCACACCTTGAGTGCTGCGTTTTGGGCACCTCGATATAAGAAAAACATTGAGATGCTGGAGTTTGTCCACAGAAGCTGAACAAGGTTGATGAAGGGTCTGGAGAACATACCTTGTGAGGAGCAGCTGAAGGAGCTGGGGCTGGTTAGTCTGAAGAAAAGGAGGCTAAAGGGAGACCATATTGCTGTCTACAGCTACCTGAAAGGAGGTTGTATAGAGGTGGGGGTTAGTCTCTCCTCACAAGCAGCAAGTGACAGGACAAGAAGAAATGACCCTACGTTGCATCAGGGGAGGTTTTAGAGGAAAAACTTTTTCATGGAAAGGGTCTTGAAACAGGCTGCCCGGGAAGGTGGTTCACAGAGTCACAGAACGTTAGGAATTGGAAGGGACTTCGAAAAATCATCCAGTGCAATCCCAGAGCAGGATCACCTAGACCAAAAGAATTTATCTATACACATGCATGTAAGATGCCATCAATAAATATATTATTAGAGGTTTGGTGATACAGTGCTGTGCTACTACTGATCTATTTGTACTACTAGCAGTGAGCTGAAACAGTGATATGTATGACAGTTTCTACTGCAGAATGATTTCTGTGTTTATTCCTTGGGTTGCTGTAGGAACTGGAATAGAAAGCTTCAGTTTAGTGTTTGCTTCTGTAAGACTGTCTCTTTTGACAGGCTTGCATATAACTGCATATGAAATATTTAAATCACAAAAGCATTGCTCACGTGGTGCAGAACGAAATCCTAAGACGGTACTTCAGGTTTTGACATTGAGGATTCAGAGGATGACATATAGCATCCTTCAAATTTTCATACCGTTTAGCACAACACTAAATGACGTTATGTAAGCGTGACTTAGTGGGGTGCGTAGCAAATGCATTCAAGTCTGTGTTTCATGGTTGTTGTTTATATCACACGCCATCATTGTTCAGACTTTATGGTCATTATTGAAAAGGCATGTGACCTTCTGCTCCAAAACCAGAATCTATGTCATAAGCTGAAGTCTTAATTTGTTTTTGCAGTCCCAGTGGTAGAGCTATGTGCCTTTCTTATACTGCTGAAGAACACCATCATACATCTGGAGTTGCGTTAGGTGGAAGTGTGTTGCACTGTAAGTCTCATCTGCCATGTTATGAAACCTTTATCATTGTTTATTTACAACAGACGTGGTGCAGTTTTCAGTCATCTTTTCATGTCTGTAATGCTGCTGGAACAATGAAAATAAGAAAACACTTCTGCAAGCTGAAGAAAAGCAATCTGAGTTGTCAAAATGCTGGCTTACAACACTATGAAACACAGGATTTTTCTCCTCAGTTGTAAATGTACTCGTGGTATGTTATGAGTGACTGAAGTTTGGATCTGGTTTGGGGGATCTGTGTACCTGTTGAGTCCCTTAGAAAGGTTTGGGAACATGTTTTCCATGCAATTAGTGAAATCAATAGTTGGTGAGCTGTAACATGGGTAACATTTGAATTCAAGCATGAATCACAGAATCACAGAACACTAAGGATTGGGAGGCACCTCGAAAGTTCATCTAGTCCAATCCCCCTGCCACAGCAGGATCACCTAGACCAAGTTGCATAGTCATTGTTATCATAATGTGCATGGGAGTTTGCCAGCTTCTCAGTAGAGCATTGCATCTTCTGGAATGTGGTTTTCATCATGCATTGACATTCCTTTTGCATAAATTAATTAGAGGGGGATTTGCTATTACTGAGCATTAATCACGGCTTCTGTGTTGGAAGTATGATCTAAGGCTAGAGGCATGAGGAAAGACAGTTCAGGGATAAATCATCTCCTAGCTGTCTGAATTCCTGTCTGCTGTATTGCCTGAGGTTGGACAGAGGAGACTCCTTGATGTCAGCTTTGCATTGCTGAATGGCTGAAGATTGAGGTCAATATAGACGTTTATAGTACCAGTGTGCCATGTGGGAACATGCTACGGGATGTTATTCCCATCCTTGACCACATGCTGTTGAGCTAGACGTCTACGTGTGCATATGTTAGCAAAGGCAAAGTCTCTGAAGAGTTTAAAGACTTGATAGATTTCATAGACTGGAGGTAGGTGAGAGGAAACCGTGTTGTCCCCACATTTCATCAGTGATTGAACAAGAGGGAACGTTCTCAAGCTGCACTAGAGTAGGGTTAGGCTCCACATTAGGAAAAGTTTTTTTCACTGAAAGAGTAATCAAGGCCTGGAACGGGCTGCCCAGGGAGGGGGTTGAGTCATCATCTCAGGACGTGTTTAAAGATCATGTAAATGTTGTGCCCAGACATCTGGTCTAGTGATGAACTTGGTAGAGTAGGGTTAATGGTTGGATTGATTGCCTTAAGGGTCTTTCCCAGCCTGAATGATTCTATGATTCTTTCTCGTCTACTACTTGTACCTGTCTTACCAAACAGAAGCTCATTTTCCTGCTTTCCCACTCCCAGTAACATTCTCTTGCACCCAATAGCTAAAATGGA
Source organism: Rhinopomastus cyanomelas (assembly GCA_013400115.1). Taxonomy (NCBI): domain Eukaryota; kingdom Metazoa; phylum Chordata; class Aves; order Bucerotiformes; family Rhinopomastidae; genus Rhinopomastus; species Rhinopomastus cyanomelas. The sequence goes on from VXBP01010550.1 coordinate 700,257, forward strand.
AAAAAACTGCACCAAAATACCGAAGTCAGAAGCCTGTTTTTTATGGAACAGAGATTGAAAGGAAAGCTAGGAAGTAATTTGGAAAGAGATAAATAGCAGCTGTTCTCTTGATGATAAGGACTGAAACTAGTACTGATCCTCAATGCAAGCACAGCACGTTGTGACACACAATGCAGTGCATGTACGACATTACGTTTGACTGACAGTGACCAAGTATTACAGATGATAAAGTCTTCAGAAACAAATTCCTTCGCTGTTCCCTTCAGCTTTTCAATGTAACTTGACAAAAAGCTGCCACCATTTAAAATCTGTGAGGATTTTAAACACACTTTTTTTAACCTTTTAACTTCTAAAGCCTTGCAATTGAATCACAGAATGTTACAGGTTGGAAAGAACCTGTAATGATCATCTAAGTCCAACCCCATGGCATTTTCCGTGTTTAGACTCGTTGTGGATGGTTATTTCAAACTTATTTTCAAATATATAATGTTTTAAAAGGGAAAATACGTTTCACTGCCATAATCTGCATAAATTTTGTGTCAGCAGAGATATTTGGGTTTCAGGAGGTTTGTGTCAGTAATGCTTCATGGACTGCTGCTTGCTGAGGTCACTGGGTAGAGATGAGAGGACTTAGGGAAGTGCCGGAGATTGTGAGAGGCTGATGAGGTAACAAATTCAGTTTTTGAAATTTCTCTATAGAGGTTAGTTGTGAAACAGACTTTTAGCTTTGTCTGTATTTGTGTTGAAGTCACTAGGGAACAGGCAAACATATGAAAGCGAAGACTGGTAATGGTGATGGCAGTGATCAGAGTATGCAGTTTAATGGATGAGAGTTGGAACACATGGGCTCAACATCTGGGAACATATGTCCAGGGATTGTCTTCTCTTGGAGAAATGGTAAAATCTAATTTCTCTGGACTTTAGCAACAAAAAGAGAGGAAATACTAAGTATACACTATGAGGAAACACCCGTTTGCAGAGAAGGTATTTGTAAAAGTTCATTTCCAGAGAGCAATAGGTACCTTTGATTTTGTTTTACAGTCTTGAATGTTCTGTGCACTTGACCTGGTTAATTTAAAAAATGTGTAAGGACACAAGTGCAGAGCCTGTGTGTGTGAAGGGAAGCTGCCCTGGCTGCAGCTGTTTACTATAAACTGAATACCTTCTCTGTGCATGTACAGGACAAGCTGGCAAATTGCTCATGTGGCAGAGAAATGAAGTGTGATGGAAAACACAGTAGATACTTAATTATTTCAGAAGAAAAACCCCATCTGGATTTAGTTTCTAGCTGTACTAAGATTGTTTTCGGTTTCATATCCTGTGGTTTAATGTCACAAAACAAATAGAACAACGAACAGACTTGGTATCTTGACCTTTAGGCTGTTTTTATTTCTGGTGGGGTTTGTGTTTTTTTGGTTTACAAGACTAAGTAATTTCAAGTCCAGTCACTTGGAGTATTGTGCTAAGAGATCAAGGCACATTACTTCGTGTCCTGCTGTCCCAGGTAGTTGTAACTAGGACTAACTTCCTTTTTTTCTTGACGCTTTCTGCTTCCCTGCATAGGGCCATTGCTGTAGAAGGGCTCCAAGTCATGTCATGTCAAATAATGCATGGTCTTCAGAGCTCACTGGGGGAGAGAAAAGTCTGGGAACAATGTGGACAGGCACAGCCAGGCACTTCCACTAATTGTTGATGTGGACGATGGAATACAAAAGCAGAAGGAGGGAGGGGGAATGGAAATGTGTCTTGGTGTGGAAATAACTGTGTAAAAACAAATATGCCTGGGCTTGCTCATTGGGAATGTACATGTTGCACAGGAGAACTCCCACAACAGGAATCCTTTCCTTTACTCTGCCCCTGCCAGATAATTTTAGAAGGTTTCTTTTTCAATGTATTTACCTGTGGAGGCTGTCTGGGCTATTTGGGGATGTGGACTTCAGCAGTGATGAATTGTGACAGGTAGTGGCAATTCACGGCTCAGCTAATTTGGAATGACCTGTTAATTTTTGGTTCTAGTGTTTGGCATTGTCTAAATATTTGGAATGGGAAGTTTAAATGAATTAGTTGCTAACATAACATGCTAGTGGCATTTCAAAGTACTCTGCTGCAGTTAAACATCTAAGCGGCCCTCTTCAATACTGTCTTTTCTAACCCAAAGCAGGTAACCTTGCAGATCAATTCCATAGAATAAGTAAAAAAAATAAAATTAGATATTCAGTGACTTTTATTCATAACGAAAAAAGAATTGCCTCTTAATAAATGTTGTGCTGAAATATCTACACTGTATTTTGCTTCAAAACTGAAAGAGATCAAGTAAAGACAGTGATGAAGGGATAACTATTTGGTAGGATGAGCCTACAAGTGGAACATTTATCCTATAGAATGGGAGCTGTACAAGACTGTAAACAATTGAAAATAAAGTTAGTAACATTAATGAGATTCATAAACGAAAATTAATAGATTTATACTTTATTATAAAGGTATAAAGTAGATTTATACTTTATTGTAAGCATGTAGAATAGATTTATACTTTATTATGAATATATAGAATAGATTTATATTTTATTACACAGTGGAACTTTTGCTACACAGGAAAGCTACCAGCCCACGCTGGGATTCATCATTCCCTGGAGATAAAAAGACTCTTTACATCAAGGAAAGAGAAAACACAAGAGATACAGAGGACACTTGCGTGTTCATGCATCTTCATATTTGTGCTGAAAAGTAGATATTTCTGCAGTTCACTGCAGCAGCTGCAGTTACATCATGAGCATAATGCAATGCAGTTGGTAAAAATCCAGACACTCACTTTATTCATTTACCGAGTGAATTGCAATTGTCTAACTGAACCCAGAAGTATTAGGGAGGCAAGAGGAATAGGCAGCCCCAAAACCAATTTGTTGATTATATAATGGGCCTATCATTAGCAACTTGATTAGGCCAATGCAAATGCTTTACCTCCGAGCTCCTAGTGAGGCTGATTGATCTTGAAAACCATCCGATTATGCCCTACAGTGTTTTAAAAGGAAAATTATAACAGAATTAAGAAGGAAGACTGTTTACAGCTAGAAATATGATTGTTGATAACACTGCAGAAAAGTGAGAGTGCGGAAAGATTGGATGGTTTATCAAGGAGTTAGATTTATCTCTTTTATAGTGAAAATTATGTAAATTCAGTGCTGTCAAAGTTATCATGAGGACAGCCTTAAAGACTGATTATGGCCCAGAGCACAAATCAAGTTAATCATATAAAATTCCTCACAGCAGTCAGTTGTGGCACTTGGACAGGCAGGGTTGGCCTTCCAGCAATTACTACAAGATATTTTGCATTGTAATGTGGAAATCTATCTTCCTGGCACTGGACTGGGAACTGCATTTCATGGTGATCTCGTAAACTTCTTTGCTAAGACTGATTTCCCAAAAGATCTCAGTCTTCTTTTCAGTTGTCGAGTTTTCACATCAGATAAAATCTGATCTGATTCCTTTCTTTTTAATTCTGGGATTACCAAAAGCCCCTGTAACAAATAGTATTCCATTAGCAGCACCCCCCAGCCAAAAGCACTGCTTCTATCTCTAGGTAACATTTTCTAGCTCCCACCACAAAGTACAAAGGTGACAGCAGTCTCACAGTGTTCCCTGTGGGTTTTCATGTTTACATCCCTGGGACTTGGGCAAACTATTAGGTTTTTCTGAAATGCTCATGACTGGCTGCCCACTTAATGGTAACAGGAACCACAAGGCTCTTGCTGTTCCATGGGGGATACCCACAAGAGCATTTTTAGGGGATTTAATGAATATTTATTCTGTTTAAGTTACCTGTTTGGTGCAGAGCTGGGAGTGGCCAAACTTGCTGGATTAAGATTTCCAGCTGTAGGAGCTGCTCACCACTAGATACGCTGGGCCTGATTTTGGTGTTACTTGTTTTAGTGGGAATATTTTCCCTGTCATCATTGAAGTCTCTATCATCAATGAGGTTGGAGATGGAGGCATGAGAGGAACATGATGAGACTTCATTATGGCTCTCTGCATGTTAGAGGGATGGGAGAAGGAATCACTAGTGCTTGTGAGTGTTTAAATTACAAGTGAGCAAAGTGTGGTGTCAATGGATAGCACACTATCAGTATTTTCTTTTAATTTGACAATAACTGAGAAAGTGAAGCTAGGGGAAAATGGTATTGAATTGCTAACACTATGATTCCCTCTCTCTGAGAGTCTGATTGTGTTACAACTGTCATTCTGTAGCTGTGGTTTCTTCCAGCAGTCTAGACATGGAGGCAGGTAAGGGGTTGTGAGCCAGTGTCTGTGTGGGTATTGGCAAGGTGCCCAGACCAGAATAAATATGTTCAGCATTTCTCTTTCACATCCTGCCTTGTAGAGACAAAACAAAGGGGACAAACAGAATTCTGACATACTGTGTTTTGTTTAAATAGAGCCCTGGTAACTCTGAGTTCAAGAGACAGCTGTTAAGGCAAAGTCCTCTACTTTATATGCATTTGTAATGGTCACTGACATATATATATATGTGAAATATAAATATAACATTTTTATATAATATATAATAGAATCACGGAATGGCCAGGGTTGGAAGAGACCTTAGAGATCATCTAGTTCCAACCCCCCTGCACATGCAGAGACACTTTCACTAGATCAGGTTACTCAGGGCCCCATCCAACCTGGACTTCAGCACCGCCAGGGATCAGGCAGCCACAACTTCCTTTGGCAACCTGTTCCAGCACCTCACCACCTTCACAGGAAAGAGTTTGTTTTTCTTGTCCAACCTCAATCTCCCCTCTTCAAGTCTGGAACCCTTTCCCCTTGTCCTCTCACTATGAAATTTATAATGGTCACTTTGTGCAGAGGCTGAGGATTTGTAAAGTCAGACTGGTTTATAGATGTTTGCTTAATAGATGTGATTTTGTGTCTAGTCCATATACTTGGGTAGATTTTTAAAATTATAATCATCCTGGTGATTTAGTTAGTGTTTTCTGAGCATTTTATCAAAATTTATCAGGAACTGTTTCATTGAAAAATATCTTCTTTTATCTGTCCCATTTCGGACAGGACTTACAGTGGATGGGTGGAGCTGGACTTCTCCGTCTGGAACGTTGGTTGGGCTACACAGGAGGTTATAACTTTGAGAATGAAATTTAATTACATGTTCTGGCAATAGCCTCAACATTTTCTTGCTCTTGACTTTTTATTGTTGGGAAACTATGTCTAAAGCAACTGAGAGTGGTGCAATGTTTTTCTGTATAACTTGAAAGCAGAGTGAGCCTGAGTGTTCATCTTGGTTAAGTCTTTCCCAAGTCCATGTATTCATTAAGCTCACCATAGAAATTAAGTCAAACATAAACTCAGCTATTGCTGGTAATTCATTAACAGATTCATACAAAACTTTGTCCAGAGCTTTAATTTCCAAATCGATATCTCATTTCTTCACCAGTCAAAAATACACAGTCGATTTGGGGTTTAGAGCCAAATCTAGCCAGACTGCGAGCAACAGTATAACCTCCTAACCACAAGCTTGCTTTATCTTGAATCCAGCTGTGCTTTTCCTTCCACGTGCCAGGGCTGTAGAGGAAGAGGATATCCTTCAAGTATGAAACATGGCAATCTTGACCCTAACACCCTGATGACTTAGTTCTTCATCTTAAAAGGAACTTGTAGCCCAAACCAACTGGTCACTCCACTGACCTTCTGGGAACAAAGTATGTGAAACGTATATGAAAAGTATATGAAAAGCTCCAAAGGGCTTTAGAAGTTACGCTTTGCCATATAAGACTGACAGATAGACCTGGGAGAGAGATCACTGGATGTTTCACTGGTTTATTTGAACTTGCCAAAGAAGTAGGCTCTTGGAAAATATCCAGGGTTTCATTGATGAGCTCTTTGATCCAACAATTTCTTTTAAAACTCCTTGAAAAAAAAAAGTTGGTGCAAGAGCAACAACCCCAATGTGCTGCCCCACTCTGTCTCCTTCCTTCCACAAATGTCAAGATGTTTAGGAGAAATGGTTGAACTAAAAATACCCATGTTGCCCTGAAAGTATCGCAATTTTGTGTCTCATATTTGGAAAGCAAAACTATAACAAGTTAATTGCCCAAGTCTTCAGTGAGCAGAAAGCAGAGCTCAGTGGCTCCCTAGTCTTACACATAATCAAAAAAGCCATCAGGCTTCAAAAGCTAGGCTGCTCTAGGTAATTCAGCACTGGCAAGCAAGTGCCTTGGCCCACTCTACTCCTGATTTTGTGGTGATGTTGTATGGAGATTTTCTTGTGTAAGTTCCATTGTAATGAGGCTTCAGGAGTTTACCTGTGATGAGGTCTGCTGCCAGGCTCCCATGACAATGGATTTACTGCCTTTGATTGAGGATGAAGTCAATTTGACCCAGCTGAGGCAGAGCCCGTGGCTCTCTATAAAACATCCCTTTGCTGCCATTCATTGTTGTTATGGTTAATGGAAATAAGCCAGCATTAAATAAGGGGTGGGAAAGTGTAGCCTTGCCTTAAACTATGTTCAGCTGCTCTTTTGTTGCAAAGGCAGGCAGTGTTTTGGCATGCTCTTGGCTCTGTAAAGGCACTGCTGAGGAAGCAACGGAAGTTACTCCCACTATAAAAGACAGGTCACCAGACTTTCAAAGCTACTGCAGCTGATGCTTCTGGAGACTCATCTGTTCCCTAAGCCCTAGTGAGAGTGGAGAAAGAGCGTATGCTGCGGACACCTTCACCGTGGGAACTGTGGCTTGAACCTGGAAAGACGGTGATAAATTTGCTCAACATTCTCCCAGTGAGGGTCTGGTTTTTCTAGATGTGATAAAAGTAGTGTTCTAGGTGGCTGAGATAAGTGAAAGTAGGGACCGTGGTTGTAGCTGGTCAAATGCTTGAAATATAAGTGCTGTATATTTCTATGCTCTACTTCCCATCCATTTTCAGGAAGGTTTCTTTCTTTTCTATGTCTATCCTGTTTCAGTTGTAATTTCACTTTTAAAGTTTTCCTTCCTCTTTCTGCCTTTCTGTTTTAAATCTGTTAAAAAGCAATTTCTTTCAGATTCGCAGAAATAGCATTTCCTTGCTTGTTTGTTGGCCTTTCAGTAGGTTTTGGAGATAACTTCTACTTGTTGGCTAGTTTACATACATAGGATTGTCTTGATTAGCCTTTGGAGTCATTATATAGCTCCTCATCAGATCTTGGGGCAGTTGAGACTCTTATATAAGCAAATGATAGGTTTTTATGAGTAGTATCCCATGTTTGCCATGTTGATGGGTGTGCCTGCATACACCCATGTTTCCATGAGCATTTGTGCATATACTCTTTGCAGTACATTTGATGAGAAGGTTTTGAGGAGGACCAGAAGCGAGGCATTGGAGAGCCAGGGCTTCTTATCACATGTTTAGTGCGTTCTGATGCAGGTTTAACAAAATAATATGGTTGGTGTACTCTGAACACTGAAAGGGTTGCTCTCTGACATGTAGCCACATGTGCATCAGTCTCTTTGCAAATTTGAAAAACAGTTTGGAATGAACCTTTCTCAACCATCCAGTATTCTTATGTTGACCCTCACGTTATACACAGAATGATTCTTTTTCAGTTGTCTGCAGCCCTTCTTGATTTTGCAGTCATTAGTTACAGGGCCTGTTTCTGTTCTGCAGATCTATCAGCTGTTGGGTCTCTATCATATGAGTAGAACTTCTTGAGCCTATAAAAAAATAATCTTTGAAAGAATTATTACCTTTTTTTTTCTAGAAGATGCATAAATTAAGCAGGCTCCTTCTTTAATTTGTCATTTATTTCCATTTTGTCCTCTTGTTGGAAGCCTCATCATATATTCCCTGTAAAAAAACTTCATCAGCCTGAAAAGAAGTTCTAGTGACAGCAAGAAACATTGCTTTCCTCAAAGATTTCACTCTCTTGCCTTCCTAATTTCCAGCTTAAACTTATTCATAATCAGTTTTCATTTTCTAATTACACTCACAAAGTGCCCTTTATCTCTTTTCTGCCTTGCTGGTGTTTATCTACCTTACGTAACTCTGGGGCCGTGTCACATACACTCTCAGCTGTCAACTGTGAAATGAAGGGAGCCAAGCTCTTTTCACCGTGTCCCAGAAGAGAGATTCTGTGTTCTTCTTGTCCTCAACATAGCCTTTTGGTGCACCTGTTCCCAGCAGAATTAACCTTTCCTAAGCAGATGACGAGAACTGTACCCATCACTCCAGATGAGTTTTCACAGTGCTAATACGTACATGGAAAAGCCTTGTCTGCCCTGCAGTCTTCTTGATGCAGTGTTACTTAGTCTATAAGTATGAATTTAGAGATTAAACTGAATTAATTAAATTACATTGATTAAATTCACCTCATTTCTATTCCTCCACTCACAGATGTTACCCAGTCCTTTCTGTGTGATATTCTGGTGCTTTTGTTAGAGGTTCGCACTAGCTTGATGTCATCACCATGGTGTCTGCCTTAGCCTAAACACATTGACCTTGTTTGCCTAGGATTCACCAAAGTGTTTCATGGATAGATCATTGCTTGTCTTTACATGAGGCTGCTTGGGATGCCAGCAACAGAGAGTAGAAGAAATTACTCCTTGCTGTCAGGTCTAATAGGTGGAACTTTGGTGACCCAGTGTATCAAAAAGGAACAGCAAGACTGGAGGTAACAGGGTGTCTTCCCCTGTACAAACTAAACCTTGGAAGACTTTACTAAGAAATTGAGCTCCTTCCCACAGCTGCCTGGCTTATCATTAGACCAGAGTTGGGCAGAGTCTAATGAAGGTGGTGTAAGACAGACACGTGTTACCCCCTAAGACTCCGGCAGACTTTATGGTCATAGTGGCAGTGGTAGACCTTTTGATTCAGTGTTGTGGATTTTTTTAAAATTTACTTTACAATTGGTTTTTCCTAATTTGCAGTTTCCACACAGAAGTTAGTTACAACTTGGCTTGAAAAGTGTACATCTGAGGGGCACATTTGTCTAACTTTGACTTATATCCCATTAAAACAAGGGCTGTAGTTGCTAAGTATTTGTATTGCGTTTGCTGTAGCTCATGTAGCCCTCTTAATGCAGAATTATGAGTTAAAGCAGATCATGTTTTGCAGGAAGACACAGCAATTATCTGCCCAAATTGGTAAGACAGTATGAAATGTTTTTAGTCAGGGCTGCTCCTGTCATCCTTGCAGCAGTAGTAGCTGCCTATAGCTTTAAATTTACAGTAGAGTGATTAGAACAAGTGGATGGGGTAGATGTTTGGTCTTTTGGCTAAACCAACACGACCTTTGGAGCTAAGCTTGCTTATACTTTGGTCTCCCTCTGTTTCGAGTAACCTTCACATGTCTTTAATTGATGAGATATGTAGTTCTTGAGAGAAGCTGAGCTCATTTCAGGTAGAAGTTGCTCAGATTCTGCTGCAAGGTGTTCTCCAACTGGCTTGAGAGGCTGGTAATGCTTGAAATACTTTTTAAAGCTGTTTCCTTTTTTCTTTCAGCTACATTTTACAAACCTTTTATTTTTCCATGCTTCCCCGTCTTATCTCCTTTGCTTTTAAATTACTCTTTTCTTTCTATCCATTTTCTTTGGAGGGTGTGAGCTGTCCTTTTTCAGTGGTGATATTCAAGGGAAATGAAAGGTTAATGCAATATCTGGGCAAACAGCGATTTGTTTCCAGTAGTGCTTCCGGCTGAATTGGCTTTCAGCTACATTGTGTGCTGGAAAGCGATGACTTCCAGCTGGCTGAAGCTGCCACTGCTGGTGGGGCTGGAGCAGCTGTGCGATAGCAAGATGGCAGAAACTTGTTTCATTAAAGCTGAAAAAAGCATGTTGTTTCCCCCCCTTCTTGTGTGAGTAGGTACTCTGAAGGGTTTATGTGCTGTTAGGTACCTGCTGAGAAGCAGGAAGATTCCGAGAGCAGAGCTGTTTGCATGTAGGTAAACTAATGTAGAGAAATGTCTAAGTGATGTATTTGGTGATGCTTAGTCATTTTTCTGATGGGGGGGAGATTTGCCTCTATAGATTCAGTGTTTCTGGAGGAAAAGCCTGTGGATTAACACCTCTGCAGTAGCCCATTTATCCAGAGAGCAGGTACTGCCTGGCATTGCCCTTGGCTCAACTGCCAATCTAGATCCTCATGAGAGGATGGTGATGTCTGGTCACCACCATCCTGTGGAGATCTGTGAAGTTATGCTTTGCTGAAAGCTGTGATAGTTTTATGCTGTATACTGTAGATCGTTTGAAATTCCACCAAGTACAAATTAATCTCATGGCAGGGAAGCTCATTTATGAAGGTACTTTCTGGGAGAGCTGCATGGCATTTGCTGTGCCAAGGGAACTGTGTCCCTGTGGCTGGTGGGTCTGGAGAGAAACCAGCTGCTGCTCTCCTGACTCCTATTCCTACCAGATTCTCGTTCTGCTCTGCTGCTCTTAGGTCTCATGTAATTCTACCAGAGATGTTTTCTTCTGGGGAAATATGTCTTTTATGCTATCACCTAGTGTCTTTTCATCTATGCTGGCCCTGCTTCCTGCAGGGCTGCAGCATGTTCCCTGAAATGCGTCAGCGTGTTGCCATAAACGCTGAGTGCTTTGTTGTTTCCTTAATCCATGCTGACTCCAACAGTTCTGGGTATTAGCAGAAAAGTGCTCACCTCGGTAGCAATCGCGTGTGGTCCACTGGACTGCATGTTCTTGCCTGCGTCATCACATGAAGTGGTGTTAGAACTGGCTGGGTCTTCCCTCCAAAGAGAACAAAAAAGAAAGGAGAAGGAAGAGCACAGTGGTGCTTCTTATCAGCAAAAAGAAGATTTGCTTTTGCAGGCTCAGCTGCTAGTGCTGGATGACATAAAGAAAGAGGTAAGAAAGCTGCTAAGTCTTTGAGGAGGGTTGTGGGGACAACATATGCCCTTCTGGTAGGATACAAGAGACAAAACAAAGCAATTATGGCAGAGAAACTGGCAGCGAAGCAGGCAAGCAAGTTATGTCTACATAAAAGAGCCTAGGCCAGTAGAGGCTGGTGAAGATCATCCTTCAAGTAAAAGAGATAGATAAGCAATAGAAGGGAAATCTGAAAGAGTAAGAGGACTCGTTTTCTTCCTTCAAAAGCATTTACTGTAGCTGCAGTGCTTGGAAGACGTGGAGCATCAGAATGGGCTGTTCCTACATAAACTCCTCTGGCTTCCATTGTTGGTAATAAATAAGCTTCAAAGGCCAAAGGTGAACCATGTCTTCTACTGATGTAGTTATTACCTGAAAGAGAAAGCATATGAAATACCAGAGAAAGACATCAAAGACAGTGTCTTTCTCAAAGAATGGTACTGATGGATCCTAAAGTAGGGTTGAGTATTTAGCTGGGAAGCCTACATCGCCTTCACAAAATATTACAAGCAAGAAAAACATGTTGCAGTGTTATGAGGTGAAGAGACTGAAATAGAGGTGGGAGAAAATCTGACCTTTGCTCTTGATTAAGTACCCAATAGATTAGAGAAGGTCTGGGTGCAAGCTGAGATACCTTTGTGTTCCTGACAAATCTAAGAACTTCTTAAGAGGCAAATGGGATGTCCTGAGTTTTTCTTATCAGCAAATGGATTGTCCAGGCCTTTGGTGTAGCGTGAGTGCGAGATGGTGAAAAGAACTGATGGATAAAGCAAGCTTAGATTGATTTATGCATTCGCCAGGCTTCCTGTAGTAGTTGACGTTTGCTAATAAGTCATTTTACCTCATGGAAATGGAGACCTGAAACAGTACAGCCATACACAGCCTCATGTGTTTTGGTGTGTCCCTCAAATTAAGCTTATTTTAGTGAAATAGAAGTGCCACTGATCCCTGGCATCACCTACTCTTATTTCTTGCCTTAGCTATATTTGCTGTCTGTGCTTCTCATGTGCTGGACAACACAAAACAGGGTTCTGCTTCAAAACAGCCCAGTCCACTTGTTATTAGTAGCCTGTTTGTTTGTCCTCAGGCCTATTTATAAAAACAGCCCCATGCAGGGAATTCTGCCAGCAGCCCAACCGCTTAACAATTACAGATCTTTTCTTGGGGCAGTGCGTTCAAATCTACGCAATAATTCAGCAGGAAACCACAGCCCCTACTCACACGTGTATGAAAGTGGCCATTTCTGTGTGTCACACTATAAAACAAAACAAAGGCGGAAAAAAAACCCACCCTGCAGTCTCTGAAAGCATCCAGATCACTGCATATAAAAACACAACATCTACGTTTCAGAGGTCACTGCCATTTCAACGCAACCAGGGCCAGTGAGAATGCAGCACTCCAAAAGGAAGTCAAAATTATCAAATAAATATTAATTACAAAAATATACAGTCTGCAAACTTGGACAAGGAATTTAAGGGACTGGTACTCGCAACAGGCCATGATTTCCAGCTCTCTCTGGTTAGGCTTAAGGAAAAATAAAAGGAAACCCCTCTGTAAGGAAGAAGATTTGTCTTGTTCTGAAAGGGTATGGTGTTATCTGGTTTTTATGTGTAATATGGCACTTCAGATTTCAGCTGATGGTTCTGATCAATGGTTGACTGGTCTTGCATGGCTAGTGTTGTGAGTGTAGAACTATAGACATTAAACTATAATCCCATTGTGGTAAAAATGTAGAAGAAGGCTTACATTTTTGGATCTGGTCCTGGTTTTTTGCTGTCTGAGCAAGATGACTTTGTGCAAGTAGCATGTTAAGCAACGTTCAGTAAACCTTCTGAAAGGTGGGGACTCTCCAGAGGAGACTTTGAGGGGAAGTCCTCTTAATGGAGATTGCAGACTTTGCAGAAGGCTGGATCACTTCTCACTGTGAAGGTCAGAAGTCATGAACCAGAACATCACTGGTTGGACAGTGTGCTTGTTAACCAGGTTGCTTGTAAACCAGTCAAAGGGTTTTTCCTCTTGAACTTGAAATATTTGTGTGTGTTTGCTGTAATAATTTTCTGTTTGGTTTATAACTTAAGCCTGAAGGAAGACCTGGAATTTGGGATTTAACCCCAAATCACCATGGAATTTATTAGATTTTTAGATATTGTGGTTTGGTTTTTTAAAAAAACCTTCTATTTTATTATTATTTTAATCTTCCTTGAAGGGAAAACAAAACAAACCTGCTTGGCTGCTGCCATGGAGAGGTGTGGCAGGGACAACCTGTGTCACAGGTAATTTAGACCCAGACTATGGAAATGCACCCCTGAAACACTCAGTTCTTGCACTGATGTCTGGAGATTGAGGCAAATCCTGAAGTAGCTTACAGACTGCCTGCTGGAAATTGAGAAACTCCACCTTCCTTTCCTGTGTTTCTGGAAAACACTCTATTAAAGTATGACAGAGGCAGACTCACAGATTCACAGAACATTAGGGATTGGAAGGGACCATGAAAGATCATCTAGTCCAATTCCCGTGCCACAGCAGGATCACCTAGATCAAGTTGTTCCACCTCTAGCATGTGCAGTAAAGTGGAGAGATGTGGGGGATGGATGGTGAAAGATCACAGCATCATCTGCTGCTTCTCTAATCCAGCAGCCTTGTAATGTGAATGAGATTGGATTTTAAGATACAAACTCTGTCCCTGTTCACTCTTCAGCTTAATGAAAAAAGAGTAAAGATGTCAAACTTTGCATGCCTTGGCTTAAACATGAAGACAACCAGTTTTGAAAAGTGTGTATGTGCCCAAGCTAGGACATGAAGGAGTTGGAAGGAATCCTGTAGGCTTTTTCTTAGGACCTGTTTACTTTGCTGTGTGCAAGCTACTCTATAATACTGGACTAAGGAGCAGATGCAGACTTTAACAGCAAAGTGTTAAGTTCTGCAAAGATAGTGACCTTCCTCCCCCCACCCCCCTGCCTTTTTGCTTGTCTTTAGAGTTTAAAAATGAGGAGCTGAGCAGAAATATAGCTCTTAGTTCCTCCTTTTTTTGCACAGATCCCTTGTTGCCTTGCCCTGATCTCCCTTCCCTACAGATTATTCAGCCACTCTTCTTTATATAAAGGGTTAAGATCTGACGATGTTGAAATTGGTCTCCTGTTTACAATCATTGCAGAACTGTAATATGGAAATTTCCATCTGCAGCAAGATTACAAACAAAAAATCCCCTCTGATTTTGTGGACATTTAGATCCAAACAAAGAAATAGTGTCTAAATCTATTATAAGATATTATAATATTATAGGATATTAATTCTGATTAGCACATGCGGTGTGTTCAGCCAAAGAGGTCTCAGCTAACAGCCCCCCGTCCTGAAAAAATCAGTCTGCTCTGCTCTTACAGCAGTGAAAGCATTTCAGTATCAGCACAGGAATGACAGTTTCACTTGTGGAGGTGCTTTAACTGTTCAGCTCTGACAGTCTTTATGTTAAGGTTTCCAAAGGGCACTGCTTCCTTCTTTAGGGAGATGTCATTAAGGGAAAAAAGAATTGACTAACTATTGCTTGCAGTGAGTTAATTTCTCATAATTAGGTCCTTGATCTGTTTGGACAATGACAAGTACGAGGCTGTCGATATTTCTGGACAGCAAAGTCCACAGTGCACGATATCTGATGATAGATTTAAGTCTAGGATTTGTTAATTTTGGGAAGGGGAACTGCATCTGTGGGACCTACACGCCTTTTGAAGAAACAAGTGTTCCTTCACTTCCTAAAAGCAAGACCAGTGCTGTCTCTATTTCACATCCTGTGTTTTATACGTTTCCAGGATTACAAGGGATGCAATTTCACATAGAAGTTGTGTTGGGTTTTCCATATCAGCTCCAACCACACATTGAAAAGCACCTCCCTGAAACCACAGCTGCTTCTCTCACTCCTTCCATAGTCCAGCAGTGTAACAATCTCGTAGTGTTTGCACTGGGCACAGAAGAGTTCACAGCTTATATTTTAAATACTGAAAACTTTAAATCTTGCATTGAAGCCACTAATATTTTAACTCTGGAATCTATGGGATTGTTGCTGAGTTATGGACAGTAGCAGGTGATAAAGGAGACTTTATGCTGGAGTGCACAGCGTTGGTTAAGGGGAGATTCTTACCATGTTAAGTTTGTCACCCGGCCACTCTGAGGTGGATCATTTGCAATGTTTGGACAGGCAGGAGCATTGGGCTGAGGCCAGTGGGATGAGGTTTAACAAATCCAAGTGCCAGGTCATGCGCTTTGGTCACAACAATCCCCTCAGCAGCTCCAGGTTGGAGGAAGAGTGGCTGGAGAGCTGCCTGGTGGAAGAGGACCTGGGGGTGTTGGGTGACAACTGGCTGAACAGGGGCCAGCAGAGTGCCCAGGTGGCCAAGAAGGCCAGCTGCATCCTGGCCTGGATCAGAAATGGGGTACCCAGCAAGATGAGGGAGGTGAACCTGCCCCTGTACTCTGCATTTGTGAGACCACATCTTGAGTACTGGGTCCAGTTTTGGGTGTCACAGTATCAGAAGGACCAAGGTGCTGGAGCAGGGCCCGAGAAGGGCAACGAGACTGGGGAGAGGTCTGGAGAACAGGCCCTGAGAAAAGCAGCTGAGGGAACTGGGGTTATTGAGTCTAGAGAAGGAGGCTAAGAAGAGACCGTATGGTATTCTACAACTACCTCAGAGGAGGTTGTAGCAAGGCTGGTGCTGGTCTCTTCTCCCAAACTCCTAATGATAGGATGAGGAGAAATGGCCTCAGGTTGTGTCCAGGGAGGTTTAGATTGGATCTTTGGAAGAAGTTCTTTCCTGAACAGTTTGGACACTGGAATAGGCTGCCCAGGGAACTGGTGGAGTCTCCATTCCTGGAGGTGTTTTAAAAAACAAGTAACTAGAGCACTTGAGGCCATGGTGTAGGGGTTAGGGAGCTGTTGGGCTGAGGGCTGGCCTTGATGATCCTGGAGGTACTTTCCAGCCAGGATGAATCTATGTTTCTTTGATTTGTGAAACTGCATTGCTGGTCTATGTGCTGCTGGGAGGCAGGAATCAACTGGTCTCCTTCTTGTGAGCTGTGTGCTTAGTGCTCGTGTGGTGGCTACTGAGCTTGGTGACCTCAGCATCATCAGGCTGCTCTGAGTTACTGCGTTTTTTCAGGGGGCTGAAACTGAGGGTGTTCCCCTTCCTCCTATTCTGCTTTTAGGACAAATTATAATTAATCTTCTCTTGCTTTTGTAAACCCCAAACTGAACTTCTGCTTAAGTAATAATAGTCAAGGTTAATAATTCAAGGCTGCAATGCTTTTTATTTTCAGAGGCCTTTGCAAAGAAGGGCACTTCCACTGTAAACAAGAATTATGCTTATTTATTTAGCCTCTTGCTGAAGTGCAGAGCTGTGTTGAAAGCAAAGTGAAACCAGTGGTGGGATGGATTCCAGCGATGTCTTTTGCCAGAATAAGGCAGGATGCCTTGGGTTTACCTGGCAAGGAAGAATACGTGATAATTCATAACCTCTGTACCTGCTGGGAAGGGCAGCATTCCCAGGCAGCAACCCAGGGGACTGTACCGCACGCGGTTTATCCGTACACTGACAGCTGTGGAGTAATTCCAGCTGGATAGCAGGGAGGGTGGCTGGGTCTCTCGCTGCTCTCGTGTTGAGTTCCACATAGATGTGTTGGCCTCATGCTCACTACCTTGCTGGTGCTGGGTGCACTGGAGCAGTCAGGTGGGTTTGCCTGAGGGAATGAGGAAACACTTTAAGAACCAGAATAGTTTTAAAATCTGGCTGCCTTTGGGCTGCTGGTGTCCATGTGAGCCATTGTGTGGCACAAGGAACATTGCAGCTATTGCTGTTTTGCTGCTTTTATTCAGTCGTGGAGTTGTTCCCTGGCAGTGTCCTTGTGGCAAAGGCAGGTGAACATTAAAAAGGAGAATGTGGGTGTGCAGATGGAATGCTGATGTGAACCATATTCCCACCTCAGCACTTAGCTGGATCTCACAGGCACTGCCCTTGTCTTCGGGTGCTGTTCCAAAGGGTATTCCGCATCTGTTAAGATAACACCAATGTGGCTTTGAAGAAGCAGCATGAAGTCTCCAGAGTCACCAGTGGTGGAAATAACAGGTGAAACAGCAATCCTTGCTGTTCCTAAAGCTATGGCTTGCAAGAACAGAAGACTCTGTTTCACAGCTTTTTTCCAGACAGTTCCCTTGGTTTGGCTTGCATTCAGAGTCCTCCTAGTTTGTATAGAAAGAAAAATCAGCAGTGGCAGAGACAATGTCTTAAAAATGAGACAAACCCCCCATACAGCTCTGGGGAAGATCACAGGAGGTGTTCCAGGGTTTATTGTCGCAGAGAGTGGTGCTCATAAGATGTGTCTGGCTCTGCATGTGCTGGTTTGCATGGTAAACTATGGGCACTTGAGATTAGAGGTGAAATCCTGGCAGTGGTCAAGCCAGTGGGATTTTTGCCAGTGATTTTAATCAGAGCCAGATTTTTGCCCTAGGTCTATAATCTTGCGTGATGTCTCTTTGAAGTTGCATGGATTTTTAACCAAAGTCTTGTATAAGACCCGAACAATTCACTACCTACCCAATATTGTCTGCTCTCCTGAGTAACCAAAACTGTATGTTCCAAATGTGTTTTCCAAAAGCTGAGATGACACTGAATTAAAAACAGAGCATTTAATTTTTCCTTTTTTGAAATGTAGGCTCATTGTAGAGTCACTTTGCTGTGGGTACATTTATCTTTTAAATCTGTGGTCTGACCTGGTAGTTAACCAGTTATTTCCCTTCAGTCCTCCTCTTCTTAGACAAAGAACCTCTATCTTTGCAGAGCAGTCAGGTTTGAGTGATCTGACTCAAGCAAAAGTTACTGTACATCTTTTTAAAGCTAGGAGTTTTCTTTGGTGAGGGTTAACTTTCTATTGCTTGCAACTGAGTGTTCCAGCCTGGGAATTGTTTCAAGTGGCAGATTAAGAGGTTTATGAAGAGGTTTGTCTAAAGCACTTGGGAATGCAGGATTTGCAAGAGCAGGTGAAATAATTTGTCAGTTAAGTCTGGTAACTGGCCTCCAGCAGTTGCCAGTCTGTAATGCCCCGCTGAAAATTTGTTCTCTTGTCTCAGCCTTGTACAACCGGGCTGGGTACTTGCACAATGCGTTATAGGATGACTGTGGGAAAACATAGATCATGCTCTAAAGGAGTAATTAAATCACCTTATGCTGCAAGTTTGGCCCACATTTTAAATAGTTGAATTTGGTACAAAAAGTTTCAGGCTGTAGAAATGGCTGCTCTCAGAAGAAAAGACAAGGAAAAGGAGGCAGAGGGATGACAACAAATCTTTGCCTGGGGTCTGCTCTCTAATCTGATTTCTGAATGTGTTCTTCTGTCAATGTAGTTCAGAGCAAAAGGATGAATTAGGCTGGATGACCCCTAGGACTACTTTAAGACAGTAACTGATAAGCAAGAGATTACCTGCATTGGAGATTAGCAGATAAAAATTTGTTTGGTGGAAGTAAGGCTCAATTTCTGAATGAGATGATGACAGTGATGTTCACTACCACTTTCTGGCATCTGCCAGAGTCAAAATCCACATCTGCTATTTGGGGAATTGATATTTAGGGTGTTTGATATTTGAGCCCTCCACCTACCGGACCTGTCAGCCCACACTGGGCCTTCCTTGTCATCATCCCAAGGAATGTCTTCATCAGTCTAGTTTGGAATAGATGATACTATTACATGCTGTTCGGCCTGGAGGAGAGAATGCTCCAGGGACACTGGCTAACAGCCTTTCCGTACCTGAAGGAGCTACAGGAAAGATGGGGAGGTATTTTATTATGAAGGACTGTAGTGGTAGGACAAGGGCAATGGTTTCAAGATAAGAGGAGATTTAATCTAAATCTCAGGAGGAACTTCCTTACTCTGGGGTGGTGAAGCACTGGTGGATGCTCCCTGCCTGAAAGTGTTCAAGGCCAAATTGGATGGGGCTCTGGGCAGCCTGGTCTGGAGAGAGGTGGCCCTGCCCGTGGCAGGGGGGGTGGAACTAGATGATCTTTGAGATCCTTTCCAACCTAAACAGTTCAGTTATTTCTGTAGTAATATTGCATATGAAATAATATTGCATATGGCATATGACTATATGCGAAAGACTAATTACTTTGTGTGGCTCCTGAATGCCACCTAAACAAGACATTTGGGATTGTTTTCCCCCCCATCCTTCTTTTACTTTCTATTTCCAGAGAAGAGCCCAGGCTGTATCAGTCATTTATCTTTTCTTTTGCATCATCACTGTCAGCACCTGAAAGAAAACCTGAAACTTCCAGGCACTGCTGTGAGTTGGTCAGGCTGCTGTATGGCTGCTCGGGCACTGTACTGTGCCTGTGTTTGCCTAGCTTAAAGCAGTAAGAATGAAGAACTACATTGAAATGAAAGCTTTACATTTTCAGCTGCCTGAAATAGTCTTTTCTCACTTCTGCCCTTGTAATAAATACTTTCCAAGATAGTATTTACTGCTTTGACAGTAGTCAGGCCAGTGTTTCTGTGCTTTGAAACTCCCAAACTTGCTTAATTACTAAATGTCACACCATGCCAGGCTCAGATTTCACCTTTGCACTCTCTGCACCTATTTATTATACAAATATCATCACAGCAAGCCCACTGTGGTGGAACAGGGCTTTCAGCTGTGTTTCTGCTTTCTTAAGTATTAACCTGACAGCAAATGTGGCTAGATCAAACAGCAGCAAAGCAGGCAAGAACAGTGGTGTGACTTGGTGTTACAGCTGCTTCACCTCTCTCAACTCACTCCTCTTCTTCCCATGGGTGTTATGGAGCTGGTTGCAGCAGGGTGTGTTGGCTGAGGAAGAGTAATGAGTCAGGACACTTTTTGATCTCGAATCTGTGATTGACGCAGTCTTTGTCCTGAGTTCTCAGTCTAAGCAAAATGGAAAGTGCTTGTGTATTTCACAAGAATGCCAAGATGTAGCTGAAGTGTTTGGCAAACAGCTTGGGTAGGATTTGAGCTGGGTTGAAACATTTTGCAATATAAACATAGAGTTAAAAGGTCCTACTTAACCTGTTGGAGAGTTAAACTTTGTACTTTGTCTGGGGCTCTCTTTCCCAAAAGTGATCTCTGAGTTGTGCTGAAGGGAATGTTCATTTTCTGCCAAAATAATGCCATGTTTCTGGTGCCAAAGAATAGGGGATTGCGCCAACAAGAGGACTGGAGAGACAAAGAGGTTGGCATCTGCAGGACCTTGCCATTCACTGTGGGAACAGATGACTGGCTAAAACCTATTGTCCATCAATCTCAGTTAAAATTCTGAGTGCACAGGGAAAATGGAGTTGATGTGGTTGAAGAAACAAACAAGGAAGGAAATCACAGAATCACAGAAGGTTAGCGACTGAAAGGGACCTCTAAAGATCATCCAGTCCAATCCCCCTGCCACAGCAGGATTCCCTAGATCCAGTCACACAGGAACATCTCCAGGAGGGTTTTAAACATCTCCAGAGAAGAAGACTCCACAACCCCACCCCAGGCAGCCCCTTCCAGGGCTCTTTCACCCTCACTGGGAAGAAGTTCTGTCTCATCTTGATGTGAAATTCCAGTTTACACCTGTTGCCCTCTGTCCTTCATTGGGTGCCACTGAACAAAGCCTGCCCCTGTACTCCTGCCCCTCACCCTTTCCATATTTATCAACATTAATGAGGTCACCCCTCAGTCTCCTGTGTTTGCATCTATGTGTTTGTCCATGTGCTTCAGGGGTTGTTTTCTATAGGTCTTGTGTGAGTAATCTGAATACAGCAACATCAGAAGAAAGGGCAAAAAATTAGTAGAAATGTTATGATCGTAAGGATGTGATACATCCTACATGTGTGCAAGAGCTGTTGGAGCCACTTATGACCAGCACTATGCAAACACTTATTTCTCCTTCCATTTGTGACGTGTGGTGAAGGGAGCCAGGTCTAATGTTATGAAAACTGTGCTTAATTCCTACTGTGCAT
Organism: Rhinopomastus cyanomelas; assembly: GCA_013400115.1. Classification (NCBI taxonomy): domain Eukaryota; kingdom Metazoa; phylum Chordata; class Aves; order Bucerotiformes; family Rhinopomastidae; genus Rhinopomastus; species Rhinopomastus cyanomelas. The sequence goes on from VXBP01010550.1 coordinate 721,103, forward strand.
CATCAGACAGCTCATAATTATATTGTCTGTTGTGGAAGAAAACAATTGCAACTAGAGTGGATTCAGCCTTTCTGAAATCAAAGGCAAAGTCTTAATCCCTATCCTTGTGACACACTTCTGGAAGCATTGGCTTTCCATTCTGGACCTGAGGAGATCAGCTTCTCACACTGGCTGGGTGTGGCTAGCCTGGATTGAGGTCATGGGTGGCTGATAGGTTGCACAGAGCCAGCAGGATGAATGAACAGAGGGAGGAAACACCCGGTTAAGCAGCACACGGTGCTTCCACAACCAGCGCTCTCATCTTGATGTTGCACACAGACAGATGCACAGGCTGAAAAACTGCCTCTGCTGAACCCACATGGCAGGAGGAAGTGATTCTGCAGCCTCCCTCATCCAAGAGAACCCTTTCTGTGAAAGAACAGAGAGTGAGACATTACAAAACTCAGCTCCAGCCGTCTAAGCTAAAAATATTAGGCCCCTATAGCTAAGCTGATGGTGCTAGAAGTTCTTACTAGTAGGACATGCTACCTTCAACAGCAGCAGGTTCTGCAGCATCCTTGGTAGTCTCTTAAACTCTGTAGTTGTCTTGACAAGAAATTATCCCATGTGCAGTCTGAATGCTTTCTTCCTACAAATTAATTCATTTATTTTTGTTCTTGACTTGGTGGCCGTGGAGGCTATTTGACCACTGACATACATCTGTTTTTGGTAAGAACCCAAACACAGCACTTGGCTGTAAGTCTGGACACAAGACTGAACACAGTCTGAACACAGTCTGGACTGTGTGCTGGAGTGTGTGACACATGAACTGCTGAGTTCTCCTGACTCTGACAATGAAGTCCTGCTGCTCAGGAGGAAAGCTGCCATTTCCCAAAGTAATCTGATGCTTATTTGCATTGTTGAGCAAAGCAATAAGGAGCCTGTGCACATCTTCATTGCCCTGGGCAGTTCTCAGCCTTCACTGAATTCAGACCTATTCTTATAGCCTTGTTTGAAGTCCTTAATTCTGCAACAGTCCCTAATCCTTACCTTCCCAATTATCCAGGTGTGACGGCTTTTACTCACAGAAGCAGCCCTGTTAGTGCCAAACGCAGAGTGCTTTCATTTGTCAAAAACAAAGTCACTGCAGAAGGGAGAATGCAAGTACAAATCAACTTCCTTGGGAAAGCAGCACCAGCATAGGCACTAAAGATACTGTTGAAGTGGAACCATGCAGTAAACCCAATGTTGATTTAAGACTCTAATTGCTTTCCCTTGCACATGAATCTCCTATCTGTTGTTAACTTAATGAGACTTATGTGCCAAGCCTGCAAGAACCGGTCCTTAATTCATCTTGCTGCTGAATGGTTTCATTACAAGGTATTCCTGTGGCCTTCTGTTGACAATATTGACACAAGCAAAGCTCTTGCAGTGAGGAATTCACCTCAGCACAGGTAGCTGCAGTGAGAAGCAGCGCCTAGTTAGATGCCAGACTTGCGCTGACTAGCGTGTGACTAAAGATCAAAAGCTTGCTAACTCCTTCCTACTTGCTCCCAAAGTGACTCTGAGTGAAGGACTTTCTCTGTTTTTCTTTCCTTACTTTCTAAAAAGGGGGTTAATTTGTCCTCACCTCCTTCATAGAGCTATTGTGAAGATGAATTAGGATGTGTTTGTAGAACCCTCTAGGCGTGAGAAGTTTTATTTGCTTGTTAATGTGAATTCCACTCCTCACTAACCCCATCAGCATGTCTCTGGAATTCGGTGTTAAACTTTGGCCTACAAACATCTTACCCACTTCCATAAAAATGAATACCAGGTGAGCAGCTGCAGCAAGTATTTGCAGTGGCTTAATGAGTATATTTATAGTAATGATCTTATAAACCTAGACTAACTGCAGAACAACCCACAAATCAGTAGCAGATTGGAAAATCTGGTGGCCACTTTCTGCCTTCATCTTCACAACACTTTTAATTTGTCCCTCTTCATTTTCATGTTAATTTGCTCAGTGTGTTGCAAAAGTTACTTCAGCCTGTTGGCAGCCCAGGAATGGGAGCAGACCTGTTATTCCTTGGCAGCAGGTGAATGCCTAGTCCCTCGGAAGAGAGGTCCAGATTCATGTTTCCCTGGCAGCTGACATTTCAGCCTCTTTTTGCTGAGAGACATTCTTAATTTATTTTCAAACTTCTCAGTAGCATTTTGGCCTCAGGATTTCTTTGTGCTCTCACAAGGCTGGGCTGCTTTGCCTCAAGACTTTTTTGGCTTGAAGGTGGAACTGCTCAAAAACCTTACAACCACATAGGACAGGCCACGAAGAGACATGCCACAAATTACCATTGTAGAGTGGTTTTCCTGGAGTTTTTTTAATTGCTATAATTGATGTAAATATTTATTTAGTTTCATGCAGTATGTATTTCTGGTCAAAAATATTCACAGCCAGCAATGGGCCCTTGTGGCCAAGAAGGCCAATGGCATCCTGGGGTGGATCAGAAGGGGAGTAGTTAGTAGATGGGGAGTAGTTAGTAGATGGAGAGAGGTTCTCCTCACCCTCTACTCTGCCCTGGTGAGAACACATCTGGAGTATTGTGTCCAGTTGTGGGCCCCTCAGTTCAACAAGGACATGGAGATGCTGGAGAGAGTCCAGTGCAGAGCCACACAAATGGTGAAGGGAGTGGAGCATCTCCCTGATAAGGAAAGGCTGAGGGAACTGGGTCTCTTGAGCTTGGAAAAAAGGACACTGAGGGCTGACTGCACTGATTTTTCTAAATATGTGAGGGCTGGGTGTCAGGAGGCTGGAGCCAGGCTCTTCTCAATGGCACCCAATGACAGGACAAGGGGCAATGAGTGTGAGCTGGAACAGAGAAGGTTCCTCATCGATATGAGAAGGATTTTCTTCCCAGTGAGAGTGACAGAGCCCTCGAAGGGGCTGCCCAGGGGTGTTGTGGAGTCTTCTGCCTGTTCTCATGATGCTTTGGCAAGGCAACGTAAAGCAGGTAGTTAAAATAGGAATTGCCAAACAGTACCTTTGGTTGCAATCCCTGTTTTGAACGTGTGGCTGTAGCTGAAGCCATATATCAAGTTTGACTTCACAACTAGTTTTGTAAGATGCTGGAATCACTGACTTGCTCTTCAGCTTTCTGCCTCTTGGTAACGTTTACGAACTGAAGAAATTCAGCAGTGGGGTAAGATTGCTATGGACTGCTCTGCATCATCCTGTTACCTCATTTCCTCACTGAGAAAAAGGGATGGTTTGGTCTAAGAGGTTGCTTTAAGTAGCTGAATAGTGTGATTACATCTGGAGGAAAATCTGATCTGGTGGTTGCTTAGAACAACAAATTTTCCTGTCTTACAAAGATCTGTTTGAATGGCACTTGTTAGCAGTGAGCACACTGAGCTGTATATGGATGGAAAAGTTTGTCCTGTTCCAGGATATTATACCAGGTATATTTTGCCACACTCTGTGTTTTCACTTTAAGTGCTAGGAGGGATTTTTATCCATTATTCCTCCCTTTTTCTGGTTTTTTTTTTTGTCCTTCCAAATAGGTGACACTTTGTGCGTTCTTGAAAAAAATGCTGCTGATAATACACATGGTCCTGAATATGTCCTGAAGTCAATAAAATTCTCTCTTCAAAACATGCTAATGAACTGTAGGGAAAGGTTGTCTTTGGCAGGAGCACTGCAGAGGTAGCCAACAGCAAGTTCAAAGACTTCCTGCACTGGTTTGCATAGCTCTCAACCACTAGCTGTTTGTTCATTGAGATCCAAAGGTGCTGTTTGTCATACTTACTCCTGATGTCCTGGCCAAATGCTCTCTTAGATTTTTCTAACGCCTCTTAATGCCAAATTATATCATGACTGCACTAAAGGATGATATTCAGAGTAAAAAGTCAGAGATGTCTGAGATGGGGAGAGCAAGCTTTTCTTTCCGGTGTGTGTAGATTATTTTAATTGTTATTGACATGGCAAAACTGGGAAGTAAAACCGAAACTCTGCTTCTGTGCTCTTATTTGGGGTTTGGTTTGTTGGTTTGAGGTTTTTTACTTTGTTGTAAACAAGACCCTGGGCTGGAAATCAAATATTTAGTCTTAAAATAACTACTCTCTCCCTGGGTGCATCCTTTATCTAGCATTGCTATTTGCAAGCATCTGCCTGTTAAATAAACCCTGAACTTTATCATAAATGGCATCTATTTCAGAACTCATTACCACATGGCTTCCACTGTGCTAGTGGATGCCGCAGCAACATCAAGGCTTTGCTTCCGACACCTTGTGCCCTGCGCTGGGAACATGGGTCTGATGAGAGCTCCCTGAGCTCCAGCACCAGAGAAGGGGAACTGAGTGCCTCAACCACCAGCCCTTCCCTGGGTGGCTGCTCTGCTGACAGCCCCAGCCCATGCTGCAGCACCCGTCCCTGAGTTGGGCAACCTGCAGCTCTTGTGGGAGCAGATGATTCAGTTAAATGGACCATCTGTATTCCTAACCTCCCTGCGATCATCTGCAGTTAAGAGTCTGAAAGTCTGAGTGCTCTTTCTGGTAGGAATCAGCGTAACGTTGTAGATGTCACTGTTCTTAAAGTGTTTGTTCCAGTATACAAATATCTACGTGGCCTGACCTCAGTGCATTCAGTCCCAACCACTGCACTTCTCTATGAATGAGTGGAGAAACTGGTTTGCTTTCTTTTTATTATCCTGACAAATACATTCACCACATTCTTTATGGTGAATCTGGGACTAGCTGTGGAGTTTCTGCGTCGCAATATATTAACTTAAAAGCATTTATTTCCTGGCAGTGCTGACCTACTTTAAATGTCGTGGGGTCCTGTGATCTCCTTTTCTTTCTTTTTTCAGCAGGCAGTTGATATGAGCAGAGATCTTTGTACTGCAGCTTCTAAACCTTTGATGACATTTTAACTGCTCATTACTGTATGTAGGCAGCCACTTTATCCTTTGCTGGGTGGGCTCTTGCTTCAATTTGCAGTTAATGATTACTATTTATTGCCTACTTTAAACCTGCACGCAGCAAAGTCCCTACGTGCTCGTAGTGCCTTAGGAGACACAGAAACCCCAGTATGGAGAACACACTGTCCCTAGCCAGCCTGTGAAAATGTGTGAGTCCGCGAGTAGTTCACCTGTGCCCTGGAGTCGCAGGGACAACTTGGATGAAATAACTCAACGTCCAGCATGACTGAGTCCTAGGGTGGGTGACAAATAGTCATGAGGCTCAAAGAACACATGCTGTGCAGCGTGCAGGAGCATCTTAATTCCTGGATAGTTGTGCTGTGATGTTATTGTAGCGGGGTGTTTTCTTTGGGGTAAATTATTGGAGCTCTCCTGAGAGCTACAGGTGTGCTGCAGCATTATATGTGCTCAACCACAAATGCTAAGCTAGACTTTAAATATTACAGCCAGTTCAGGTATGAAGCTCATTACCATCACCTTTTCCTCCTTGCTAACTCATCCTTCCACCCCATTCCCGTGGATTTTTGGCACAGACTCCCTCATTCCCATTGTTACCACAGCCCCCAAAAGTAGCACATGTTGCTGAAGGAAGGAGCACGAAGCATCCTGAAGGCAGAGAGACCAAGCAGATAGCAGCTGAGCTAAGAAACCTCTGTGCATCCATGCTGCTCTTGCCATTCCTTATGGAATTGCTGGTCCTTACAGGTCCCACTCTGGGGTCAGTGAAGCTGAAAAGTCACATTGCAGAATACAAGTTTTCATAGATCCCACTGAAGACTCATGGGTTTGCACACAAGGAGCTTATCCTGAAGCCTGTGACTGGAGCTCTCACTTGTAGAATCTAAGCATGGTTTGGCTTTGAAGGGACCTGAGAGATCCTCTAGTTCCAATCCCCCTGCCTTAGGCTGGGACACCTCTCACCAGACCAGGTTGCTCAAAGCCTCATCCACCCAGGGATGGAGCAGCCACAGCTTTTCTGGGAATCCTGTCCCAGTGTCTCACCATGCTCACACCAAAGAACTTCCTTCATCTAGTTCAAAACTACTGCCTTTCAATTTGAAATAATTGCCTTCTGTCCTATGACTATGATCCCTTGTAAAAAGTCCTTTCCCCTCTTTCTTGTTAGGCCCCCTTCAGATACTAGAATACTACAGTAAGGTCTCTCTATAGACTTCTTTTCTCAAGGCTGAACAACCCCACCTCTCTCAGCCTGTCCTTGTAGGAGAAGTGCTTCCTCTGATCCTCTTCTTGATCCCACCCTGGACCCGTTCCAACAATGCCACATCCTTCCTAAGCCATCAGGTCCTATTCCCATGTGGGTTTTTTCCCATTTCTGAGTGCTACAGAATCATCCTTCTGTTGTCTTATTGGATTAATTCTGTCCCACCAAGATGTTTCTCAGCCAAGCCCTAGAAGGATAATACCCCTCTTATGTCTTCCAGGAGGTTTAAAATTCAGTGCACTAGACCATGGCCTCAAGTGCTCTAGTTACTTGCTTTTTAAACACCTCCAGAAATGGGGACTCCACCACCTCCCTGGGCAGCTGGTACCAGTGCCCAAACTGTAAAGGAAAGAACTTCTGAAGATCCAATCTAAACCTCCCCTGATGCAACTTGAGGCCATTTCCCCTCATCCTATCATTAGTGATTCGGGAGAAGAGACCAGCACCAGCCTCGCTACAACCTCCTCAACCTCAAGTAGTTGTAGAGAGCAAGAAGGTCTCTTCTCAGTCTCCTCTAGACTAAATAACCCAAATTCCCTCAGCCACTCTTCACAGGACCTGGTCTCCAGCTCTCTCCCCAGACTCATTGCCCTTCTCTGGCTGCACTCCAGCACCTCCATGTCCTGAACTCTGGCACCTCTCCCTGTTTAATCTTTCTCTTGGGCTCTGCTGGTCTCCCAGCTGCTGCTGTGGCTTTTCCTGCCCATGAAGGAGTGCTTCTCTCACCCAAACATCTCCCAAGCACATCATCATCGTCTTGGCTGCAAACTGCTTTTGATTGCTACTCCCTTGGTTCAGTAGGAGTGGAGATAGGGTCAACCATGAATACAGTGACTGGTTTTCTTGTAAAAATATGGAAAATCTTCTTAATTACCAAGTGAGCACAAGTCCTGCCCTGCCATGCAGAGCCCTGGCTCCCTGTGTGCTTCAAGAGCTGCTGTGTGCTGCCATGTTTCTAACTGCTATCTTCATAGACAATAGCTCCATTGATTTCAAGGGACATTTTGTTTGGTAAGAGCAAGGAAACTATAATGGAAACTCATCTAATTTATGTTGTACTCACAAAACCACCAGTTCTTTGTGGATAGTGATGGAATATAAACAACAGCAACCAATAGCCAGGCATTTTCAGCCTCCTCAGGGAGATTGTGTAAGGTTCCTCCACAGCCAGTTCGAAATTGATGATACTTTAGGTTTGTACTTGGACCAAAAAAAAGATGAAATAGAGTTGGTGTTTTGGAACAGCTCGAGGGAATTGTGTAGGAATTATGTGCAACAGGATCTGAAGCTGATTGAGGGTCTGGCTTTAAATCTTTGCAAACCAGAGTCGTTAAACTTTTCCAATAGAAAAACAAGATACAGCTGGTACAACACTGACTCCTGTTTCAGTTGGGCAAGACATTTTGTAGCTGTGCACTGGGTGAGAAGGTGACACTTAAGGATCTGTTTTCCTCATAGTTCGGTCTTTGGACCATAACTTTGGTGTCAAAGGCACAAGAGTTTTGGTGATTCTCCTCCGGCGTTACTGCCTGGTAAAGTATGAAAGTCCCTCCAAACTACGAGTGATGTAGAAGTGCTCCAAAATGAAATCTTTTTTAAAAGACATTTAATTATGGAATGAATAATGATTGATGAGCTGGAAATGCAAGGACTTAAGAATTTCACAAACAAATGTAAACGGTTTATTTTGTATATAAAGTGTTTTCTGGAGGCTTGTACATTGTCTTTCGCATACAAAGAAACAGTTGGACTTCTGGATCTCTGGTCATGCAGACTCCTAGAGCTTGTGATGGAATCACAGAATGTGTTGACTTGGAAGGCAAAGGTCATCCAGTCCAACCCCACTGCAACAAGCAGGGACATCTCTAACTAGAACAGATTGCCCGGAGCCCCATCCAGTCTGACCTTGAATGGCTCCAAGGATGAGGCCTTCACCAGCAATCTGGGCAACCTGTTCCAGTGATCCAACAGCCTCAGATTAAAGAACTTTTTCCTGATGTCCAGCCTCAATCTACCCTTTTCCAGCGTCAAACCATGACCCCTCATCCTATCGTTCCCTGCTCTTGTGAACAGTCTTCCCCAGCCTTCTGACAGGCTTCTCCCATGGATTGGAGAGTCAATGAGATACATTTGAAAATAGAACTCGCTGACTTATTTGGGTGATTTCTCCTGTTGCACCATCCTTTGAAAGGTCTGGTACACCAGCTCCCTGCTGTGCTTCAGTCCTGGGCCTCAGCATCTCTGAACACTGAAACCAGGTATTTATTCAGAAATCGGGTTGTTTTTTTCTTGGATCGTCACTAGTTGCACAGCCAGCAACATCTGAGCACTGGTATTTGAACCGGGAATATTTCAGTCACAAGAGAGGTTTTAATTAATTAATGAAGAATACATAAATATTTACATGAATGTCACTTCGACACCTCAGATCCGTAGATTCAAGAATAGCTTGCGTTTCACTGGCAGGACATAGCAGTGTAAATGTGAGTAGTCATTAAATAATGGTAATAAATGATGTCCCTAAAACCTCTCTGCCTTTTTTGCATCCAGAAGGATGAAAGAAAGTGGCACATTATTCAATGTTTTTCATGGATGTCAGAAACTGGACAGGACCCAAAAACCAGTTCAGCAAATATTTATGAAGCAGTATCTAAACCATTAACTGTTCTGCTTATCTGAGATGATGTTGTGCAATCTATTTCTCCTGCTTTGTGTTCCTTATCCAAAGGTGGGGGAGGAAAAGACATGTTTTTGAGGTAGAGTTTGTGCCAAATCAGACTTTAAGACCAGAACCATTTCTGAAGATTAATTTTTTGAACCTCCATCTTAATAGGTCTGAGTGATTACTGAGATTGGCTACATCAGACTGAGCCCTGTGAGTGATTTGGAAGGGCTGAGTTAGGGATATGGGATGTTTTTCTGGCTGTTAATACCTCTTTGATTTGGTTTTTAATCAGAATAATCCTTTTAAGTTGGCTATACAGGGAAGCATTTGAGCTGAACCTTGCCTTGCAGCCTGGCTTGTAGGAGAACCTCTTCACTCAGGACAAATCCCATCTTCCCTTTTGCCCATGCTAAGTCAGTCCACAGATGTCTTCCTTTCTCCTACAACTCTAGTAGGAGAGACCCAAATGTGCTTTGCTTGTTCCATCTTGTTGACTGAGATCTCTGGTACCGCTGAAACACAGTTTAAGCGGAATCTTGTTTATTTTCCCAAAGTATTTGTGTGTTCTGCACACATTATTCATTTAGGTGGGGAAAACCCTTCCAAATGATAAATATTTGTTTGTTTCTGTATTATAAAAAGCTGCCACTGAGCTTGTCGTAAAATACTTGAGCAGCAGTTCCCATTGGCAAGTGAACAGTCTCTTCCATTTCTGTCTTCTTTGCTCCAAAGGGATTTGTATTATGACGTGCACTTAGCGCACTGAGGGATGGGAGGGCAGTGGCTGTTTCCTAGGATGCCCTGGCTGGTTGGCTCATGAAGGGCATCAGCTGGGTCTCACCTCTTTGTCTGCCTGGCCTCAGTACTGCTTATTATTTCATTGAGGCAGAGTTAAGAATGTTGTTGGTTGCACACAGCACAAACAGCTGCAGGATCCTGCGACGAATTGAGAGTGGTGCATAAACCAAGGCCACCTCACTGCAATGATTTCATGACTGGTAGCCATTAATTAAAGCAAACTCTCCCTGAGAAAGTGTATTTCAATGTGCCATCCATCACAAATGTTGTTTTGGACCGGCCAAGAAAGGATTGGCAATGCTTCATGGCTTCAGATCTGGCCACCTGTTTCTCCAGAGAGGTGTCAGTTCACTGCACGAGTGTTTTGATGCCTTTTGTGAAGATACTGGGGGCTGAAGAGATGGTCTTGCTGTCTTTTCCCTTCACGTTTGCTTTGTTCTACCAGTGGTGACCTCATCTTGTGGCAGCCTTTGGTAGTGTCTTGGCCAAGGATATGGCCCCATGATCCAGGAGGTGATTTCCTGCCAGTAAAGGACACTGCAAGATTGATTGGTAGAGTAATCAAATCTGAACGTGATTGTAAAGAGAAATCTGACAAATAATTCTTGATGGAGAAGAAAACTCAGACCCCCACCACCCCTCACCTCCTGCTGGAAGAGTCTGCTTTACCCTGCATGCTCTGTTCTTGTGATACTCTTTCAAAATCTCTGCTGTTATCTTTATTTTTAATAGTGATATTACACTCAGTGCTTGGACACTGTGCTTTCCCAGTGAGGTCTTGACATTAGCTTGCAAAGTCAATTAAGTCTTCCCCCATTCCTGCTCCAGATGGGAAAACTGGAGTTCAAAGAAATGAAGTGACTTCTGTCCAGCCACAAAGTGGACTTGTGGTTAAGTGGGGAATGGGGCTGTGATGGTGCAGCAGATATCCCAGCGTTGGAAAATGCGTCTGCTGTTCTGTGCTGTCTCCCCCAAACTACTTGATACCAATGCAGAGGCAGCCTCACTTACCTGAAACTTCTGCTAATCGAAGCAGGATCTGTTTTTCCTCGGAGGTTATTTGAACTCTCCCACTTCCCCGGTGTACCCACAACATTTAGCTAATGCACCTAATACGGCGCTTAATTACCTGCTCATTCCGTCCGTGCGCGTCGCCGGCCCCCGCCAGAGTTAATGTGGCGGGTTGCTGCAGTCGTGTAATCGAATCCTGCGATGCCTAAAGCATTTTTGGCAGCGAGCCTGCAGCGAGGGAGAAAACCGTCGCCTGCCTTCTCATGCATTACCTACCAGCCCCTCCATCCTCTCGCTGTGCCGCGATGGGAAGGAGGAACACACCCAGCCCTGGTCCCCATCTGTTGCAGCATCGGCTTCAGTAGCAGAGCCCGAGATGTTTAAATGCGCTTGCCTTTAGGGAAAAGCTTTGAATGCAGTTCTTCAATGGACGTTTCCAGCCAGACTGCAGGATTTTGCAGAGCTGTAAGTCAGAACCGGGCTCAGTTGTCTGTGGGATTCTCTCCATTTGAATATCTTTTTATTTTCATTTTAAAATCTTATTTATGTTAGTGGGAGGAGTAGGTTTAGCATTCGTTTAGGTGGATGCCCAAGTACACTGCAGGACCCTGCCGAGCGGCCAGCATTCTTCACGCTGGGTAAGAAATGCATGGTTCCTAGGCTATTTGAGGGGTTTTTTGTGGTGTTTTGTCTCTTTTGTATGCATGGCTGGCACAGGGCTGGTGTCCTGTTCTTACAGCATTTAATTACAATGGATACTCCAAGGCTGAACAAAATGTTCTTTTATCTAGTGACAGAATGTAGCTTGGGTTATTAGTATTTTTTTTTTTCCTTGCATAACTTTTCCTCGGTGTTTTAGAAACAGAGATTCTCTTTTGGGGGGGTGTGTTTATTTAATTCCAGCCTAAAACCATCTGCTTTCTGCATCCTGCAATGCCTGGTGTCTCGTACTGCTCATCTCAGAGCAGCCTGGACTGCTGGGCAGCTCGTTGTCACTCATTGCATCGTCATTGCAAACCCCAAGTCACAGATTTTTGGGAACTCCTGTTTTGCTCATTGATTTTAATTTGATATTTGCTGAGGTGTGTGCCAGGCTTCATGCATTCCTCTTGCATTTTTCCCTTTCTGCTACCAGAATGAATGCTGAGCAATGTAATTCCTGCTGCAATTAATGGACCTGTGAGATAATGAATGTTCAGTAACGATGAGATCAGACCCGGAGCCCAAAGGGTTTGAAGTGGCTCTGGTAGTGGGGTGATGGAGAGGTTTGGTGAATAGCAAGTGAAATCCATTCTAGTTTAAGGTACAGGGGATTTTGCTAGCATCTTGTGTGTTTTGCCTGTTGGTCACTATGTTTTAGCTGCTGCTATAGGCTACAGGAGGGATTAAGGTACCTTTGGGGAAGAGATTTTGCCCCCAGCACTATCCCCTGTGTGGGCTGAAGAGCTGGGACCCCAGGAGAGGCTGGATAGCAGTGGCAGCCTTGGGAGATGAGAGAAACCTGAAGTTGCTGAATCTGGGGGACAGAAGCATCTGTGGGAATAGGGAAGGACAGGCAGGAGGATCAAATGATCCTGCTGACATGGGGCCAACCTTTGGCCAAAAGGTAAGCACTGTGACTCCCAGCAAAAGAAGACTGTGTTGCACTTCAGTTTAGTCCATTTTTATTTCCGGGAGAGGAAATAAAGAACATTTATATTGAAAAATGCCAGAGTTTGAAATAATTACACAAGCCAACCGCCCAAAACCAACCCTCTCAGTCTGTATTGATCTAATACTCATCCCAATGAAATTAGGAGATTTAAAAGCAATGCTGTTACAGACCACAGGGTTGGTGGAAATCACCTGTGGCCAGAGTTTGCTTTAGGCAACAGTCACTGGTTTTCCATCAAGAGGAGAAAATCCCTGTGTCATTTTGGTGTGTTTGGCCACCCCAGTAAGTCCTGTGAGAAGGTGATGTGGAACCAAGGAATATTTTATTCGCTTGAATTTAAAAGAAACAGCAGTTTTAAAGCCGCAAGAGCTTGTTATAATGTCTGTAAAGACACATTATGTGGTTATGTCAGTCATACATGTTCTCCTATATGAGAGCATGTTTTATATTCTTGTTATATTTTGATAAAATTATCCTCTTGATCTGGGTCAGGCTCTTGTCCCGGCAACTAGTGACAGAACGAGAGGGCAGGGCCTGAAGCTGCCCCAGCGGAGGGTTAGGCTGGGTGTCAGGAAGCCCTTCCTTGTGGAAAGGGTGATCAGAGCCTGGATTGGACTGCCCAGGGCAGTGGTAGAGTCCCCATCTCTGGAGGCATTGAAGGACAGCCTGGCTGTGGCTCTTAGTGCCCTGGTCTAGGTGATTGTGGTGATGTTAGGTCATGATCTGGGCTGGATGAGCTCAGAGATGTTTTCTAGCCTTCATAATTCTGTGATGTAGGAGATACTTTTCTGACAGGTTTTTAACAACTTCTGGTGTCTGATAGCAGTTCTAAGTCCAATTTCCAAATAAATGTTGATAAAACCTTGATGTAAATGTGTACTGATAGTTGTACAGCCATTTGATAGCTAGATATAAACATTCTGATGAGAAAAATACCCAACCCAGTATTATTTTAGGGGTCAATTTAACTTGCAGGACTTTAATTTTCAGTAGTTAGGAAAAAACCCTGGTATTTTTCTATGGAAGTAAAAAGCAAAGCAAGAATAAGAAATGTTATTCTGAATCAAAACTTCCTCCTTGTGGATTTAATCCCTCTTGAGAAGTAAAAAGAAATGGTTTGTTTGTCTTTTGCTCAGTTTTGTTTCCTGCTTGGGGGCCTGTTTACTTTGTGGGAGGTTCCTGGTGACTGATGAGTGCCAGTACCAGCATGAGCCACATGCAGAGGCTCTCCCCAAGCCTTAGTTCCAGTGTTGCTTCATGTTTTTTGTGGCAAACGTTTTTGGACTGCCTGCCACATCGCTTGGGGCAACAGCCACTTATAAAATGGCTTCTCCTGTTCCAGGCTCTTTGCCCATCTGTCACCATGACCAAGGTGTCCGGCTAACTTGGGGATGTTTTCCACACTCTCTGAGCAGAATCAAATGCTGCTGCATTCATGTTGATACCCAGGCTGACCACCAAACCAAATTATTTGCCTGTTTTGGCTCAGCAGTGTCTGCTAGGTTTCCAAACCTTAGCAGAGATTACTGTTGGCAATGTGTATGTAGATACTGAGCTTAAGGTTTCAGTTGGATTTACCCAAGTGTGTGCTTGCTTCTCTTTTCTCCACAGCGTGATCAGGTAGGTCCGTTGTAATAGTGATGCTTAAATGGGCACATGAATGATGGTGAAAATCAGAATCATAGAATCACAGAGTGGTTGAGGTTGGAAGAAACCTCAAAGATCATCCAGTTCCGACTCCCCTGCCTTGGGCAGGGACACCTCTCATCAGACCAGGTTGCCCTAGGGCCTCGTCCAACCTGGCCTTGAGCACTTCTGGGGAAGGGGCATCCACAACATCCCTGGGCAGCCTGTTGCAGTGCCTCACCGCAGTGAGGAATTTCTTCCTAAGATCCCACCTAAATCCACCCTCTTTCAGAAGACTAAATGAACCAGAAGAAAATAGCTAATTTCTGGGGGGTTTTTTGCCTGGCACTGGATCCAGACTAGGAAAAGTTTCTGGAAAATAGTAGGTGCCAATGAGACATAACCCTCAAGAGAAGCAGTTTAATTAGGGAAAATATCTGCTGTCAGATGTTAATATTGCATGCCCAGTAATTAGAAAAAACCTAGGTGTTATTTCTGTCTTTCCCTTCCCATATGAGGCTTGTTTCCGAACGGGAGGCACTGAGAAAATGTATTTTCAGTGCTGGCTATTTCAAGTGAGTGTGAGTAATCCCTTTGTTGTGTTCTTCCATGTGTCTCTTTGTTCACAAGATTTTCCAGATGGGTGAATATTTTATCCATCGTTCTTCCAGAGATAATCACGGGTGTCTTCTCACACCTTTTTCTGAGCATTGCTGTGATACTTTTTGGAAGCACATCCCTTGAGAAAGCTTTAACGAGTGGCCAGGGCTTGGTGTGAGAAGTCTTGGAAGCAAGATAGATAGATAGATAGATACACATATATACTCTTAGACACGGCCCTTAGCTTCTGCTGCTTCTCTTAACAAACATGTTTTTCTCATAGCTGGCCTGTTTTCTTTAATTTAAAACTCTAGTTGTTCCAGTTTGACCCAGTGTCTCCTTCATGTTCGCTCCAATGGGTGCTCACCCCATGAAAGAGTTAACCCTGTTTTCTAGACAGCAGCCGGTGCTGTGTAAAGAAAATGTTCTTAGTGACACTTAGAAATGCCGACAGAGCTTAGGACCTCATTGTGCTCCCCATTGTGTGGGTGCCTACAGTGTGTCTAGACTGCAAGCAAAGACCTGATTGAAGCTGGGCTTAAACCAGCCGGGCTGAGTCCTGACAGCCAGACAGCAGTGGTAGTGAGGAGCTCCAAGTGAGCCGAGTTGCTGGAGTATTTACTCAGGCTCCCATGGGGATCTTGCAGCCTGTGCTAACCTGTGTGTTGTCATGGCTACACTTCTACCCGTGCAGCATGGAGCTGGGTGAAAGTGAGCCAGTGTGAACCATGATTGTGACTGCTGTGTAGACGTCCTGGGAGTAAGATGCAGTGTGGTGTCTGGACAGCTTGCTTTCTAAATGAGGAAAAAACCCAAAAAATATGTGATTTGATTCCCATTTTATAGAGAATAAAGGAGAGTTAAGAACAGGGTTCATCACCCTGTGTTGAATCACTCAAAGTTTAAGCAAGTTGTTCGGCCTCTTCCATAGCAGGGGAATGAGAGCAAACTGCCCGTTGCAGATGCTGGCTGTTCCTTGCTTTCCAGGCTGGACAAAAAGCGTGGGGTAGATTACTAGTGTTAGCGTTTGAATGGCTGAATTTAGATGACAGATATCCTGTCCATGATGTCTTCCCAGGGCTGAATCCCGGGGGAAAGACAGAGCTGGCAATGGAAGCGTCATCACTTAAGTCCATCCCTGAAGCTGTTCTGGCCTGGATGTGCGGGTTGTAAATCTCTTTGGATTCCCACAGGATGAAGAAGCAATGTGCTGTATTGCTATTGCATGGCACCTCTAACTGGAAAAAGTAATACTGGTACCAAATCTCAGCATCTCTCAGCAGGGCCCAGGGGTGAGACTTGAAGGACACACAAGCTGGATTTCAGGCAGAGAACTGTGCTATGAATGGGGTAATGTTTTCTAGATTATGTCTGGGAATTTGAGCTTTCTTCTGTCCTTGAGGGCTTCTTTTGTTGCCAGCTTCAGGAAAATGCACCTTTAAATAAAGAGTCCAGAGGGTGGAAAAAGAAGACATCCATTATTTTTGGAAAATCCTGTGAGATAAAGCTTGTTGGGTGTGTTTGCTTCTTTTTACGTCTGGTGCAGAAGGTGTAAGGGAAGCTATAGAAAAGGGGCTGTGAACTTTGCAGACATGAAATTGTTGTCTGCAGCTGCAGAGTGATGCAGGAGAATGCATCAAGGGGAGAATCTTGCCTCATCCTATTGTCTCCTTTGACCTCATCTTCAGATCTACAGCACCCCAAGCACACAGCTATCCTGTTCTTCCTTTCTTACCCGATTTCCTCTTGCTCCTGCTTTCATCTGTTTACTTTTTTAGTTGATCAGAGCAGGTCCTTTGCTTGTGTGGCTTTCCAGCTATTAGCTTTCCTCTAATTGTTAAGATTGTTCATGGTTATTAACTGACAAGAATGTAAAGAGGAGGCTACAGGCAGCTGGCTGTTCCTGAGTGAGGTGAACTGGAAAAATGTAGCTGCAGTTCAGGTATTTATGATAGAAATTTCCTGCCTAGTTTGAATGTCACCTTTTAAAGTCATAGATATGCAAGGGACATCCCTCCAAGTCCTCCTCAGATCAGGCCATCAGCTGGAGGTTTCCTATTCTGAAGTTGTTTTGGTTTAGTCTTCCTTGAGGAGATGGTTTTCTCCCTGAGATTTGGCCTACAGAGAGTAGGGGAAAACTTTAAAAATACAGAACGCAGTGACTTTTAAAGTAGCTGAAGTGTAGAGATGAGTCAGAAACCTCATGATGATCCTTGCTTTGAATCCCCTTCAGATTGCCCCCTTGCTGCAGTGTCTCAAGCATTTTCACTACATTATGGCAAAATGTTTCCTGCAGTTCTACTGCTTCACTGTGTCTGAAGTCATGGTTTATGGCAAATGTGTGCTTTCCTTTGCAAGTACACTGGGGTCCTGGGTCTCACTTATGTAAAGCAGCCACGTAAGTATTGGAAAGCAATTCTGTTGGCACTGAGGATGTGCTATGTGAAGGATAGCACTTCAGTCTCCTGCAGTCCTGCCTTCCCCGTAGTCGTGTCTCTGTTGTTTCTTCATTCCCTCATCACTCATCTAATCATATTCCAGCTCTGATGTACATTACCTTCTGCTTTCACGTTGTGTCTCCTAACTGCCTGTACTTCTTGGAGGAGATGTCTCACCAGACAAAGGCTGTCTTCAGCTGAGGGCCCAGGAATAGCAGCAATAATGAGTTGGTGTGTGGATCATGGTGCCACAGGGAATACTGAGAGTTTTGTTTTCTTCCTCAACTTGCTCTCTCTGCTGTTCTCTCACTTTTTAATTTCTTTTTAAATGCCATTTTGTTATTTACAACATTTGCTGGGTTGTCCATCTGCCGTTGTAATAAACATGCTGCCAGTCACTGCGCTGGATGGTTTGTCCTGCGAAGGAGCTGGCAAACCAGGCTGTTGTGAGCATTGAGGCTTTGTCAGAGAGCCCCTAGTGATGGTCTGGGGCTGACTGATGAGGTAGAGGGCAGGCCCCTTCATCACAGCTTTTCCACACAGCCCTGAGCTCCTTGGGCATAAACATTATGGGGGCTCCAGGCAGAACTGGTCGCTTCCCACCCCAGGCTGTCTGTGCTCAGCTCAGCTGCAAAGGCTGAATCACGAAGAAGATGTGGTGGTGTTTCCTGGCAGGAGAGCATGAGGCTTGAAAGAAAAGTTTTTTTGGTGTGAACAGTGTAAGAATATGAACTAGAAATATGACTCTGAGATGGACACAAAATCCAAGCAATCCATAGCCTCTTGGCAGTTTTTGTTGATGAATTTTGTCTACAGCCTCCAAAAGAAAAAGGTGCATTTGCTGTACACTGCTGGAGACTAATGCTGTGAGGATCAGTCAAGAGGGTTGTGCTGGAGGCTGCAGTATCAGGATAACTCAGAAACAACAGCTTGGGAAGACAGCTGTTTTCAGGGAGACTTCAAGGACTTACTGCTTTCATGGCTCCCGTTAGCTCCTTCCCTTTGAAATTCTATGGTTTAGCACCTTTTTCTGAACAAGTGGTGGCATTCCAAACGAGGCCACTGGGGCGTGAGAACAGGAGAGACCTGGTGTCTGTGGTACATCGCCTGTTTCTTGTTACAGCTGGAAAAAATGCATTTAAATAATATGCAAGCTGGTTTTGTAAGGCAAAGCTTTTATGAATATTTTGATATCAGGCACTCAATAATCACCAGGTGGATGGAGGTTCTCACATACTGAGATCCAGGATTGATTTTAGCCAGTTGTTTTTCCCAATGTTTTAGGTTATGACTGTGACACTGAATATTTCCCATTTCTTCCAGACACTGTATTTAGGGTGATTTACCCTCCATCATTTCAAATCTGCTATCACAGGATCACAGGACATTAGGGAT
Source organism: Rhinopomastus cyanomelas (assembly GCA_013400115.1). Taxonomy (NCBI): domain Eukaryota; kingdom Metazoa; phylum Chordata; class Aves; order Bucerotiformes; family Rhinopomastidae; genus Rhinopomastus; species Rhinopomastus cyanomelas. The sequence goes on from VXBP01010550.1 coordinate 739,446, forward strand.
TGGAAGGAACCTTGAAAGATCATCCGGTACAATCCCCCCCCACTGCAGCAGGATCCCCTAGATCAAGTCACACAGGAACGTGGCCAGGAGGGTTTTAAACGTCTCCAGAGAAGGAGATCATGTCTACCTTGACATCTAAAAGCACATGACTGGTCTTGCACAGTCACCTGAGAGACTTCTAGGGGTCTTTTCCAACCCAAAGCATTCCATAGTTCTATGGACTATGCTGCCTCTGGCATCTTCACACTGTGGCAAAACAGAATCTCGATAGCTCATTGATATCACCTTAAACTCTCCAGACCCACTCAGTTGTTCTTTTTTAATTTGATCAGCCTTAAAAGTAAGAGCAAACAAATAAATTGGAATGGCTTTGTGAAGTTCAGAGCTGGCTCGCACAAATCTAACCGGCTTCGTACATCTGTTACTGCCCACTCCCATTGAGTCATACCGAGCCTTAGTCACCAGCATCCTCGGTCTCACAGTACGACTTAGATATCTGTCTCCAAAACACATGCTGCAGTCTGGATGGCATGGGGGAGGGAGAACAGCAAAGCAATGAGCAGCCTACTCCTAAAGGAACAGAGCAGTGTAGCAAGTCTTTTTGTGTGATACCCTGGCTGGTACCTTAACACAAAAAACCCCCCAAAAGACAGATTCCTATCTGTCAGTTGTGATTCTTCCCTTGTGCTGTAATTGAGTGTTTAGATCAGATCCCTCAAAGGCTTCCAAATAGGATTGTTCCCAAAGAAAGGGGAGTGGGGGTGTTTATCCAGTGAATGCTACCAAGCTGTGCCCTCTATTCCGCAGAGTTCAGACTTTGGATGCTGCTCACAGCTATTAGCATATTTAGCATATTTGCTATTCTGAGGTTTTCATAGGCTTGTAATAGGTGCAAATCCAAGGTTGAGCTAAATGAAAACTGCTGTTGTGCACACTGAGCTGAAACCATTCACAGCGAGCGCTGATAAAAATCCCGACTTTCATTGTCCTTGGCAGGATGAGAGAATAAAGAGAGAAAACATGCCCTATCAAACACTACTCAGGAGGAGTGTTGGCAGCAGGAGCAGGATGCTGATAATTCTCCTCTACTTTGATGAGACCACCCCTTGAGTCCTGGGGCCAGTGTTGGACCCCTCACTACAAGAGGGATATTGAAGGGCTTGAGAGGGGATAGAGGCAGCTGTCAAGCTAGGAGAGATTTGGAACAGGTGTCATATGAGGAATGGCTGAGGGATCTGGGGCTGTTTAGCCTGGAGAAGAGGAGTTTGACTAATTGAAAGGAGGTTGTAGAGAGGCTCTGTTCTCCCTAGTGGCCAGTGATAGGATGAGGGGAAATGGCCTGAAGCTGCGCTGGGGGAGGCTCTGGTTCGATGTCAGGAGGAATTTCTTTCCTGAGAGGGTTGTCAGGCCCTGGAACAGCTGCCCAGAGAGGGGGCTGAGTCCCCATCCCTGGAGGTGTTGAAGGGAAGGGTAGGTGTTATGCTGGAGGACAGGGTTTAGTGATGCTGATGGCTAGGAAAACATTTGACTCTGTGATCTTGGAAGTGTCTTTCAGCCAAAACTGTTTTATGATTCTGTGATAGTTGAGGGCTCACAGCTCAATAACATAAAGCAGAGGAGACCCCAAGAGCTTAAGTTAAGGTGCGATGCTGAGGAGCTCAGCTCTGAGCGCTATTGTGTGAGGCTGGGGATCTTGTCAGCACTCGGCTCAATTTCTCTGCATCTTGTTTTCCGTGTTTATTTTATTAAAGAATCTGTCTCCCCATATTGAAAAGCTGTCTGAGGAAAAGTGTCACCTCCTGCCTGAGTTATGTTGTAAAAAGAATCTGTGATGTCTGGCAGGCATTTCTCATCCTTAAATTTGGTGCGGTCCTAGCACATATATAGAACCCAGTGAAGCAGGGAAAAAAAACGTCTCGTAGGTGACACCATCAGTAGTCAGGACTGTGTGATGCTACCTACGCGCTAGGACTTGAAGGCTGCCTATAGCCAAGGAATCCAGCCTTTCAGCAGAGGCAGGCCATGGGGCTAGCTGATGCTGCTCTTACCCAAGTCACCTCTGAAACATGGCCAAAGAGCTGACTGCCTTCATGACCACCATGGGCACAGATTTTATATCCCTAGGTTGTTCATGACTGTGCTTGGCATTTGAAGGGACAGTGGCAAAGGATGGCAGCAGGGAGCTGTTTGTGAAATAGTCTTTTGATATCCAGCCCAGAAACTGTTGGGCAGGACCATTAAAAGGTCCTACTTTCTCCCAAAAACCCTTGGAAACTGATCTCTGACTTGTCAATCACAGCATGCCCTGCAGTGACTTGCTGCCTTCTTGGCTTCCCCGTTGCAGAGAAGCTTTATCAGCCTGGCTGCCAAAGTAGCCTTGAAGTAAAACAAATTAAAAAGTGTCCTGTTTGTTCTGTGCTGTTTACTGGATCCAAGGCTTCAGCAGTCTGTTATTTAAGCTTGCAGCCTCCACAACAGAATTGCTGGAAAGCCACCTTCTGACACCAAGGTCTCCCCACTGCAGCAGTGCCCAGACCAGCGTGTCTGGGCAAGCCTTTTTGGCAGGAGTCCTCCTCAGTAAGGAAGGGAACAGTGAGACTGGCTGGAAAAGGTGAAAAATGAGTTGGCTAACCAGATCTTGTTCCTGTTGCTATTTGGCTGTGCTCTACCAGCCAATATATTTGCTTTCTCTATCCTAAAATGTGGTTTTCCCTTCTGTTCTCCAAAACAGTTCTGAGAAAAGGTTCTTTGTTTTCTGAGGATATAAAAGAAGGAAAATGTTGGTCTTCCTTCTGTTCACCACTTTTCACATAATCCCACATGTTCTGATGTGAGGGCTGTCAAAGGTATTAGGACAGATCATCCTGTAGATGTAAGGGTAACCCAGGCGACATCACCTTAGAGATAGTCTCCCCTTTGGAGGATAAATTAGTGTAAAGAACCTGTAACTTCCAGCTGGTTTCCCTCACAGATGAGATGGGGAAAGAAGGGGCAGAAAAGATGCAGAGAGAATTATCCTGACTTACACTCTGAAAAAACTGAAGCACCAGACAAGTCTGTTAAAAGCAATAAGGTCAATTTAGCAGCTTTTCTAGGTTTGTTAACCTCCTGTTGCTATCAGTAAGAAAAGTGCTGAAAAATCTCCTGTTGAGCAGTTGCTGTGGGATGTTGACCTTCCCAGGAGAGAGCCTGGCTGGTATCAGCTAAGGCTTTGCTGTGTCACGGCTCTGCTGCCCTCTGAGAAGAGCTTTGATGTCTCTGGGGATGTGTTCTTCAGCAACTAGAACATGAGCTGCCATGACAACCTCTTGTAAATAAAAGTAGATTGAAAACAAAATAAATCTGAAACAGCTTTGTGGCTGTAGAGTAAATCTAAACTGCTCAAGAGGACATTTTTTCTAATTTGGGATGGCAGGAGTCATGTCTGGCTGTCAGGGAGTGCTGAGTGAAGTGAGGGACTGGTAGAGGAACAGGAGCATGGCAGGAAAGCTGACAGAGTTCTGTGAACCAGACTTTGCATACCTTAATGCTAGCACAGCAGCACTAGGAGCTTCAGTCGCTGGTGACCTTTGTGCCTTCCGGAGGAGGTCACAGGCTGTGATCTCTCCACACGTTGTCTGTCTGAGGATTTGGTGCAGGAGTGATGGGTACAGGGAGTGATGCTGTTCGTTCTTCAGCCAGGGCTCAACAGTCTCAAATGAGAAGTACTGTTCCTCCTACCAAGACATCCCTGTGTGTCTTTGGCAGAAGTTTGTAAATGTCCCTCCAGAACCATTTTCCAGAGCACTTACTCCACATGCAGTCCAGCAGAGCTGGAGAGCAAGAAAACTATCTAAGAACAGTTTAATCGCGGGTTAATGGCAGAGCAAGCCTGCAGTGTCTGTCTGTTGGCGTGGGACCAGAGATGTGGTGAGGACTGGGGCTGCACCACTGCTCCGTCACGAATGTACTGGGCTGTTTTGCAACACTTTTGGAGCAATTCTTATTTTTTTGTTCTTTAAAGTTCCTGAATCATGAACTGCTTCTGGATGAAGAGGAGCACAAGGAAAAAGTTTCCTAGTCTATAATTCACAGAGGTGCATGCAAAGAGAAAACAAGCATCTAATGTTTCCTTACTTAACCACCAGGTTGGATAGAGCCATGTTTGCAGCTTGGCATTGGATAGATGTATTTTTCCCTTCTGAAAATGGGTGCCTTCATGTACAGAAGCCCACCAAGCAGTAAAAAATTGCTAGGTAGCAGCTGCAATTACAGACTATCAGAGTACTAAAAGTACAATTATTATCGTGTTTGAAATGCCCTCCAGCACTGGTTAACAAAGAAAGGTCCCATGGTGTCCAGAGAGGTGTAGCTCCAGTTATTTCTCCTTACAAGTAGAGCTCTCTTGCATTTAAAGACAGACAAACTGCTGAACATGAGCCAGCAGGGTGCCCAGGGAGCCAAGAAGGCCAAGGGCATCCTGGCCTGGGTCAGGAACAGTGTAACCAGCAGGAGAAGGGAGGTGATCCTGCCCCTGTGCTTTGCACTTGTGAGACTACACCTTGAGTACTGGGTCCAGTTTTGGGCACCAATGCATCAGAAGGACATTGAGGCGCTGGAGGAGGGCCAGAGAAGGGCAATGAGGCTGGTGAGAGGTCTTTGAAGAGCAGCTTGGGGAACTGGGGTTATTTAGTGCAGAGAAGAGGAGCCTGAGAGGAAACGTTATTGCTGTCTGTAGCTACTTTATCGCTCTCTACACCTCTGTCCTTGGAGGTGTTTAAAAATGAGTAGCTGGAGCACTTGAGGCCATGATCTTAGGGGTTAGGGAGATGTTGGGATGAGAGCTGGACTGCATGATCCTGAAGGTCCTTTCCAGCCATAGCGATTCTATAATGTTCTCATGACATCTAAGAGTTAGAAATCAGAACAGTCATCAGGTGAGCTTCATGGTATTTTTAGACTTTAGAATTCAGTATCTCCTGTTTTAAAGCTTGAAATTGTAACTGGGGACTGAAATTCAGCTCCTAGAAAATTAGTTGTACCTACCTATTCCCTCCTGGCTTGGCAGGAAAAAAAATAAGCTATGGTGCCATTGCTGGCTGTTCCAGAGTTTCTGAAGAGCTTTTTCAACCATGGTAACTAGATATGTGTTCCCTAAAACTCAGTTTCTTCCATCCAGTCTGCCGCCTCCCTGTGAATTATAGGAAGTAATATAGGGACAGTAATACACGGAGCTGAGAAAGGGTTGTTTCCTTGATTTGTTCCATGGAAAATGGCTCAGCACCCATCAGATTCCAGCCTGTGCACTACCAAAGATGGGTACAGGAACATGTTGGTGAAACACTTGGCTGAATTAAAGTAAACACAAGGGGATATGCTTCTGTGTAACTTTCCATTAGGCTCTTAAATGTCTGCACAGAGTGTCTTCATGTCAATCTTGCAGTAACACCTGAATAATAAAAAAATAGTAATGATGATCCATTTATTGTCAGCATCTATAAATATGATTTATGGCATTTTTAGAGCATGTCAGTTATTTTGGCCTTAATTATAGGAATAAACTAATTAATATAGAATCATGGAACATTAGGGATTGGAAGGGACCTCAAAAGATGTGGAACCTCCTCTGTTCCAGCTCACACCCATTCCCCTTGTCTTGTCATTGGATGCCACTGCGCAGAGCCTGGCTCCATCCTCCTGACACCTGCCCTTTACGTATTTATAAGCATCACCTCTCAGTCTCCTTTTTTCCAAGCTAAAGAGACCCAGCTCCCTCAGCCTTTTGCTTTTCTTTAAGGCCTTGCAGTGCCTGGTTCAGCCTCAGACAGACCTCGATGACAGTGAAAAAATCTAAATCAAGCAGTTTGCCTCTTCTTTTGGTTTGGAAGTCTTGGCTTATATTTTCATTTGCCAAAAAGGGGCTGTGAAAGACAGATGGCAAAGCATGGAGATGAGGGTGAACGTATATAGGTGGGTTGGTGCTGTGTGGTTTGGGCTCTGGTAGATGGTTCCCACTGGGTCTGCACAGATAGCACTCTGGAGCACACTCATTTGTCGTGAATACTTCAGTTTGGGGCCCGATGGTTTGGGGCCGGCTTGGCCAGCCCTGGCTGCTGCTGCTTTATTTTTTTCCTTTCCAACTTGGCATGAATCACTCCCATGTGCTTCAGTTCCAGTAATTCAATATTTTGTTCCTTATTTTTGTTGTTTGTTATGTAACCAGACCATTTTCAAACACTTGTAAGGATTATGCCTGAGTTATACACATTTTTGAGCATATTTTGGGTTTAGCATGATTACACAACGTGATGTGATTAGACCTGTGGCTGCTCTGAATTCTGAAGGCGAGCGAGCCCTGCAGACTTCCCGGCCCGTGCTAGTTTTTAATTCAGTTCTGTTTCATCTGAAATTAGGTTTACGTGGAATTGCTATTTACTTATGTTTTGAACTATTTTGAACGGCATGCAGATGTGGTGGCAAAGAAGCCCTGAATCATGACATGAGGAAAGGGTGATGCCTTGCATGTGGGAGGTTCTGTGTTGGGGAGGTATTCCTAATATTCAGATCAGGATACGGGATCCAAGACTCTGCTCCTCAGCACACAGCATTAGGCACCTTCATGCTGTTGCTTACAGAATTACTCATTATCTACTTTTCTGATCAAACAGATGCTAAACTTGACACTAACATAATTTCCTTATGCATGTAGAAGGAGCTTTAAAAACCTCATGGCTGGAACACGAAGTAGTGTAAACAGAACAGACAGTAGGAGGTAGACTATAATTGCAGTTTGTTTTTGTTAGTTAAAGATGAGCACGTGGGCTTTTCTTAGGGCCTTATTGTCTTCAGTCACGCAGAGCTGGGTGCTCCTCTCTCATCCGTGCAAGTGGTTCAGAAGGAGGGTGGTTAGCAGATCAAGAGAGTTTCTCATCTCTCTCTACTCTGCCCTGGTGAGACCGCATCTGGAATATTGTGTCCAGTTCTGGGCCCCTCAGTTCAAGAAGGCCACAGAGCTGCTGGAGACAGTCCAGCACAGAGCCACAAAGATGATGAAGAGGGTAGAATACCTCCCTGATGAGGAAAGGCTGAGGGAGCTGGTCTCATTAGCTTGAAGAAGAGGAGACTGAGGGGTGACCTCATTAATGTTTATCAAGGTGTGAAGGGTGGGTGTCAGGAGGATGGAGCCAGGCTCCCCTCAGCGGCATTCAATGATAGGACAAGGGGCAGCAGGTGTAAACTGGAACACAGGAGGTTCTACATAAATGAGAAGGAACTTCTTCCCAGTGAGGGTGACAGAGCACTGGAAGGGGCTGCCCAGGGGGTTGTGGAGTCTCCGTCTCTGGAGGCATTTAAAACCCGCCTGGACATGTTCCTGTGTGACTGGATCTAGGCGATCCTGCTGTGGCAGGGGGACTGGACTAGATGATCCTTCGCGGTCCCTTCCAATCCCTGATGTTCTGTGATTCTGCGATTGGTTATTTCCTCCATGAGCACCCTGCTGCAGGTTTGTCCTTCTTCGTTATATATGTTCCATGTTTTTCAGAACAGCAGCATGTTCTCATTCGAGGTTTGTTTATTGCCATAAATACTCTCAACTAAAATTACACGCCCCACTCACAGCAAGATGAGCCATTTGCTGGGCCAGTGGCTGTATTTAATTTCTTCCTGATTTTTCCGTGGGATTTGAGAACCTCCTCTTGAATTTTTAGCACCAGGCTTTTGTCTTTGGCTGTGAAGTGCGTTTTCACGATGACGTAGTGCAGCGCTGCTGAGGGCTCCCCATTCCCGTGTTACGTAATCTACCATCACTCCCACAGCCAAGGAGAACAACTGGAGCCTGTGTTATTGCTTACTAGTAATTGTGGGCACTTCAGAAATAAAAGCACAGGCTGCAGTAACGGGATGCTTTATGGAAGGAAGAAGACATTAATATAGGACATCAATTTTTCTTCTGTCTTGGCAGGATCTCAGCTCATTTGCCATGCCATTCTTGGACGGTGATGTGGAGAGTACAGACAAAAATGCTGCTCGCAAGGTAAGAGATGTCTAAAGCTTCACCTTACTGTAGTGGGTGATAAACACAATTCTTTAGGCTTAAAAAGCCTGGGGTTTTAATCTTTCCTGTCACACCATTTATCTATTGCAAGCGGTGCACTAAGGCAAATATAGTGACTTCTGCAGACCTTCCTGGCAGTGCTCGTGCAGTAGAACCTGTAAACGATGCCAACCTCTGGTGGTATTGTTTTAAATGCTGCAGATGTTCTGTGTGAAGTGACACCGTGTAACTGTACTTGCAGGAGCAGAGTTAGCTAACAGAATGTGTGGTGTTTCTTCAGGAACACAGGACCTAAACCAGTGTCTGAGGCTGTCAGTATCTTTTCCTGGAATTGCTTACTGATGATTGCTCTCTGCCTACAGAGGTTTTAATTATCCAGCATCTTTATCTATCTGTCCTTGGCACTGGCAAAATCAACTGCCTTCATTTGCTGAAGCTGTAATAATAGGACCTTCCCATAAACACACTGGAAAGGTTCCACATCCATATGGGATTAACTCAAGGTTATCCTTCTGGAGGAATTGCTGTGATGTGTTTTTCTGATAGCCTGCTAGTAAAACTGACCAATGCAATACAGGGTTTGCTTGCTTTAACGGGGTCAGGTGAGCATATTCAGTGGTTGACGTTAGGGATGGTTATACAGCACTTTCACAATCCTCCAAGCAATAAAAATTCTGAGTGGGGTCATCTTCAGGTCCTGGCCTCATCATTTTCACAAAGCACTGAAGTATGTGGTCCACTAAATATAAACCTCCTACCAGCCAAGTTACGGGCTTGGTGAAGTGATGCTCAGTTCAAGTTCAAGAAGGACACAGAACTGCTTGAGAGAGTCCAGCGCAGAGCCACAAAGATGGTGGGGTAGAACATCTCCCTGCTGAGGAAAGGCTGAGGGAGCTGGGTCTCTTTAGCTTGGAAAAATGGAGACTGAGAGGTGACCTTATACTCATCTGAGCAGTAGATAGCCCCAAAGTCTACACTTTGGACTGGCTTGTCTTTTCATGGTATTTACAAGGCTGTGGACCTCCATGAAGATTAAACCTGCTGCAAGCCATTTGTCAAAGAGTCTGCAGTTATAGTTCAAGGCAGATGAAGCAGTAAATACCGGCTTAGTGAGGCTCATCTGCACCTAGAACAGTAATAACGTAGCTGTGTTGACAGCATGAGTTTCTATCCCTTTGCACTTCACAGCAAAGGACAGTTGCTTATAAAATGTCTGCAATCCATCAGTAACTGAATATGTTTATGACATTGGCCTTGTTCTCTTCTGCATTGGACCTCTTACGACTGATGTGGGAGTCACTGACGCAGAGGAACTCGTGTAGATGCCAGGGAGGCTAAAATATACAGCGTTACTGAAAGGTACTTGTGTGGATGTGGGTTCTGAATAAAAATGAACAATGTAGTGGTTCTGAAAAGGGTTGTTGTGCTGGGAAAGGCAGAGGTTCCAGCTAAAACTTGATTTTTCCATTTATCACCTCCTTTTCCCAAAGAAAGGTGAGAAAGCTGCATGAATCTCAGTCACGAAGAGGAACATATATCAGAGTTAGTCTGGCTCGTGTGTGATGTTAGATGATACCATTTTATGCCTTCCACTTTACTATTTATGCATCCTCTATTTTTCTTCTTACTTCTCTTGGGGGCCTTTTAGATTTGGGGCTCTTTTAGATTTTGGAGTGCTTGTCTGGAGAGAACTGAAAGAGCATGCCAGTAGTTGCCCCTTTCTACATGTTCTGTAAACACTGGTCTTTGACTTGGGTCAAGTTCTGCTTATTGAAGGGCAATCACCTTGGTATAACCAAGCAACTGGGGTTTAGTGCCTGAAACTGCATTTTTAACTGACCTTTTTGATTGAGTCGCCAAATCCCACAGCTCTTCTTAAAATTTTCCTCAGAGCTCTGTTCAACACCTGCAAGAAAGTGGTAAGAAATGAGCGGGCATGCCCGACTTCTGATAAGAAAAAGATAATCTAATAAAATCCATTGCCGCACATCTCATCGCTTGAGCTCTTTTCCTCAATGCAAAGAATGGACTCTTTGCTGCTAGTGAGTGCTGAGGACCATCAGTGATTGCCACTACAAGTTTGCCAGCCCCTAGTGGTGCTGCATAAAGAAGTCCCCAAGTTACTGTTGTTTTTCAAGTGAGATGGTTTTTCTTTGCCCAAGTTAAAATTTGTATTGTACAAGTCAGTGTTTCATCACTGGTGTGACTTTTCCACTCACCTGTCACGTTTAGAGACAGGCGATTCATCAGAGATGTCTCTCTTCCTGCACTTAACTCTTCTGTCACCTGGACTATAGATCATGGTAGAAAAGAGTCATTCACCACCTGTCCATCCAATCTGCCATTAATTGAATTCTCTTGTTCTTTGTGAAAGGCTTTTAGGAATAGAATTAACATTTTTCACAGAGATCCTCAGCACTTTACTCTGCAAACCTCTCTCAATCATTATCCTGTGACAACTATCCTCATTACAGTTAGGAAACTCAAGTGCAGAGTGATTTGTTCAGGTTCCCATGGACTTTTCTGGCAACAATGGGAACGTGACACACATTTCCTGAAGTGTAGACTTAATCCCTTCTCGTTAACGTGGCTACTATCAGATCTTTCACAGAATCACAGAACATCAGGGATTGGAAGGGACCGCGACAGATCCGCAGCAGGATCCCCTAGATCCAGTCACACAGGAACGTGGCCAAGTGGCTTTTAAACATCTCCAGAGAAGGAGAGTCCAAAACCCCTCTGGGCAGCCCCTTCCAGTGCTCTGGCACCCTCACTGCGAAGAAGTTCCTTATCATATTTATGTAGAACCTCCTGTGTTCCAATGTACACCTGGTGCCCCTTGTCCTATCATTGAATGCCACTGAGGGGAGCCTGGCTCCATCCTCCTGACACCCACCCTTTCCATATTTATCAACATTAATGGGGTGACCCCTCAGTCTCCTCTTTTCCAAGCTAAAGAGCCCCAGCTCCCTCAGCCTTTCCTCATCAGGGAGATGCTCCACTCCCTTCGTCATCTCTGTGGCTCTGCACTGGGCTCTCTACAGCAGCTCCATGTCCTTCTGGAACTGAGGGGCCCCTCTATAGCCAGCGGCATGAACAGAGTAGGGATAATTGTCAACTTTCTTCATGAAAGAATGTAGGTCTCTTCCAACCTTAATGATTCTGTGATTGCTGATTGGCCTCTCCATAATGGCCTGAATCAATCCTGCTGAGAGACCTTAGGGGATCACTGACCATGGAGCAGTATAAAGACAACCAGGATTTACTGATTAGATGGACTGGACTAGATGATCTTTTGAGGTCCCTTCCGATCCCTAACGATACCATGATTTCCTTGGTCTAGGAAAAGACAGTGGAAGAGGGGCAGTTTATAGGAGTGGAAAGTCATGAGAGATATGGAGCATCTTCCAGAAAATACGTCAGGTACGGTGTGGCGGGGCAGCAGTCAGGGCTGAGTGCTCCTCTGCACTCTATTGATTTTAGAGATCTTAACACCTTGAATGTTTATAGATCTTTCATCTAAAATGTAGGTTAGAGGATGAAGTGTGAGAATTATTGGAAACCAATAGCTGTTGCTTTGAGCTGAATTGTGAATGATCAGAGAGAAGAAAATGACACAGGAAGAAAACGGTCCATGGGGAAGCAGCTTGCAACTTAGAGGAGGAAGAACTAGGAGGGAGAAAAGAGGTTTGAAGAATAATACTAATCCATTTTTTAATGGAAATAATGATCATAAAGTACAGAAGAAAGCTTGGAAAAGAAGTGTGTCTTACAGATATGCTTTCTTTACGTGAGAGAAAACATGGTGGAATGTTTGTCTTAGAGGACAGTGATGACTCTGTCCTATTAATGGCTTAAGTGTATTTAAAGCAGAGATACTAGAGCCAGGCATTGTAAGATTAAATGCAAACAACTGAAAAGTTACCCTTGAATAAACTGGCAGAGCTTTCTCTGACTACTGCTGATTTTGAATAAATCTTGGAACAGAGATGAAGCTCCAAAAGACTGCGAAAAAAGCAATTACTGTGTTAATATTGACAATGTTGGTAATTAGGATAATTTACAGGTTTGTCAGCCTGGTCATTAGTCCTGGGCAAAACAGTGCACTATCTAATATTGAGTAGTTAATGATGCCATTATGATGGACTCATTTGGGTTGGAATGGATGCTAAACTGTTCTTGTTGAACAAATGTGGGCTTTTAAATGAATTATAAATCACGGTGTCAGTGTTGCATCTATGAGAAATAATACCAGACATTTTGATTTAAGGAGCTGAAATGATACTGAATAAACATGGAGCCTATCGAATGGAAACCTGGCTGATAGAATAAATTGAAACTCGTTAGTGTTTTGTTTCCAGGCAGACAAAACATGCTGTTGCTATACATCCTGCGCTTTATCAGTGATGTGAAAGAAATACAGACTCATTACTGATACAGTTTGTGCTTCACATGGAAATAAAGGGGAAGAGAGTGATAAATTCTGAGCACGAGACTCTCCAATGCAGAATAACCTGAATCACTTCAAATATGTTTTACAACCGAACAGCCTGTCTGGGTTTGGCCACGTTGTGATGGGTTACCCCTAGGAACAAACAATGCAGAGTTTATTTTTGGAAAAGTCTCCAGAGAAGGAGACTCCACAGCCTCCCTGGGCAGCCCCTTCCAGTGCTCTGTCACCATTACAGGGAAGAAGTTTCTCCTCGTGTTGAGGTGGAACTTCCTGTGCTCCAGCTGACACTCACTGCCCCTTGTCCTACCACAGAGCACAAATGAAAAGAGATTGTCTCTTTCTTCTTGACACCCAGCCCTCATGGATTTATAGACAGTGATGAAGTCCCCTCATAACCTGCTCTCCAAGCTGAAAAGTCCCAGGTCTCTCAATCTCTCCTCCTAAGGCAAATGCCCCAGTCCTCATTGCTGGAAACCTTGTCCTGCACTAGTGCAGAGCTCTGAGCTTGCCAAAGCAGCCAGCCACATCTCATTATATTGTCATCTGGGCAAGTGTCATTGTGCTGGAGTTTTGGGAAGTGACGTCTCTGGTCCTGTAAGATACGTTGTCGTCTCTCTTGTTAGCGCTCACGTAGTACCAAGGGAGCTCGGCGTGGTGAATGTGGTTCCTGAGAGAGTCCTTCACTACCTTTCAGTCTAATGAAGTCAGCGCTTGTGTTTCTGTGAGCTCTTTTATTCCAACAGAATGAGAGAATCATCCAATTAACTTTATCAAAGAACTTTTTAATTGAGTTTGAGTGGAAGGGCAGGAAACAAGTGCAGATGTCTATCTGCTGCATTGTCTCTGTGTTTGCTGTCCCTGTCAGGGATGGTGGGAGGTGATGCCTTTTCTGTTACTCACCTTTCAAATAATGTTTTGAAATGTCTGAATTGGAGAAAAAGAAGTTGTAGAAAAAGGGAGCGAGCTTTCAGGAGTGTTTAACAGCTTCCACTTAAATTTAGAAGCATTTTGAAAAGCTGTTTAGCTGGAGCCCATTCATAATCCAGACATACTTCTTTCAGCCTATTCTGAAAAATGAATATGAATTCACCCGAAACCATAGACAGATTTTCCAGGGTGGGTGGGCATCCTCTGGGGAAGGCTCCGTGCTCAGAAGAATATGTAGCTGGGGCACCCTGGCAGGGGAGTGGAGGAGGATGGCTGTGAAGAGATGCTGTGGTTGGGACACAGGCAGTGCCTGGATCTCTGTGGCTCTGTGTGAGCACAGTCAGCATCTTCTCAGTGGTGCTCATGCACTTCCCTGGGCACATGGCTTTGGCAGGATGCTTCTCTTCCCTGTAATTAAGAGGTCCTTAAATTCTACAGTGGGAGCAGAAATGTCTTCTTGGGGAGGACTGTGTTTGGTAAAATGGAGAGATCAGATTTTAAATGCAAAACATGGGAAAGAAAATGATGATGTTGGGAAAACTTCTGCCTGAGAGTGAGAAGAGGCAACACTGAGATGGATGGGGTGAGACAAGTTTGTGGCAAAGTATGAATAGTTTGGTCTCTTAGGACATTGCTTTGGGGATTATCAGATGGTAGTGATTAAATGTAGCACACTTTAAACTTTTGTGTTAAATAAGGTAAGAAAATAGATGAAAGGAAAGATGACAGACTGGAACTGAAAGGTGGAGGGAAAGAACTGGTAGGCTTTCCCCAGTGCCAGTCCTGGGACTGGTCTTGGCCGGTAAGACTGCTACATACAATAGAAGCAAACTAACCAGGTGTGTTAATGATGCAAAGAGAAGTGTCAGGAGCTGACATTTCTCTTCAAAATGACCAGTGCTGAGGTTTAAGGAGTCTGAGGTTAGGCACAGAGCTCAAAAATCCCACGGATGCTCTGTGCACAGGGGATGTTTTGTTGTTGCGTGGTTGTTTTTTTAATTAGGTGAACAGCCTTCATGCTTAGAAGACTTTTTCAATGTAGGTTTTATTTGTACATTGATTCGTCTTGTACTTGCCTTCTGTGTTTGGCTTCCTTATCTCCAGAGGGCAAACTCTCCACCCAGGGTGAAATGAGCCACATCACTGTCTGCATTCATTAGGTGTCTTCCTTGTTTCCGTTCATTCTCACTTTCCTGCTTTTCCTGGACCAGCAATAGCTGAGGTACAAGGATTACTCATGTCAGAGACCGTGCTACAACACTCTCCTTGCCACTACAGCTCAACCGGGGGAAGAGTTTTCTTTCCAAAGCATGTGTGGGAGTTTGCTGCCCACCCACCTGGCATAGCCTCAGGAAACGAGTCCAAAAAGCATGAAGAACAGACTGATGATCCATCTAGCTGTGTAACCTGCCTCTAGCACCACTGCCAGAGTCATCAAACGAGGTTGCATAGGATGGTGGGGTCTATTCCGCAGCGGAGAATCTTCTGCACTCCAGCCAAAGCATAAAAATTAGCATTGCCATGTGACTTGTGTATCTGCTGTGATAACTGTTGTGGCTGCTGATTTTACTTAGAGAAGCACCTTATAATCTTTTAAAACTAAGGTAATATTCTAAGAAAGCAATCCTGTTGTCATTCCCAAAGCAAAATCACAGGTCTTTTATCCCCTTTGATGGTTGGTGTAAACTGCGTGTAATTACCATGTGAAGCGGCTGGGGAAGAATTGGATGTAGTAATTCCCTTTCATTTAGAGGCATGCACATATATATTTAGCAGAGTGCTCCTGGTGCTCTGACAATTAGCTAATTCATCTGCCTGGCACAATGGAGAGAGAGCAACCAGTTGTGGGTGCAGTAAATAAAAACATCCCACTGCTTCTGCTCAGAATCTGAGAGCCGTTTGCTTTGGTGTCTGCCTTGGGCGTGCAGGGGAGCACAAACTCATCTAACACACTGCTGCTTCATGTTTTACATGGCTAGAATTGCTGTAGCATCACGGCAGGGTTGGAAGGGGCTTCAAGGATCATGCAGTCCAAGCCCTTCAGCTAGAGAAATACAGTTTAAATGAGCTGGCCCAGCACGCTGCCAACCTGAGCACTGAAACTGTCTGAAGTTGAGGAATCCACCACTTCCCTGGGAAGATCATTCCAGTGTCTGATTGCTCTCAGGGTGAAAAATATTCCTCTCGAGTCCAATCGGAGTCTCTCCAGGAGCAACCTGTATCCATCACCACCCATGTTTTCTGTGGGACTCCTTATGTAAAGGGAGGTCTCCATCTTCTTGGCAGCCACCCTTAATGTTCTGGGACGTGGGGATAAGATAATACATCCTTCTGTTCTGAAAGCTGAACAAACCCAGCTCTCTTAGCCTTTCCTTCTATGGCAGGTCTTCTAGTCCTTTGGTCATTCTTGTGGCTCTTTTCTGAAAGAGTAGATGTGGACAGGCTGATGAGTAGATGGACGTGCTTTGGAAAGAGAACTATTCCCCTAGCTGAGCTCACCATCCTGTCTACATCTTTTTTGTCTAGTGGGGACCAAAACTGAAGCCAGGACTCGAGGTGTGGTCTGACCAGCGTGGAATAGAGAAGGATAATGACTTTATCTCTGCTGGTGACAGCCTTGTAAATGCAGCCCAGCACCCTGTTTGCTTTCTCTGCCGCTGCAGCTCACTGTAGTCTTGTTAAAGGTGTCTCCTATCAGTCCATCACCAAACAGGAGTGCAGAAAGGATCGTGAAATGTGAAGGGTAGCACCAGAATAACGCCCCTCTCTTAGTGGTACGAGTGTCACGGCTTGTCACTTGATGTACAAGTGATAATGAAGTTACCCTCCTGGAAGCAGTCCTAAGTCACAGCAGTAGTGGAAGACTTGCACTGTGATTCAAATGAACTTGAAAATACTCCTACTCCCCACTTTCAGGCAGTACATTTGGCAGCAGACCTGTTTCAATTGCAGTGCGAAAGGAGGTGCCGCCGTGCTGCTTGGTTGTTTCCTGGACTATGCAGAACAACTCTTAAGTAGTCTCTGATGATTTACAGATGATATTTTAGTCCAGTTAATGAGCTTTTATGGAAAAGCTATCACTTTGGGACTATTCTACCCATGACAAAAGTGGAATTTGTTTATTAATTTACTTATAATGTGGTTATTATTCCAGGTCTCAGTTGAAGGATTGTGCCCTATTATTCTTGATAAATACTCACCAGGAGACAGTGTGTGTGCCAGAAGATTTAGAGTGGGAATAAAGGGGATACAGTGCTCATGGCTGAGTAGATGTGCAACGTGAAATGAGTTTTCAAGATTGCAGACAGGATCTGTAGCAGAGCTGGGGGCAAACCTGAGGCTCAGGCCACTGCAGTAAGCTTTAAACCCTATTTTTTCTTCTCTAATGGACATTGTCACAGTGTTTGGTACCCCGTGCTTCAGTTAGAGTTGATTTACCCCTTCCAAAACTTTCTGCCTGAGGGCAACTGCTCTTCTAATTCTTCTGCAAAATGACAAGTGTAGTTTTGAGATATTTTTGTCTGTGCTGTCAAAACTAAGTGTGTGGGTACAAACAGCAGTTGTGCGCCCTGCCAGACATCTCTGTGCCGTGCAGAGGAGCACAGTGCAGAATCCGCTGGCTGTCCAGGGCTCTGCTGTGCTGGCACATCTCCTTGCCCCTCCTGGTCACCCACTCTATTTGTGTGCATCTCACAGATCAAGTGCCACATGGCTTAGAAACCTTCTCAAGCAAGAGACCAGTCTCTCTGCAGGGCCTTCTGCAGCTCTCACGGAGCAGGACCCCTTCTAGCTCTGTCCCATCCCAAGTGGAAAGAAGAACTGGTCCAAAGTGCGTGTGCAGGAGAAGCAGGATCCTCTGTTACAGATCTCTTTGGACATTTTGCTGCTTGTGCAGACTTCTACAAGTGTCTTGGAGCTATGGCTAAGCATTAAGTTGAAAAAGGAGCTGATTGCATGTGTGTTTTAAACTCAGCTGCCATTTTGAGCTTCATATATGCAAACCTATCAGTGACCCAAAGGAGATCATATGTACCTGTGAGGCTTTCGTTCATCTCTGCTCTCATCTAAGTCTTGGAATCATAGAATATATTGGGTTGGAAGGGACCTCCAAAGGTCATCTAGTCCAGCCTCCCTCCAACAAGCAGGGACATCTCTAACTAGAACAGATTGCCCAGAGCCCCATCCAGCCTGACCTTGAATGGCTCCACCACCTCTCTTAGGTGCTGATGTCCAACCTACATGAAAGATGCTTGTTTTCCCTACAACGTCCATACCTGACTAGGGTGACACACATTGGGTGGCATCTTCACAGGTCTGCTCGATACCTCCTAGTTTATGTTTGTGACAGGCAACAAGAGCAGGAGAGCAAGGGGCTTGACATTCAGTTACACACCGTGCCCATGGGCACATGCACTCTGACCTTTGCTCACATGTTCCCTGGAGATCTAAAACCCACTGCTGCCTTTTGCCAGGAACAGAGCCCGTCATTCATGAGATGTGTCCCGGCTAAAAAAGATCCTCGTACCCACAGAAGTACCTTGTGCATCAGGAAGGAAATAAACTCTGCCTGTAACCCGGGCACAGGCAAATCCCACAGAGGGTTTGGTTGAGCTTCTGTTAATTGTATGTGAGGAGAATTTCATCCTGACTCCCTCTTTCTGTTTGTTTTTCCTGAGTTTCTATTCCCCCTCGCTGGGCAGTCTCACGCAGTGCAGTGCTGTGCTGTGCATACATGCTCAGGCTAGCAGGAAAGCCCACGCAAGTCCCAGAGGAGATAGTGCTGTTAGGAAGGTCATAGCCAGGCTCTGGGATGGGATAATTAGCAGGAACATCACCATTCTGAAATGGTTCCTCTATTTTTGGGACTGGAGTTGCCATCCCATGGCTGTGGATGTGGCAGGGAAATGTCAGGCTCTTGGGAACTTGTGCTCTGTGCTGTGTTGAATCGTGTGACGGGTGTTTAAATACTGTAGAAGGGTTCTTAAAGATGAGAAGAGAACTTTGGGTCACTGTTTCCATAATGGCCTTCATCCATTGCCTTAAATAAATTAATTGCCACTCTCCTTGCAGTTGTCTGGGGGAGGAAGAGGGATGTGTGGCAAATAAAACCACTAAAGAAAACCCTGCCTTATGTGCTAACAGAATTCATGCACACGTGGTGACATTTATGGTGACATTCAGGGCAGCACGGAGCCCAGAGAGGTGGCACACTCGTACCTGCATGTCAGTGGAGGCAAGCACAGGGGATGAGGAGGTCTGGGTAATCCACCACCCCACAAACAGGAGTTGACTGTGTTAAGACAAGGTCTGAGGTCCCAGCTGAGTGGATTTAATGGTAAATTTTCTTTTTTCTTCCTTTTTCTCCCCTCCTCAGGTGGAAGACAGCTACTCTGCCAGCAGCCCTTCAAAAAGTCTTTTCTCAAAAGGGCTCCAGAACCGACCCTCCAGCCCTGTTTCTGCCCCTGTGAGATCCAAACATAGCCCCGGCTCACCCAAAACAGTGTTCCCCTTCCCCTACCAGGAGTCTCCCCCACGCTCCCCACGCCGAATGAGCTTCAGTGGGATCTTCAGGTCCTCCTCCAAAGAGTCCTCCCCCAATTCTAACCCGTCTACCTCGCCTGGGGGCATCAAGTTTTTCTCCAGATCAAGAAAAAGTAAGAAATTGCTCATGTTATTTCAGGAAGATACACGGTACCTCTGGGCTTGGCCCATTCTTTACCTGCGGTAGTGAAGTAAGTGCAGATGAGGCATGTGCTAATTGTTTGTTATTGCTTTCACTCACCGTGTGTTTTGGGTTTCTGATGTGCTGACCACTAGGTTGTGACCTCTGCAGGGCCGTGGACACCTGCTCAGGACTCCAAAACTTGGCTTAGAAATCCTGCATTCGCATTAGTGGGAGTTTTCTGGGTGGTTTCACTGCGGCTCATCGGGTGTCTCCACTGGGGCTCAGGAGTTGCTGGAGATGTTCATGGGGTTTGTGGTGGAGGTGGGTGCAGAAAGGATGTCATTTCAGGAGTTAAGGGAGAATCCTTCTGTAGAGAATTAGTTGTGTTTTTTAATTGGTGTTTATTTGCCCTCTTGTAGGAGGGGAAAAAGACTTCCTCTGGATACAAGTGATATGTGTTTCAAACCAAATGACCAGTAAGGGAGTGTTTCATAGAATTACAGAACCATCCTGGCTGGAAAGGACCTCCAGGATCATCAAGTCCAGCCCTCAGCCCAACAGCTCCCTAACCCCTAGACCATGGCCTCATGTGCTCTAGCTACTTGTTTTTTAAACACCTCCAGAGATGGGGACTCCACTGTCTCCTTGGGCAGCGTCTTCCAGTGCCCAACCACTCTCTCAGCAAAGAGCTTCTTCCTAAGATCCAATCTAAATCTCCTCTGACACAACTTGAGGCCATTTCCCCTCTCCCTATCATTCGTAATTTGGGAGAAGAGACCAGCACCAGCCTCGCTACAGCCTTCTTTGATGTAGTTGCAGAGAGCAAGGTCTCCTCTCAGCCTCCTCATCTCTAGACTAAATAACTCCAGTTCCCTCAGTCCCTCTTCACTGAGTGCTCTGACAGAATATGAAGGCATCATAGACCTCCATGGTTCACACTTGCCTGCTTTATATCAGGCACAAATTTTACCTCTTCATTATCTCAGGACATAACAGAAAATCCTACTCAGAAATGAGTGGGGTTCAGAAAAGATTCAAACTTCCTTGTTGAATAAATTTCCCAGTGCTCATCTACAAACCAAACCTGGTCTGCCCAAGGGGCCATAGGAAGGGGGCAGGTGCAGGGGACAGAGAAGAATGATATCTTGCCCCTGAGAGTGCTGGATTCTCAGACCACAGTGAATTTTCCTTCTGTGAACAGAAGTAATTCCATCATGAATTGTTTGCAAATCTTCTGGGACAACGTAGGTGCAGGGTTAGTCATGTGTAGCCTTGTGTTCCCTGCAAAGTACTGATAACTTTCAGTGACTTTTAAACAGTATAGAAGCACCTACTTGTTTTTCTCCATCTGAATTGCCCTTGAAAATGTTGGTTTTAATCAGAACAAGTGAAGTCACCGTGACTCTTGTGCACAAGAGCACAGCTACACAAACCATGCAGGATTTTCCTTTATGGTTGCCAGAAGCGCTGCTGCAGCTTCATCCAAAAGGCATCTTCTGCTGTCCTTGCCTCTCTCTTAAACGCCTCCAAGAGACTGAAAGTAGGAGAGTCAAGTGTTTCTGCAGGATGACACGTAGACTCCAAGCATCATTTTTATTTAAGGACATTTGTTCTTTACTCAAAGTATGCTTTACATCAACCCCTTTTTTTTCAAGCCTCACAATAATTAGAGTCTGTTTGGGTCTATAGTTTAAATACTGTGTAGGCAGCGTGCTGCTGGTGGAGTGTGCAGAGAAGGGCTTGTTGTTGCCTGAAGAACAGCAGTATAAACTGCACAGTGAAGCTGTCTTGAAGCAACTTAGCCCAGAAAACAGCACTGTTTCAGTCCTAGCTAGGCACAACAGAATATTAAATAAAGGAATCCTCCAGCAGTCAGCAAAATCCTTTTACTAAGGTCACATCAGTGTCGCAGAAACAGACTTGGGACAGGGCCATGCTACTTTTGAGCAAACGGAAGATACCCGTGACCCTGCTGCTCCAGAGAGCGCTGCAGGAGTTGTGCTAGGCTTGGGTGTTTGTGGTCTTGTCTTCTTAAGGCAGGAGGGACAGGCTCTGTGCTCTTCCTGAACTGGATGCAATATTCCAGTTGTGTTCTGACCAGGGCAGAGTAGAAGGTGAGGAGAACTTCTCTCCATCTATTAACTACTCCCCTTCTAATCCGCCTCAGGATGCCATTGGCCTTCTTGCTGGCTCATGGTCATCCTGCTGTTCACCAAGACCCCCAGGTCCCTTGTGGTGCTCTCCAAAATGAATTATACTGTGAGAGGTTACACTATTTAATTACATTTTATTAAATTGTACTTATCAAAGCCTTTTCAGGACCCCAGGAGAAGTGTGGGTCAGCATTTCTGTTGTGTTATAGAGTTTTCTACAACAAAAGATTTGTGTTATCCTACTTTGCTAGTAAATAACCTGGTGTGTTACAAAACTGAGGCAGTTGGTTACATCCCACTCAAAACAAAGTCTTTGTGGCTTCAACAGCATTTCCTGAGGAGCCCAACAAGGCTCCTCAGCCTCTCCTCAGATCAGATAACGTAGCAGACCTCTGAACAGATGCTGTGCTGAAGAGCTCTGAGAAGAGCTAAACCAGCACATGGCTCCACATTCCTGAAGGTGCCCAAGTGCTTCAGTGCTCCACATTTTCACAGCAATCCCATTTTCTCAAGCAAGTTGGGATACCAACATTAAGGGTGAATGTGACTTAGGCTGCTATATCAGTTCTGAAACTTTGAGTGTGGTGAAGTCAAGGGGAGTTGCTGTGCTTGCCTGTCTCTACAGCCCTGCTGGTGCTCAGTTAGTATTAAAATGAAATTCAATACTAGTGCTCTAGGAGAAGCACCACCGGCAAGCCAAGGGAAGTCATCCTCCTCCTCAGACACGTCTCCAGTGCTGGATCTGCTTCTGTTTCCCCAGTACAGGAGAATCAGGGTCATACAGATCCAGCAAAAGGCCACTGTGTTGGTCAGGAGCTGCGGCACATGGTGTAAAGGGGAAGGAGAAGGAGAAGGAGGAGAATACCTCTTTGCTGCAATTGCCTGATGAGCTTATGGAGGAGGCAGTGCTGGACATCTCAGGGATGTCCAGGACAGGACAGGAGGCAGCAGGGGAAAATGTAAGAAAAATGTTCTTGATAGTAGTGAGAGGGCATCGGAGCAGGAGTCTAGAGGGTCCATGAAACTGGTGCCCTGGCAGGATTTGGTGAGTCAGCTGGACAAGACTGAGCACTCCAACTTAAAGACCAGGTTTTAAGGACCAGAGACCACTCCCAGCTGTTGCTCTTCTGGAAAACTGCACCTTGGGTTAATAGCAAGTCTGTATTTTATCCAATGCAGTTCAGAAAAGACCCCTCCCCAGCAGATAAAAGTTCACAAAGACTTGAAGGTGCTCTGTCCCCCACTTTCAGTGAAAGGAGCGTGTGCTGCGCTCCTTTCCCCGTCGTCACGGAGCAGTATGTGGGGGCAGTATATACAGGGTTTGTTTTAAATAACATGCCCTGTCTTCCCTTCACTTCCTCCTCCCACGCATTGTTCAAAACACAGGCTAACCTGTTACTCCACATACTCCTTGTTTTTCTTGGAAGCAGCTCCTTCCTAGCTTGTTTTCATTCGAAGGGCTATGTGTGGTATTCGCAGCCCTTGCTTCCCCGTGTAGTTGCTCTTTTCCCAGTGTCGCTGCTTTGCCTCATCGACCTGTTCCCTTTAGGAGGGACACTAATGGTCTGGACAGGATGATATTCAACTAGCAATTGATTTGCAGGCATGAAGCTTAAAATGTTTTCCGCTGGAGGCTGGGAGCAAAGAATTTGCTCAGCATCAGCATCACTTGTTTTGGCCAAGGCCGAAAGCTCATCTTTGTGTCTTTTCCCTTTGGTTACCCCGGTTCAGATCCTGGTCATAACCCCGCAGCTCTGATCTGACCAAAGATTTACCTTCCCGCAGCATGTCTTGGCTGCCAGCCACTTGAGGTGTTTTGTAAATACAGCTCTGAAACAGTCAGCTGCTGCTTGGGGCTTCATCCCACCTCTGAAAAGGCAACAAACCCACCTCTGGAAGGGGCTCTGCAGGGACCTTTTTGTGTGAGGTGTTTGCATGGTTGCTGGTGCAACCCCTTCGGTTGTGGAGGTTCTCTGCAGGAAAATCCACACGAGCTCTTCGTGTGCTGGGTTTCTGTACCAGAGCTTTGAAATGGAATTCTCAGCTTTTTAGGTTTGTCTGAGACGTTAATCACAACAGCACTGTTACACTGACGATGGAAAAGTGGGTGTGGGTTGGGGATTAAGTTAGGCTGGCGTCGAGATGACTTGCAGATGACTTGCTGCTCCCCCATACTTGGAGCTTGGGAGATGCAGTCCCAGCCGGCTGTGCCCACCTCACGCCTCCCAAAGCCAGCAAGCAGAGGCTTGGCTCTGTGAGATGTAGAGCTCAGTACTGAGGTTTTACCCACAGTGTGGGTGCACAAGCAGCTGTGGACCACTGAACAATTACTTTTGGTTTATTTGTAGATGGTTGGATGCAAAAAAAGAGTAAAATGGACTTTTCTACTTTTATAGTAGCACTTGTGACCTCTAGCTGGCAGGAGGCTTCTAGATGCAGTTCCTAGATGGTTTTAAGGGAAGGCAGGAATGAAGAAGAGGTGCAGGTTGAAGCTGGAGGTGGTGTGGAAAGTGACTTTGAAATTTGCCTTGTGGAACTGCTTTCAAGTTTGTCTTGAGTTTGCTGAAAACTCAAATGCTCCATTTGAAGGACGATGGATCATTTTGCAGTCCCTCTTCCAAACCCATAACAGCGGGACTCAAGGCACACTGATAGTGCTGTCAGTTTTAATTGATTTCCTTAATCAGTTAAAAGGTTTCCACTGACCTGAAGCTTTGTACTGAATTGAATTAAATTAAAGCTTGTTTACAGAACTTTGAATCAAAAATTACCCAGCTTTCAAAGACCTTGAAGCTGGTGGTCTGACTGGAGTCACAGTGAATTTGCACTACAAGGAAATGGCTTTTGGTGTAGAGTTTTAATTGCTTCTCTTAGTAATTCTTCATCTAGTGAAATTCAATACTGTTAACTGTGGTGCCTAAAATAATCCATAAAGATGGCTCCTGGGGCTCCAGGGATAAAGAACCAGACAGTTGGGGTTTTTTCCAGAAGACTGCAGGATGCATTACAGAAAGGTTTTCACGTATTTGATTTATTGTGATCACATTTTCTTGGAGAACATCTAGTGCTTGGACTATGCCCTCTGTCAGCAAAGTGTAGGACTCTACTAATCTTCACCCGTAGATGGAGCAAGCAGCTCTCATTTGCAGTAGCCCAGGGAAGAAGTTGGGAAATCCTACTGGGTGTCTTGTGGCCACATTGAGCTCTGCTCTCCTGAAGGCCTCCTGACTGTGGTTAATCTCTGATAAAACTTTCCTTCAAGCTTGAAACTGAAGTTCATTTATCCTTTGCTCCATATTTATGGTGTTGAGGTAACAACTTGCAGTGCAGTGGAGTTCAGTGTGAGACAGAGGCTGCTGCAGAGGGTTGGCAGACGTTCCATGGACCGTTGGCTCAAGCTGTTCCCCACTGTTCTCTTTAGGAACGCCATCCCATGACGTTGGGTGCTGTGTGAGGGGTTGTTCTCCCTCCTGCCACATGCTACAGTCTGTGCTTGGATTTTTCTATGTTAAATTGATCAGTTCATCCCATTGTATTGGAGCCTCCCAGCCTTTGGATGACGGCTGTAACCATCCCTTAGAACCATCGGGATGCCAAGTAGCTAAGGCTACTCCATCTTCAGTTTCTCCTTCAAGTTCACAGTCCCTCTGCCTTCTGAATAGGCAGATGGGTGGAATGCCAGAGGAAAAGGCCATCGAGCAGCTTGGATTAGTGAGAGCAACTACTCTCACCATGCAGGACAAAGAGGGTAGGTTTGGAAAGGATGCAGCTGCTCAACCCAGGTTTCCCCTTGGGACGGTGATGGTCTTCCACCATCATCCCATAAAACCTAGGGCAAGAGCAGAGGTGTTGGCCTTGCTTTGTTTTCCATCTAACTGTAATTTTTCACACTGGCTTTGCCTCCAGAGGCAGTCAGGGATAGACACTGCTCATTTCAGTCTCATCTCTACTACAAAAATGACTATTTGCAGACAACTTGTGTCAGCGCGGCCGCAGCCGAGCCGGTGCCACACACAGACTTGCGTGGCCAAAGACCAGCCGCGTTCAGCACCATTTCTCCTGCCAGTTACTGACATCTGCTGTCAGCAGCAGCAGATTTTTCTGGTTAGAAAGTGCAGAGAGGCTGAGGGAGCTGGGTCTCTTGAGCTTGAAAAAAAGGAGGCTGAGGAATGACCCCATTAATGTTGCTCAATATGTGCAGGGTGGGTGTCAGGAGGGTAGAGCCAGCATTAAAGCAAAACAAGGGGCTGTGGATTGTTTGGGGATTTGTTGGATTTTGGAGCATTTGAAGAAGAAATAATGACTTCTCTCTGTAGGCTTTCTCTGTGCCCCTTTTTGTCGCAGCTCAGCCAGTACTTGAAGACTCCTTGACCTTGAAATAATTCTCGTTATAGATTACAGCAAATGCCAAGTACTTGACATGCAGACCCAATACTTGGAGTCTTTGCTGATCACCCATCAAAACACCTCAATTTCTTAGTTAAATCATTTTGAAGGTTGCCTCCTGGTCAGGGTTCCTGTAAGCACACTATTGCTAAGCAACTGCGGTGTTTTACACCGGGGTTCCTTGCGGCATCTCCTGCTGCTTCTGGCTCTCTGAGCATGACATGTAAAAGCCCTGCGTAGGTGTGTGACGCAGGACTGTGGTGACAAGTGCGTGCGGGTGGTGCCAACAGACTGTGCTGCTCTGTGACAGCCCAAACTGCATCTCCCTGGGAGCTCCTCTAGGACTGTGAAACGTCGGTGCCCTCCTGTGGGCATCCCCCTGCTCCTCCTCTCCATGCAGCGAGGCTGGGATTGCCTTGCCTGTTGGGAGATGCTTTGAATGCTGAGAACCTTTGACTGTGCTCTCTTTTTCTTTTGTTCTTCTGAACCCATCCAAACAGTGGGGATTAGCTGCCCAGGGGTGTTGTGGAGTCTCCTCAGATGTTTCAAACCCACCTGGCCATGTTCCTGTGTGACTGGATCTAGGTGATCCTGCTGGACTGGAAGATCTTTTAGCGATCCCTTCCAACCCCTAACATTCTATGATTCAGCAGCTGATCAGGCAACCAGCTTCTTATCTCATCCCAGGGAGGGTTTGCATTGCTGTCAGGTTGGGATGTGGCTCCCAATATCAAGCTAGACGTGACAAATGGACCCTAATGCAGTTCATTTATGGCTGGGGAAGGCGTGTGAGGGTTACCCATCAACCAGATACTCTTCACCAAGTGCTGTTATCTGTGAATCCAGGGTGTTTCAGCTCAGGGTCACTGCGAATGTATCTGCCTCACTGCCTGCGTGAGCTGGGCAGAAGGTTTGGTGTCAGATTTGTTTGCTTAACCTCAGTATAAGGTTTCCATAGCTCTTCATGCTCATGATCTTTCCACTGAGCTGTTCAACAGCAAGAGAACTGCGCGTGGCAACCCGGGCTGTAGCTCCAACAGGATGCTGATGTTTGCAGTAGGCGGTTGCTCCAATTCCTTTTGTGCACTGATGTGCCCCCCGTAGCTCTGAGCAGCTAGAGGTCCATACTGGATTCCTCATTATTTATTTATTTGGCATAAGGCACGCAAAATAAAAACCCCCTTTCTAAACACTGTGAAGGTCAAGACTTTCTGGAGACAGTGAAAGAATAGTGCATGAGCTAATGCTTCATACTGGGATGAGAGTATCTACAGAGGGCAAATAGATCACAGAACCACAGAATGTTAGGGGTTGGAAGGCATCTCTAGAGAACATCTAGTCCAACATGCCCATGGCAGAGCAGGATCGCCTACAGTAGGTCACACAGGAACATCCAGATGGGTTTTGAAAGTCTCCGGAGAAGGAGACTCCACAGCCCCTGTGGGCAGCCTGTTCGAGGGCTCCATCACCCTCACAATAAAGAAGTTTCTCTTCATCTTGAGGTGGAACTTCCTATGTTCTAGCTTATCCCCAGTATTCCTTGTTCTATTACTGGGCACCACAGAAAAGATTCTGTCCCCTTCCTCTTGACACCCACCCCTCAGATATTTGCAGACATTCCTGAGATCCCCTCTCAGCCTTCTCTTCACAAGACTAAACAGCCCCAGTTCTTTCTTCACAGGAGAGATGTTCAAGTCTCTTCATCATCCTCGTAGCTCTCCATGGGACTCTCTCCAGTAGATAGTGCCTGTGTTATTTATTCTGAGTTTAGCATCTTCATTAAGAGCCTTCCTTCTTCACGTTTGCTAGAGCAGGGGTGAGCTTTGTCGCGCTCGGTACACCTCAAAGAGTTTCTGGAAGACAAGAAGCACAAATGATGCAGCCAGGTAATAAAACTGGGCTTTGAGCGTAGGAGTCCTGAGCAAGGCAAGCACCGGCCTAAACTTGTTTAGGAGAGTGAACATCAAAACTGAAGTGACATGAAAATTTAGATCAGCAGTTAGCTGAATTTTTTCATCTTTGAGAAGAAAGTCTTGCTTCTTTCATCAAGGCTCATTAAGATGATTTCTACCCCTGTGGCACTTAGGTGCCTGAAATCTGCAGCACAAATCCCTGCTGAAACACCTACAGCAGCTGACTTCAGGGGAAAAAAAAGAGAAGAAGTCATTCTTGACATTAAAAAGGAAATATTTGGCCCATTTTCAGGAATATTTGCTCATCACCCCTCTGAAGGTGGTGAACACCAAGGAATAGTTTCCCACGTGGGACTCTTAGGTTTTACTGTGTTGGGCTGTGTCCTTCAAAGCCGGAGGAAAGCCCTTCCTTCCAGTGTGATCAAAGGCACTCTCACTGACAAAAGCCTGACTGCGACCCTTCCCTCCTCCAAGACATAAATAGTAAGTAATGAGGAGTCTGCCATCTCGTAGGTTCGCTGGCATTCATGCAAAGTTTTCAAACAGTGGTGGGGATTAGCACAAAGCAATTTGTACAGCTGTCTAGATTTTGTTGAATCAGAAGCTCAGTTTGCAGAAAATGTGTGGATTATCAGCAAATTCTTACTAGAGGTAAGCGAGGACAGCCAGGGAGAGGTGTTCTGGATGGAGAGAAATGGGCAAAGCCATGGCTATGGGGTAAAGAGATGGGCTTTGCTGTGGTCATTAGGAACATTTTGCTTGTGTCCTTGTTGTAGAAACAAAGGCCGGAAAAGAAAGGCTGAGATTTAGCATTTTACTTAGTTCCACTAATGTGGTTAAGTCATTGCTATTGCTTTGGTGTTCTTCTGTGGTGGGCTATGATGTCTTGAAGCTTGGAATCGTAGAATCATCGTGGCTGGAGGGGACCTCCAGGATCATCAAGTCCAGCCCTCAGCCCAACAGCTCCCTAACCCCCAGACCATGGCCTCAAGTGCTCTAGCTACTTGGTTTTTAAACCCCTCCAGGGATGGGGACTCCACCACCTCCCTGGGCAGCCTGTTCCAGTGCCCAACCACTCTCTCAGGAAACAACTTCTTCCTAAGATCCAACCTAAACCTCCTCTGACACAACTTGAGGCGATTTCCTCTCATCCTATCATTAGCAATTTGGGAGAAAAGATCGGCACCAGCCTGCTACAACCTTCTCTGAGGTAGCTGCAGAGAGCAAGGAGGTCTCCTCTCAGCCTCCCCTTCTCTAGACTAAATAACCCCAGTTCCCTCAGCCCCTCTCTACAGGGCCTGTTCTCCAGCCTCTCCCCAGCCTCAATGCCCTTCTCTGGCCCTGCTCCAGCACCTCAATGTCCTTCTGATACTGTGGCACCCAAAACAGGACTAAGTACTAAAGGTGTTGTCTCATGAGTGCAGAGTAACAGCTCGGGTAACCAAAGTGGTATTAGCCAGACCATTAGGGCAAAGAATGTGATAAAAATATGATAGTATGAAAATGCAAAACCCAACGAACATCTCCTTGTGACAAGAGTTGCCCATATGCAGTCAGATAATTCCTGAAGATAAGACCCACCCTGTATTTTGGGGTGGTGGTGGTGCGGAGCTTCTGTGAGATGTCGTCAGGGAGGTATTTTATGACCTTGGTGATCCAGGAGAGTTAGTGCAGTAACAAGGGGGCCAGGTTAGAAGCGTGATGGAGTGAAAGCCCTTGGGAAACTGGCCTTAGGTCAGCTCTTATTCCAACTGCAGTTTCTTGGCAGGACTCCCGTCGTTAAAGACACGTCACTGCAATTAAATCACATTAAACTCAAACAAGCTGCTGGTGAGCGCTGGTCAGGAGTCAGGCTGCTGTTCAGCTGAGCCATCCTTTTTGGGGTAAATTTTGAGTGAGAGTGTCTTCTCCCCACAGAGCTGTCGATGCTGGCACAGTGTCCAAAATCTCCTGTCTGCTAGCACTGTGCTGAGAGGGGAGGCAGTTGTGCTGTGTAGATGAGCCTCTCGTGGTCACTGCTTTATGGCTGGCATCAGTCAGAAGGAGCCACAAGGCTGTGCTCCGTGTCCCTGTCGTGCTCAGGCTTCGTTTGCTGCCTGAGACGATGCCGTCGTGCTCTTGAGTGTTACAGCTCGTGGATTGTTTTGAGGGGTGGGAGAAGCCCTTTGCTTCAGCGTGGCTGAAGCACGGAAGGACTCTGTGGGGACAGGGCACTGATGTTTGGGGTGAGGCTGCTAAAAGAGAGTGGGGGCTTCTTGTGTGTTCAAAAGCCTGTGGCGTTACTGAGTGAATAAAACAAGTGGCACTGAAGAGCGTACCTGAACAGCACATCATTTTCTTTGGAAATAGCCCAAATGGTGCTGAAATCTGCTGCTGTGGAGCACTCAGGAACCATGTCAGGGACCAGACTGGAAAAATGATCTGCTGTGGATTTGGTTTCCTTCTCTGTCATCCAGCTGCCAGGAAGAGGAGTTTAGTGCAGCATTTTGGATACGTCCTTTGGTCCTGTCTCTGCCTGAAGCTCGCTCTCTCTCAAGTCCTTCCAAGTTCTTTACCATAAAAGATAATGAAAGACTACAGCACTTCACTAAACAGCATCCAGAGCTCTTTCTTCAAACGTTGAGGCACAAGTCAGGTTGGGAACAGGACAGCAGAAAGGGGCAAGACTGGGAAAGGTTCACTTCCCTCCAGAGTGGCTGGATTTTTGCCTTTGGTGAAAACCTGGAACCAACCCACTGGAATGAAGAATTAGCAGGTAGTTAATAATGCTGGTTTTTTTCCCAAGGCTCATGGACACACCAGTAATGATTTACTCTGAGCACTCCATGAGAAGCACTGTTAAATCTTGTTGCCTTCTGTTTGGAGGTCACGGAGAGACAGCTGAGAGAACTTCAGCGGCAGCAAGTGCAGCATGAAATTCTGTCGTTGGGCCGCGATAAAGAAAGAGCCAAATCTGAATCACATAAACAGATCCTCGTATACTTTGCCCCATGCTACTTTATAAAGTCCTTCTCTAAGTGGAAAGATCAGCCTTGGAAAAAGAAGGCCTGAAAAACAGTTTTACGGCTTCTTTTTGATGCCTTTACTGCGGTCGAGGAATTAGTTTGCGTTGTACAAAGCCAAAAAGTAGTGGTGGGAGGGATCTGAATAGGGAGAGATATTTGAGGGGGGATCTGAGTAGGGAGAGATTTTTACATGGCTCTCAGAATATTAAAGAAAAACTACAATCCTGAGGAGTTCCCTCTGTCAAATGCAGACGTGCAGGCAAATCCTAGACTGGAGCGGGACTCAGTATCCAGGCAACGTCAACGTTTTACATTAAGCTGCTGTCAGCACCACTGACAGCTTTTGCCACTTTAAGGTTGCATTAATAAGAGAAAACACCTGATGTCACTGGAATTCTCCTCCACCTGGCAGATATGAGGCTCAACAACACATGGCACCTGCTCGCCCTGCAAAAATTCAGACCCTCGATGAGTTAGTTCATGGCTAAGGAGGGGTGTGGTACCTTGTTCCTCTCTAAACGTGGCCCTCCACTCCCCCTAGAGCTTCATGTCTTCTCCCTTGGACACAGATGCCCTTAGTGTGCAGCAGGGAATGGACCACATTTGATGAAGTCATTTATGAGCACCTTCTGCGCTGTAGGTCGCAGGTGGGACTGATGTGTGTGGAACACGTGCAGCTCAGTGATGTGAGGCTGTAAGGACTGTCTGCAGGGCAAGTGAAGAGAGGACACCGGTGAGGCTGTGACCACTTGCTGGAATCCAAGGGGGATGCCTCTGCAATACAAGTGTTGTTTTGCTGAAAGGGTTCAGCAAAGCTGAATCGTCTCTTGGAGCACAGAACTGTGTTGGGGAGCCAGCCTCATCCTTCACCATCCATGACCACAGAGAGCACTGGGCACTCCCCAGGACTAGCTGCATGGTTTGTGCTCTTGGAAGAAGCACAAAGCCATCTTTCACCATGGGAAGTGCCTGGTGATGGTGACCAAGCACAGATCACACAGGTCAGTAAGGCACACGGGGCTTCCCAGTAATTAAGGTCAAGCAACGCAAAAGTCCAGTAAAACCTGTGGCTAAACACAAAGGTGTTTAGCTCACTGCTCCCTAAGTAGCTGAGCATATTAGGATGAGATGCAGGGGGAGCTGCTAAGCTGCAGAAAGTCTTTCAGACTCTTCAGACCCACCCACACAGGATTTGTGCTGGCTGTGGTGTGATGGGTTTGTGTAAGCAGGGAGAGTAAAGACGGGCAGAAGCATCTCCTGCTGCTCCTAGCTGATCTTTGTGGGGTTTTGGTGAAGCTTCGTTACTTACTGTGGTTTGAGAATGTGAATTTTTTCTCAAGTGAGGGCTGAAAGGTGCAGGGGGAATTTTGTGGACTGATTTAGATTGGTGATGCTGAGGGCTGTGGTTCCAAATGAAGACTGGCAGGGCCTTCCTTGTCAGTGCTGAGCCTGATGCAGGACCTCGTGTTATGTGTTTTAACATGTTGTGCAGGGAAAAAAACCCACTCAGCAATTCATATAAAGACACCACATTGCTGTTGTGGTTGGAAACAACCCACCCAATGTATGGGAAGCTGTAGCTGGGAGCTAGCATTTCTGTTTGCTTTGATATTTGGAATGATTTCTCACTCCAGAGACACCTTTGCACAAGCAGAGATGGTTGCCAGACTTGCCAGGCCATATTGTCAGCTGCCAAGGTGATGGTGGAGTATGTCTTTCCCCCACCAATATGTAATAATAGCAGGAGCATTCGGTCTCTAAACCCAGTGGGTTTTCACTGGCTGTTTTAGGCAACCTTGACTCCAAGAGCCAGAATTGCACCAGGCTGCATCATCAAAGGCTCTCAAAACAAAGACATGCCAGTGAAAGACTAAGGATGCAGGAGGCTTCTGGGGCAGACAAGAAATTCAGGAGTTGGGCTTTGTGCTTTTGGATATATCCAGAGCTCTGTACCCAAAGCACTGAGGTCCTGCTTTGATGCTCAGTGTGGAAATTAAACTGAATAATGATGCTAGAGCTACCTGGTAGAGTGTTTTCTGCCTAAAGCACTGAAGCTGCTGCATGGTGCTGACCTTTGATGAGAATTTGGAAACTGAGGGCGCTGCACAGCAAGTTCTGGTCATCCATTCTAACAGTTTAGATCATTTTCAAGTGACTTGACAAGGTAAAAATAGTTGCTTGATAGTCCCATTGCTTTGCTAAGCTAAGTCAGCACTGAAAGAGATTTCATGGTTCCAGAAGCCTCTCCTCAATTTGTGGCCTGATGTGCTTTGAGGAAGTGAACAGGGAAAGGAGCTGTCTGCAAACTGTCAGCCTGAGAACTGTCGAACTGGAATTTGGCTGAGCACTGGTACCCACCCTCTGCTTCACCCTAAAACCCAACTAACCAGGGAGGTGGTGTGTAAGGAGTTACTATGGTTGTGCCTCTCCCCCTCTCCATCGCTGGCTTTTAGGGTGCAGTCTCCTCCTTGGTCATTAGCTGTTGTGAAAAGGTTTCAGACTACTTCCTCTCTTGCCAGGTATTGTGTGTGTGAAGATTGGCAGGGTTAGCTTTTCCAGGAGGATTCTCCTGCTGCCTTGTAGCTCCCAGGTTTGCAGCCCGTCTGTCATAAAGACTCAACAAGCTTTCTCTAGTTCGTGTCAGCGTTAGTTCCAGCCAGCCCACTGAGATTTTTCACACAATCCTAAATATAACAACTCTGAACTTGACAGTGCTGGGTGTTTTCAGTTGAACAGTGAATGAACCAGGGAACTTTTCACCGCCCAAGCCAACCCACACAATCCCTGGATTCATTCCCATCATAGGCTTGTGGATCCCACATTCACAGCAGATTCCCATCTGGATGCCGTGGATGTGTCAAATGCTTTTGCCAAGTGACCTGTATGAAGAGCTACAATCATCAAGAGATGGGAAGCACTGGATCTTGGATGGCATCTAGCTCATTGTAGACAGTAAAACAATTCCAGCTTTCCCTTAGCTGTCAACTGGCTTAGTTGTTGTCTCTTCTATACCCCAGCAGATTGCTGAGGGCCCCTCTGTTACTATCTCTACTGCAGGGTCTGTCTTGCTCACTGTGCTTTCATTTCATGTAAAAAGCCAGTGAAGTTTCTTTTGCTAACAACATCTCTGTGTCTGATCTAGGTACAAAAAAACTCCCCAAACCCTAAAAAATAAACCAGCTCTCCAAACAACCAAAAAACCAGCCTGGCATCAGGAACCAGCTGGGTTTGGAATGATTTCTCTTCCAGACCTCGTGTATGTGAGAACAAACGTTCCCTCCTCTCTACTCCCATCTGCTCCAGCAGATCTTGTATAATCTGGACAACTAATTCTAGTAATCTCCTTGGAGCTGGAGCATGTGAGGCAGCCGCCTCACGTACACAGTGCTGTAGCGCAGCGCGAACAACATGTTGTGTTCTTGCAAGGGAAGGAGCAGAGCCGTCGAGTCCAACAGACCTCCGTCTTGTTCTGTTCCTCACCAGCTTCGTGCCAGCCTGCTGTGTGGGAACCTTTGGAAAGTCACTTCTCCCTGTGCAAAGAAGCTACAAACCATGGTGCTTGCCTCCCTTCCGCTGAAGATGAAAAGGTACTATGTGAGATCTAGCTGGTGGTGGTTCCTGAGATGTTTGACTGGGGAAGTTATCAGAGCTGGTTTGCCGGTTCTCCTGTTGTTATGGTGTTAAAATACGCAATGCATTTGGCTTCATTCCTTTGCTTGAACTAATGATGCCTCAGAATTAGTGACTCGTAGGAAAAGCGAGGGTAGAAAATGAAGGTAGATCTTTGGGGGGGAGTTGTGCGGGTTGTTTTTCTATTTTTACATCCTTTGTGGTGTTTCCTGGCCACCAGCTGAATGTCTACTGCATTAGGTACAGAGGGCTTGAGCAACAGCTGGCTGCAGCTATTGCTGCAGTGACTTGGCTGCAAAGCCAGAAGGCTGTGCAGGGGCCTGGATTTCCGCGCCGTCCCTGTCTGTGCACAGTCCCTGCCTTTCTGTTCTAATCCCCTTACTGGAGCTTGAAATGACAACGCAGAGCTGGGTGATCCTTTAGGAATTTCCCCTCCTGGCATCATGCCTGTGTTCAGTTCATCGGATCGGGATCCGGTCCTGCGCGATGTCCTTAGTCAGTCCTGAAAACATACTGTCGATGGCTGTAGCGTAAGTAGTTAGAGCCCTTCCTGTGGACCCCCGGCTTGTCGCTGAGATTTTGCGTGTTCGATGAGCTCACTGCTGGGCCAACGCTACAAGACTCTGTTCTCAGTGTCAACAACACAGTACTTGCAGTAGTTCACAGAGAACATCCACTCTGAGTAATCATCTGTGTTGGGTACCCCAGAGGTTACCTGAACATAGACCTCAGGCTCTCCTGCACCATCACAGTAGCTAAGAGCCAGAGAGGCTCACAGATGCAAAATCCTTAAGGTTACAAGTTGATGGCAAATAGTTTCTTCCTCTTGAAGCTGCTGCTCTCTTGCAGCTGAACCAAATGAGGTCCCTGTTTCATCACTGAAGAACAGGAGAGTCATCAGTGAAGTCGCTGTAGCCAGACTTCTCAAGCATAGCGAAGCAGTTAGCTTTACAAGGCGTGGTTCACTTTCTCTCCAGTCAGCATTTCTGTGTTGTCCCACATGGCTAATAGGATGCTACTGGCTCTAATTGTATGGTATAATATATATCTACGTAGCTCATATGTCTTTATTATACCCACTTTATTATAGCCCAGAGGGATAGAGAACTTGAAATGACTTTGAAATCTCATCATCCTGTCTAGATTTTAGGATGAGGGCATTGCTTTCAGTGTGCACGTTTGTCACTGAACTTGTATTTTCTGGTAACTGTGCCAGTATGAATGTTAGAACCTCAGTGAGCATGGGGGTTGTGGAGTCTCCTTCTCTGGAGACATTTAAAACCCACCTGGACAGGTTCCAGTGCAACCTGGTCTAGGTGATCTTGCTGTGGTGGGGGATTGGACTGGATGATCTTTGGAGGTCCCTTCCAACCCCTGATGTTCTGTGATTCTGTGTGCTTATGGATTGCAAGAGTTTGGCTGTGAGATGCAGAGCTGTTGCTGAATCAGTGAGTTTTCCTCTTATCTCCAAGTAAATCTCCTAAGGCCCTGAAGATGCTCAGAGGGCTAAGGCCAGGCTAAGACAGCTGGAGTTGTTCAGCCTGAAGAGAAGATGACTCTGGGGAGACCTTATAGCAACCTTCCAATCCCTGAAAGAGGCTGTCTGAAGGCTGGGGAAGACTGTTCACAAGAGCAGGGAACGATTGGATGAGGGGTCATGGTTTGAAGCTGGAAAAGGGCAGATTGAGGCTGGACATTAGGAAAAAAATCTTGAATCTGAGGGTGGTGGATCCCTGGAACAGGCTGCCTAGAGAAGTGGTGCAGGCCACATCCCTGGAGCCATTCAAGGTCAGGCTGGATATGGGGCTCTGGGCAATCTGTTCTAGTTGTTGGGGAGTTGGACTAGATGACCTTTGGAGGTCCCTTCCAACCCAATACATTCTGTGATCCTGGAAAGATTTTCCTTGTCTAAATGAAACTAGTGTTCCAGCTTGTGCCCATTGTCCTGCTACTGGACACAACTGGAAACAGTTTGGCACCGTCCTCCCTACAGCCACCCTTCAGGTATTTACAGGTGTCGATCAGATCTCCTCTCATTCTTCTTTTCTCAAGCCTAAGCACTTCCAGCTCTCTCAACCTTTCCTCATAGGAGAGATGCTCCAGGCTGCTGATCATCTGTGTTGTCCTTCACTGGACTCTCTCCAGTAGTTCATAGAACCTCATAGAAGCAGGAAGAAGGAGAAGGGAGAAGACATGAGAAAAGTGCAAGTGGAAAAACGCTTCTAAGGAACTTTATTGCTTCTGCTGTTCTTTGGAAAATGTTACTCCTTTCGCCGAGGACTTCCGAAGTTGTAGGAGCGGTGTCGTCACACCAGACATCCTGCGCTCGCTGGATCAGTCGTGCTTTGCTGTTCTGAGCACCTCCAGATTGCGGCGTGTGCAGGAATGTCTCCACTTTTCACATTACCCACTGCAACTGCTAAAGAAGGGAGTCTGGGAGCATATGCACCGCGGTTTGTTAGTAGTTTGTGGGGAGATGGTAAAATTGTCATCTGGCTACGATGGCAGTCGTCGCTCGCAGCCTATCTGTCTTTGGGTAGATGCTCTGCGGCTGGAATACCGCGTATTCCTTCCTAGAAGTCACCAATATGCCAACAGCACCATCACCACCAGCCCTGCTCCTGCTGCTGCGTGTTATAGGCTCTGGAAAGGTAGAAAGGAGAGACATCACAAAGACGCCAGGATGTAATTTATACGTAAATTCATGAGAGTTCTGGGGAAGCTAGTGGGTCCCTTTGGGACTTCTAAAAGCAGTTAAATTAAGCTTTGAGATTTTTCAAAACCAACTTAGTGCCAGCCTGACAGCTTCAGAGACTGAAACCTTTCTTGCTGCACAGTGGAAGCAGCATGAGGTGGTATGAAAAAGGGGGCTCAAGACAAAAGCTCATTACAGTCAAACACTTGGTTATGATTATGGGAAGTAATTGAGCCCAGCTTGAAGTCATAAACTTGCAGATCTTTTATGGGGTGTGAGCTGGACGGGGACCAGATGGAGAAAGTGGTGGTTGGGTTTCCCTTTGAAAACGCAGGCTGCAAGCTGCTCTCTGCTCAGCCAGCCTGCAGAGGGTCTTGGGGCAAAGCAGGCTTTTTGTTACTGTACACTGCGCTATCCTACAGGGTAGCAGGGGAAACTAGGGTGATGTTGAGAACAGAGAGTGAGTGAGTTATTTTGGAATGCTTATGAATTCTGCAGAAATAACTGAGCTTTGTGCAGCTGTATCTGCGCATCTGGAGTCCTGTGTCCAGTTCTGGGCCACTCAGTTCAAGAAGGACACAGAGCTGCTGGAGGGTGTCCCCAGCAAGATGCTGAAGGAAGTAAGACACCTGCCTTATTTGGCACTGCTGAGGCCACATCTTGAGGACTGTGTCCCCTTTTGGGCACCTCAGTACAAAAGAGATGTGGAGGTGCTGGAGCAGGTGCAGAGGAGGGCAACTAGGCTGGTGCAGGGCCTGGAGAATGAAGCTTATGAGGAGAGACTGAAAGAGCTGGAGCTCTTTAGTTTGAAGAGGAAGCTGAGAGTAGACCTCATCACTCTCTACAACTACCTGAAGGGATGTCGTGGAGAGGTTGGTGCTGGTCTCTTCTTTCAGGCAATTAGTGTTAGAACAAGAGGGGATGGGTTTAAGTTACAACAGAGTAGGTTTAGACACCGAAAAGATGGTCAGGCACTGGAATGGGCTTCCCAGGGAGGTGGTTGAGTCGCCATCCCTGGATGTGTTTAACGATCGTCAGAATGAGGTGTTGAAGGATGTGGTTTAGGGGTGAACTTGTAAGGTGGGTAGATGGTTGGACTCGATGATCCCAGGGGTCTTTTCCAGCCAGAGGGATTCTGTGATTCTGTGCATCACTTGTAGTCTGGAGCAGACTTTTTTTAGAGCAAAGGTCTCCTTTACATACTTCTTTGCATGCTGTTCTGGTTGCAGTTAAAACCCGTCTGGTGTTGTAAGCGTGGCCTCGTACCGCTGACAGTGATCAAAGACATTTCCTTTTGCCAGCATTAAAAGAGAAAATTAGAAACATCCCAATTCAGGGGAACAAGTTTAAGGACAACAGCATAGGAAAATGTAGAAACACAAACATGATTCATGGATCTGAATTGATTCGTGGATCTGAGCTTTATTTCTTCGAGCAATGACAAAACCTGATGATTTTGAATAAGAAAACTCTCAGGCCTTCCTGTTTTCTGCTGAAGAAACCCTTTAATTTCAAGGGAAAAGTTTTCTTTTCCTTTTTCATACCAGAATAAATTCTGATAGGACTAATCTGGTCCCCACTGCCTGCCCCACACTCTGCTGCTGCATTTAGACATCATGTTAAAACTCCTATTACTGTACCCTGCTCCTAATATCCTTCTACTCAGCACTGGTGAGGCCGACCTTGCTGGGTCCAGTTTGGGGCACCTCAGTCCAAGGGAGACATCGAGCTGCTGGACCTAGTGCAGAGGAGGACAACAAAGCTGGGGAAGGGCCTGGAGAATGAATCTGGTGAGGAGAGATGGAGAGAGTTGGGGCTGTTTAGATTGAGGAAGAGGAGGCTGAGGGGAGACCTCATCTCTCTCTACAACTATCTGAAAGAACACTGCAGAGATGTTGATGCTGATCTTTTCTCACAGGCAATTAGTGACAGAAGCAGAGGGCAGGGCTTCCAGCTTCAACAGGGAAGGATTAGACTGGCCATCAGGAAGAAATTCTTCCTGGAGAGAGTAGTCAGACCCTGGCCTGGGCTGCCCAGGGTGGTGGTCGAGTCCTCACCCCTGGATGAGTTTGAAAGTCGCTTAGATGCGTTGGGGGATCTGGTTTAGGGGTGACCTTGTAGACTAGTGTTGACGGTTGGACTCGATGATCCCAAGGGTCTTTTCCAACCTGAATGATTCTATGGCTCTATGATTGTATTAAAAAGGTAAGTGAATAAGTGGTTCAGAGTATCAGCCTTGAAATGTTTTCACCATGGGACAGGACTTAAATCTGTCAGACAGATTAATCAGTTTGTGCTTCAGAACTCTGATGTCTGAGTCACACTGGTTGGTGCAATGGCATTTTCCACGTTTCCTCTCTGGTCACCAAATCTGAGTGTTCAATCCCTTGGTTCTACCTAATGGAAGAAATCTTCACATCACTTGCAGAGGCAGGAAGAGTTTTGTTGTGTTTGTGCCTGAAGAGTCACATTACATCACCGAAGGGAGGTATCAAAGACTTTTTTTTATGCTGAGAGATGGGGAACTGGAACATAAGAAGCCCAGCCATACATGGGGCTTTTAAGGATTGGATCTATGAGACTCCTCTCCTCGTGTGGTCATGTGAATTAGTGAAGAATAGAGCAGAAGGAGGTTTGTCTGTTCTACTTTGTGTGCTCCGGCCTCCCTTTAAAACAAATAACAAACCACAACCGGCGATTTAATGGAGAAATGGGATGAGGACTGGCTGGGTGGGTTGGGCACACAGGTGGCTGATGGAATAGAGGCAAGAATTGATGTCAGGGAGGTTGCCAGGAGATGTAGTTCTTTCTTTTAGCTCTTGGGCCTTTTTGAGGCTCTTTTTGCCCACGGTGCTAGGTTATCGGAGTATAACTGTCAGAGAAACAGAGGATGTGTGGCAAGAGGATGGTGGGGCTGGAGGCAGGTTGATAGTTGTCAGTACAGAGGCTGCTCTAAGGCCATGAAATGGCTCAGGTCTGGCCATCAGATTAGTAGATGCAGCAAGCCTAGGGAAGCATTTCCCACACACCAGTGCTTGTTTGTTCCTTCCCCTGCACATGATAAGTTGCCCAACTCTTGGTACCTCTCAGAGGGAGCCTGTGTATGGGTTTTGGAAGGGGATGGTGCCATCGCTACGCAGCTCAGGAAACACAACATGCTATAACTGATATGTAGGAGCTTGACACGAGTCCATTTCATGGCTGTTTGGAAGGGATTTGTGTTTTCAATCTCCAGAACACAGATGGCCCCGAAGGAGCTCTTTGAGGCTCAGCTTTTTATTATTAATTCCATAAGATCCTTCCACTGGAATCATTAAGGAGATGTAGTGTCTGGTGTAAATGTGTTAGTGTCTGTTAGCTGTGGGAGACACAATTATCATTCTCAGAGTGCTTATAGTGCTTTTCCTAACAAATTACTGTGAAAGTCGGCTGTTTTGTTTTCTGATAGTTCTGTGAAGAAACATTAGGGTCCCGCTGCTTTCCCTAATAAAGGGAAATGAGCCCTCCTGGTGCAATGGCCCTGCTTGAAAAGGTCATCAGTGACTGTTTCTCCTTGGTCTCTATCAAAAAGGGGCTGTTTCCGTGCTGAAGCAACAGTGGTTCTCACCTCATTAAAAAGGGATTTAAATGTTCTTGTTTCTGGTGACATTAAGTCATTCTCAGCAGTCCTTTGGCCACTGAAGAATGAGGAATGCTTTTCTAAGGCAGGGAAACTTGAGGTCCAGGTTACCCTGATGCTGTAGGCCACGTGTCTTGTGTTTCTGTCCAAGTAAAGGCTGGGAAGGGAACTAGGTGACTCTTCAAACGTGTCCAGAGTGGAAGGGAACAATCTGTTCTCCATATGCTCCATAAACAGCTGTAAATGGACAGACTCAGAGCCTAATGCAGTGCACCTTGGCGAGTTGGGATGAAACGTTTGTCTCATTGAAAAGACCCTGAGGTGTCCTGGGTGCTCTGCAGGCTCCGATGCGAATGGGGCAGCTTGTGCAGAGCACAGAGAAATGTGCAGCACGGGAAGGGCACATTGCTAGGTAAAGTCCCTCCCATTGCTCTCACTAGAGTTTCCAGAAAGTGTCAGCCTCCTTTTTGTGAATTGGCAGGGGCTGGTTCCCA
Source organism: Rhinopomastus cyanomelas (assembly GCA_013400115.1). NCBI lineage: Eukaryota > Metazoa > Chordata > Aves > Bucerotiformes > Rhinopomastidae > Rhinopomastus > Rhinopomastus cyanomelas. The sequence continues at coordinate 780,421 of VXBP01010550.1, forward strand.
TTAATCCATCAGTCATTAGTCACGGAAGGCCGGGCATTTCGAAGTTCATCGGCCGGCAGCTGGACTATGCTGTCGCACACATGAATCAAAATAGTTGGGTGATGTCATGGCACAGTGTGAGCGTCCCCGCGACGCTCGCTGCCAGGAATTGTCTCTCCAGGGCTGGTTTCTTTTTACAGCCTTTTTAAAGAGTCATCATGCCGAGCTGCACATGACAATTCCCTTCAAGAGGGCTTGTGGCTCCTTTGCATAGTTAGTGATTTTGAATCGAGGGAGCTTATCAGGCGGTTCCTGACCTTTTCCGCATGAGCTGATCCACTGGGAAATGTTGCTTCAGTCTCCGACGCTTCTGACGGCTGGCAGATAAAAGCTCTGTGGCTGCAAGCTGGGCAGACTTTGAACTTCTCCCCATGTCCACAGACACTTGCAGGCGAGTTACTGTACGCTGGAATTAAGGCTGGAAGCGCCTGGCATGCGAGGTTTGGCAGCCAGCTGGAGAGCTGCTCGCAGCAAAGACCACAACCAAGCGCCTCGGAGCTGAACTGCCGGCGAGCTGGACGTCTTTCGTGGCTACATGGTCTTCCTGGAGCTTTCATTTCTCACACCCCGGTGTTTGGTGTAAGCAACACCTTGCCTTGCCCCTCACGCTGCCTCGTTTCTTTGGTCCTGGGCATGACCAACAGCTGCAGCTGCTGCGCGAGCGCATGTTGCAGCTCATGAAGCGTTTTGGTAGCTTTAGAGGGAGCAAGAAGAGAAAGGAGCAGTGCAAAAGCTCGGAGAGACGCCGGTCCGATCCTCATGGCCTGTTTGGTAGGGACCCTTTGTGTTGCCTGTCTGAAAACGAGGGACATTGCTCTTTGGGAGAGGGCAGTGAGTGGGGGACAGCAAGGAATTCGGCAGCGGTTTTGTGCTCCTCAGTTTCATTGACTGAATCGAGCAGCTGTTGTTTGGAGGTTATTTCTGTGTTGGTTTGCACCAGAGATGAACATCTGAGCTGCCACCTGTAAAACACATCAGGTACAACCTCTAGGAAAAGAGGGGTGGAAGCTTTACAGTAAATGCTATGAAAGGCTCCCAGAAGGGGCTGCTGACTAGTGCTACTTTCATGACAGAGCAGTAACTAAATGCTGTTAGGGCTAACCCTGCCTACTGAAAGGTGAACTTTAAGTGGAGAGGCATTGCCTATCAATCTGATAAGTAACACATTCAAAAACTGATCTCTCTGCTACTGCTGTTAGGGCTGTGATTGTGTTTGAGTTGCAATTAGGATCCATCTCTGTTAATCAAAAGCTTTTCCTAGTCACTGGGTTTTATTAACTCTAATGCTGAGTTTTATGTGATGGAGAGTAGCTGTATCACTCCGAGATCAGCTGCTCAAGCAGTTTTCCAAAAGGATCTGGCTGATTTTCTGAAGGATATTGGAGCAATAGAATGTTTAATGGCTTTCCTATATGGTAGGTGTTTCAAGCCTTGTTGCTCCCTGGAGACCACCAGTGCTGCTCAGAGGGTCTGTGCTGTGGCTAAGAGGTTTAAAAGTGCTGTTACACTGATTCAGCCAGGCAGGGCACAGTTTGGAGAGGCTGGCTGATACAAATGGTAGGAAGGCTCTTCTTTAGTCTCTGGATCAGTCAGGAGTCACTGCACTAAACCCAGCAGAATGAGGAAGGCATGAGTGCTGTTGGACCATATGGGTGATGTGGAGAGGTACATACAGATCTGTGGATGGAGAGTTGCATTAGATAGATGGGTGGCTGCCCAGAAATCCTGTTTTTCTATTATTTAATGTTTTGGCATTTATTTATTGTTCCTGTGCAACTTGATCTAGGTGATCCTGCTGTGGCAGGGGGATTGTACTGAATGAGTCCATTCCAATCCCTAACATTCTGTGATTCAGTGAATTAGTGGTCAGTTGTGTTGTTTTAAAGGTGTCTTTCTTACAAATGCTCCTTTCTCCTTTTGCTCCTGTTTTTACCAGTAAGTGTTTGTAAACATGAAGTGCCTTGCCTTGTCTGCATTCCCCTAAACCCATCTGAGGGCTTCTGCTGGAGTTTAGGAGAGCCAAGGTGATGTGAATGAGATATGACCTTGGGTTTTGGAGTTGCGTGGTGTCAGTGAGATGCACAAGGACAGGTAGCAGAGTTTATGCACGAAGAGGGGGAAAAACTAGGTTACAGATTACCCAGATGTGAAATTTATATCCAAATTTCTAATGAATAGCTCTAAATTCTTGACTAGGCAGAAACACACATTCAGCTTGGTGAATGAGTCATTAATGGCACTCTGAGCCACTAATTCCCCCTCTTCTTGTGTTTTAATCAGTGAGATGGGAATAGCTAACATCTGCAAAAGGATTCGCTGCTGGAAGCACCTAACAGTGTCTGAAGTCTGCTTCCTCAGACTCTAAACCCCATCCCTGTCTTCCTCCACAGAGATAATAATCTGTCCTGCACCAGGAGCACTGGCTATGTGAGCTGTATATGAATCACAGAATCACAGATGGTAGGGATTGGAAGAGACCTCAAAAGATCATCCAGTCTAATCCCCCTAGATCCAGTCGCACAGGAACACGTCCAGACAGGTTTTAAACATCTCCAGAGAAGGAAACTCCACAGCCTACCTGGGCAGCCCCTGCCAGGGGCTTCCCTCACCGGGAAGAAGGTCCTTCTCATATTTGTGTGGAACCTCCTCTGTTCCAGCTCACACCCACTGCCCCTTGCCCTATCACCAGATGCCACTGAGCAGAGCCTGGCTCCATCCTCCCGACAGCCACCCTTTACATATTTATAAACATTAATGAGGTCACCAGGCCATTGAAAGCCAAGGAATGTGCGGAACCACATTCTCTTCATTCCCATGAATCCAGCTCCGTAGCCCATGGCACACGGCGAGCGTTAGGCAGAGCATTCTGCACAGTAATGACTCCCCGGAGTTCACACAGAGCGTTCTTGCAGAGCATGACCAGGTCAGCTCCCTGCGTCACGTTTTCATCGTGAATGGAGAGCTACCAAGTCACCAGAGTAGGGAGAAGCAAACAGGATGAGTCTGGATTATTGCCTATATGCTACCTTGGGAATTGCCTCTGCTACCCCGGGAGAGCCTGGACTCCTCTCAGGAAACTGGTTAACTGTTTCCTGGAAGAATTATTTTATTTATTAAAATCCAAATGGCCTTAATTATTTGCTGGGAAACATCAACACAGAAGCTTTGCATTATTATTGCCTAGATTTCATCTGTATCTTGTACGTCTCACACCTTCCTAACCACTTTCTGAGCTCCACTGCAGGGAACTGCTGGTGTTCAGCAGGTTGTAAGGTCGGTGTTTGCAGCGTGCAGGAGCCTTAGCAGCAACCAGACTTGGTGGCTCATCAGGTTTGGTCAGGCACTGGGCATCCCTTTTAGTTATTCTCCATCATCAAGGATGAGAAATGAATGATGGCAGTCCAGGAGGTGGCCATGCTGCTGTGGAGTTCAAAAGGAGAGAAAAACCAAACCCAGATTCCCCAGAAAAGGATGATCTAATACCTAGACTGGCTGAATCTCAAATTTCAACAAAGAGATTGAGAGGCTGGAGCGGGTCCAAAAGAGCAACGAGGCTGGGGAAGTGACTAGAGGGAAAGTCTGATGAGGAGAGGCTGAGGGAGCTGGGGATGTTTAGCCTGGAGGAGACTCAGGGAGGACCTTCTCCCTCTCTACAACTCCCTGAAGGGAGGTTGTAGTCAGGTGGAGGTTGGGCTCTTCGCCCAGGCAGCTAGTACTAGGATGAGAGGGCAGGGCCTGAAGCTGCCAGGGAAGGTTTAAACTGGATGTTAGGAAGCCCTTCCTCATGGAAAAGTGATCAAACCCTGGATGGACTGCCCAGGGCAGTGGTGGAGTCCCCATCCCTGGAGGTGCTGAAGGCCAGCCTGGCTGTGGCCCTTAGTGCCCTGGTCTGGGTGATTATGGTGATGTTAGGTGCTGGGCTGGGTGATCTTAGAGGGCTTTCCAGCCTCAATAATTCTGTCGTTCTGTGATGTTCCTACCCAACTAGTCGTCTTCTTGCTGTAAGCTTGCTGTTGAAATCACGCCAAAGACCCCAGGCTGAAGATTCATCCCATTATCTCATTTTCTGTTCTCAGCGAGGTTGAAGTTGTACAGGGTGGGGTTGGTGGCAGTGGGCCAGCGGCCACCACCTGGGCCCTCAAAGCTTGGAACGCTGCCTTAGGTATCACTTCGTGCCTGGGCAGCTTGGGAAAGGGCCTTTGGAATGTTCTGTAGGTAGAGCTGTAAGCTAAAATATACTTGCTGGGTTTTATACTCAGTCTCTGTGGCTAACACAAAGACTCTTTTCGACACCTCATGCTTCCCCTGCCCTCAGGAAGAGGTTCATATCCTTGCCAAGGATGGGCATACCTGTAGCGCCTTGGTTTTGTAGCCTCACCATCCTTTGCTGTCAAGTGAACGACAAGAGGAGACCTCAGTTAGGCCAAACAGAAGCAGGGAGGGAAAGGACAGAAGCACGAATGGGCACTGGGCACAAACAAGAGCAGGGTGATCTGTGAGCTCACTGCTCTCGTTGAGGAGCAGATGACAGAGAGAGTCATCAAAGCTTGAGCTAGCCACTGGGCAGCAGGGGAGCGGATTTATGCAGAATGGTTTTGGCAGGGCTGGGGACTGGGATTACCCAACATTTCTCCAATCTCTGGATCACCACCGCAGAGTTTCCTCCTTCCTGTGGCAGTTGCTCCTTTCCTCTGCCTGACAGCACCTTGCTTCATCCTAGTGTGTTGTAAACAGATAGGCTCTGTGGCATTTCTGTGGGGGACAACATGCTGGCCCCAGCGAAGGGACTTGCTCTGCCCTTTAAAGGGCACCCTCTATTCCTTGAAGGATTGAATGACACATGCAAAAGGTATAAAGTTAAAAGTGCTTCTTACCCACTCCCAAGCCGTGCACGCTTGGCAGAGGGACCCCTCTGTGGCCCCCGTGACTGCTGTGACCCCCAGCACTGCACCTCATAGCGCTGCTCATTTCAGAGCCTTTGAGCTGTCTGGAAGTGCCCAGGAGCCTCTCCTTGCCTGTGATGCTCTTCTTGGGGGGCTTCTTGCTCTGGATTTTAACTGGGAAGCTGAGCCCAAGCAAGCTGGGTCCAAGGGGCTCCAAGCAAACCTAAGTGCTGCCTCAACAGCATTCTCAGGGGCAGTTTCCCTGTCAGCTGTTAGAATTGTAGTGCAAATTAGGACTAAATGAGAAGTGAACCTGCTAGCTGACTCAAAGCCCAAGACACACGCCAGGCAGACGTGCTTTGTGCCCACGTGCACACAAATTGGGCAGCCCCAGTGGGGAGGGCAGGGCTGAGTGTCCAAGTCCCTCAGTAAGCTGCTGCAGGACTCAATGCTGATGTTTTATGCCATGTCCCTGCTAACTGCCGTGGGATGGAGGGCTGCTGAAACTCCAGAGCAGATCAAAGAGGTGTCATATTTAAATCCTCAACCCAAGGGGAAATGTCTTCTCCCTCCCAGGCAGAAACTTAGGAGGCTTTTTCCATTGCTTGCCTGACCCCTGGAGCTGCATGGATCGTGTGTCAAGCATAGAACTCGTACCCTTCCTTCCCCACAGTGGAGATGTGCTGACTGTGTCAGTGATCACCGCGTGCAGTTGAAGTGCTACAGGATGTGACTGGCTCAGACAGCAGTCCGTGGGCAAGGACCTACACCAAGCCAACGAGCAGGCAGCTCACAGCCCCCCTAGTGCCAACAGAAAGCCCAGGGACACTTCAGCCTGTCTCACACCACCATTTATCAGCACAAGCTGGGTTGTGGATGGTGTGTGGAGACATAAAACATGAGGGAGAAATGACTGCAGAAAGAGACAGGACTTGATGTCCTGCTCTTTCAGCATGGGCATTTGCAGCTCATTTGGCGCTTTGTCCCAAAGTGGGTGATGCTGCTTGTGGGAGGCCTGGAGGCAAAATATTTATCTTGCTTGTGCTGGTGGGATGTTTCTGTTTTGAGGCAGCGGGAGAGAAACCATGGTGAAAGGATTTCTGGCTAAGTAAGCAAGAATGGAGGAGTCACTGAACATTTTGGTGGCCATCGTCAACCAACTGCAGGAACAAACTCGTGTTGCTCCTGAAACACCAGCATCAGGGACCGGGCATGAGAAACGGAGACCGGTTTGGTTTGTTAATGATTTTCTCTACTGGTTTTCACGCTTTGTTGAGCTGACAGTGGGTTTGGAAAATGTGCGGCCCTGGCTGATCAGTGCCGATTAATCTTGTACTACGGAGAGCTCTGAGACCTGGAAATTGTCAAAGTTCTACAGCTGGCTGTGAGGAAGACGAAAAACAATGATGAGGCAGAGGAAATGTGTTGGAGATCTTCTGTTTCCTTACAGTGACAGTGCTGCTGCTTTCTGGCACCTCCCAGCTTTGTAGGCAGCTTTGAAACATTCTGAAGTGGGGCAAAAAGGACTGAGACCAGGAAGTACTAAAATGAGAAAGGTATTTTCAAGCAGGTACATCTAAATTGAGAGAGTAATAGACCCCAGGGTTGGGGTGGGAATTGAAATGGAGGTGGATTTCAGCACAGTGTTTTGCCCCAGACTGTAACCTTGCTCCTTCCCTGGAGCAGAGCCCAGCAGCATCCTTCCTCCACAGCCCTTTGTGGGCTTCAAGATGTAGGCTTTGTCCTCACAATGAGCTGTCCAAGAATGTAGAGTCTCCAAGTCATTTATTTTCAAAGGAAGTTATTTCTGTGTGAGGGGCAGGTTACACTGTGAAAATACAGCGTGTTCTCTTGAGGCACGAATTTACAGATGGGTGCTGCAGATGAATCTGCCCACTGACACTTCTTCCCAGTCCTGCTCCAGGCAGCTCTGTGTGTCTCATCTCAAAGTTTGAACAAAAATACCTTTACTGCTATAAATGGCTGGATTACTCAGTGGTGACGTGCTGTTTTCACCAGTGTGGTGGGTGAGACCAGCCGGAGAACTCCCATCTATGGCAGTCCATGTGGTTATGGCCCTTGTTGGTGCCTGTGGGTGCAGGTAGTTGTCTTCTAGGCACCAAAGCACCATAAACCCTTCAGTTTTTAACTGGCTTAAGGATGCTTCTAGTTCTGCTGCTATTCAAATAGTGTCATTTGTTATAGGAGGATGAATGTGACTCCTGGAAGACAGAAACCAAAAGCAGAACTAGGTAAAATACATGATGTCTCAGCTTAAAGGATGCAGCCTGGATTGTCTTCATGCTGACTGCTGGAGAGTCCCAACCTACCTGCTAAAAATCACTGCAATTCCTGATTTCCATGCGTGATCAACATTACACTCCCAGCCTATTTTCCTCCTTCACTACTTGTACTTGACTTTCAGAAGACTATCTGGATGAGCAGCCATTATCCTAGTCTGACTTTCTACCAGATTTGCGTGTCCGTCTGCTAAGCTAGACCACGACTTATTGATACTCCCACACATCTCTACTGCAAAAGTCGTTGCCAAGTTTTAAAAGCAAATTTCAAGGCCAGATCAGTTGTCACAGCCTAAAATTCTGGTAGTTTTTAGGTAGGTGGGTGCTTTCATTTAATTCGAAATCAGTGTTTTGGACTATTGACTCCTCGCTCCAAGTGTCAGCGAAATGTCCAAGAGGGCAGTTTCATAGATGTTGTTGAGGCGGTTTGTTTGCCAGGTTTATTGGATCAGCAGATCCCAGGAATTAACAGCATTCAGCTGTTTTCTGCTTTCACCTTTATTCTTGCCCAACCTAAAAGCACTTCAAGGACTTAGAAGTGCTCGGAGAGGTGGGATTCAACACCTCAGAATTTTAGCTCTTTTACTGTCGTGGCAGAGCATGAAACTTCACTGAAACGTGAAGGCTTAGACCTCAGGAGGTGAAGAGCTGCTTTGTAAGACAGCGTTACGCTGCTGGCAGGCTTGACTCAGAGGGCTGAGCTCTCTGTGCTGGAAAGGTCACTTGGCCTTACTTGGTTTAACAGGGAGCCCAGCGCTGGCACCAAAGAGTTCCCGTCCTGTCCTTCCTCTGCTTCTCCTTTGATAACACTGGACAGACCTAGCTGGAGGAGGTGCGATGGGATTAGCTGACATTCATGAAGAGCATCCTGTTGTTTTACCAGAGTTTGTTCCAGGCACTGGAGAACAGCTGCTTCCCAGTGCTGTGTTCTCTGTGGGGTAACAAGGACCCTTTTGACACGCTCAGAGCTACAGTCGCTGGGTTGTTTAACAGATCCTGCCCATCTGGTCCTGCAGTTTGATTTCAGTCTAGGTAAGGATTACAATAGCATACACAGGATTCTTGTGACAATCCTGCCTTTCCTGGAGCGTGATGCTCCTGGAGAGGAGCAGATGATTTGGGACATCTGTGCTGCTTGTCTGTAGCGTAATTAGAGACAATAAACAAGAATAGAGCAAGGAATCAATTTAAGGAATGTCAAGAAATGGAAAGTCAATGGAGACATGAAGGAGATTAAAAGTTTGTGGTAGAGAGGTTCTTGCTGCAAAAAGGTGTGTTCAGAGTGAGAGCTATGCCAGCTGCCTTCAGACAAGGACTGAGCTTCTCAGAGTCACAGCCCTTGAAGGTTGAGAACCACAGAATCACACAACAGTAGGGACTGGAAGGGAGCTTGAAAGATCATCCAGTCCAATCCCCCTGCCACAGCAGGATCCCCTAGATCAAGTCACACAGGAACATGGCCAGGAAGGTTGTAAACATCTCCAGAGAAGAAGACTCCACAACCCCCCTGGGCAACCCCTTCCAGTGCTCTGTCACCCTCACCGGGAAGAAGTTCCTTCTCATATTGATGTGGAACCTCTGATGTTCCAGCTTATTCCCATCAGACACACCTTAAGGAATGATCAACACTAGGGATCAGTATGGGGACTGATAATGTTCATTAGTGTCCTGGCTGGTTGGACTCGATGATCCTGAAGGTCGTTTCCAGCCTATGGCATTCTGTGGGTGGCCAGATGAGCAGCAGTACATGCTGGGCACTGGTGACTGACTCCCAGTGAGAAGGGCTATGAGGTGCTTCCTGCAGAAGGCACTCAGGCTGCCTAGTGGCCATTTCATAGCCATTAAGTGTCACCTGGAGTGTCCTGAGCATTTATTAATGCTCTCCTGAGCAGAGCAGGGGTCTGGGGGGTCTGTGCAGACCCTGGCTGCTGCCCTGCTATGGCTAGCATTCTCTTAGGAGCCAGAGGAACTGCAGTGGGGCTTAGTTTGTATCAGCTATCTGTCACTATAGCAACCCCTCACTTAACGAGTCCCCGCTCTAAAAATAGATCACCTTGATCTCAAGGAAAGGAAACCAAAGGAAATCAAAAGGGGCAGTAGAGTCAGCTACTGACGGAAGGCTGGAGTATTCAGAACCTCTGACACAGAATCTGTCATATAAAACAAATATTGGAGGGGAGTCTCTTCATCCAGGAACCCCATGGCGTCAGTGGGTTGAAGCTTTAGCAAAGGGGATGCATTGCTGGTATCAGAGGGATACGTTTGCAGTTCTCACCCAGCACACAGGGGATCACAGCCAGCCACCAGGTGGGATGTTCCTTGGCCTGGCTAAGACATGTGAGGGATCTCGTCTTCCAAGTAAACCCCCCGGTAGACCTGCTAGGCTCCTGTGCTCTTGTGTGTCAGTTATGAAAATCCCTACTCATTTCTGAAATGGTTACTGATGTCTGGAGGAGTCTGCCAGGGTCTCAAGCCCGAGTGAAGCTGGATGCTGCTAGTGAATTACCCCCATCTCGTGCTGGAATGAATGGGAGCTGAGTGTTGTGGTACCTGACAGGGACAAGGTCCTCGTCCTCCGTAAGACAAGTGCAAAGAATATTTCCTCTGATTTTTCCTCCAAACCCAGCTAGTGTGTGAAGATAGGGCAGTAGGTGTGAAGGAAAAATAGCAACAAGACTGAAGAGCTACAGAATTAACTGAAAACTCCTTTGATGGGGAAAGAACTGAATCCGCGTGGAGATAACTCACATATCACAGGCAGTGTCTGTGATGCTCAGGAAAGGGTTAAATGAGCCTCATGAGATGATTGGAATTGGCATCATGCTTATCAGTCAGCAAGAGTTTGCTCTTGATAAAAGGGTGGTTTCTGTGAATGACTTTTGGGACTGACAGTTTGCGGGTGTCGCTGCTACTGAAGCGTGTGACTCCCTGCCCTGCATGGTCTGATTCTTATTTTTGAGTTGTTATTATTAATTGTGTTTAAAATTCATGTAGGTCTGGAGCTTAGGGATGTGTCTTAGTGGTGGGTTTGGTGCAGAATCACAGAACATTAGGGATCGGAAGGGACCTGGAAAGATCATCCAGTCCAATGCCCCCACCACAGCAGGATCACTTAGACGAAGTCGCACTGAGCAGAGCCTGGCTCCATCCTCCTGACACCCACCCTAACAGCTGGGTTAATTGTTGGACTTGACCTTGAAGGCCTCTTCCAACCTAAACAATTCTGTGATTCTATGCATTTTACTTTCTATGTGCAGTTCATCTTCCCAGAACAAAGATGAGCAGCTTTCAGTGGTGACTTGCACCATCTCAGGAGAACACCCGTGCAGAGGAGGAGGGTGAGAGATAGCACTGACCCCCAATTCCCACCTTTCTTTCCAAGCTTTAAGCATGGAATTTCAAGGCAAAAATGTAGAATTCGTTCTTGTTCATTTTTTTTACCTCTCTTGAGCTCTATTGCTTTGGCATCATCTGGGGATCTGACCCATGTCCCTCACCTCTGCACTGGCTGCTCTTTCTCATTGGCTTTTGGACTGTGAAGGAGCTGCACTGCAAAGTTCTGTGATTCTCTGATTCTAACTTTTCCTGGCAGCACCAGTAGGAAAACTAGAGACTATGTGAAGTCTGAACTTAACACTGAAGGGTTGTAAGACAAGGGTCTTATTGTAAAGCATCACAAATGTTTCCCAGAGCAAACTGCAGTCTGATACAGGGCACAACGTGAAGCAGCAAGTTCTCTGCAAGAAATCCCAACAGCATAAATTAACCTTGAGACAGAGGAACTAACACGGAAGAGTTGTGATTCTCCAGATTAACAAAAATCATCCTAACAGGAGGCTCGTAGAGAAATTGTGATTGTGTGAGCTGCCAGCTGAGATTCAACCTCACTAAAAAACCACGAGTGAGCAGCGCTCGTTAAAGTTTAATTACAAAACTCCCTGGGAGATGAAGAGACGCTGCTTCTCTGCTGGGGGGAGCTGGAGGCTGGTCAGACCCTGGGATCACAAGAATCCCAGAGCACTAGGGACTCAAAAAAGATCATCTCATCCGATCGCCCTGCGGCAGCAAGACCACCTGGATCAAGGCCATACGCTTGATGCTTGCTCTGGGTTGAAAATGAAAGCTAGGAGGCCTCATGCAGGGCAAAGGCACCTTACACTAGAAAAGAATTTGAAGAGATAGTGGAGGTTTCTTTTCTTTGTGGAAATGGGGAACAGCAAGAGTCTCACTGCGGCAGCACAGCCTCATGGCACCGCCTCAGCCCTGGGTGGCCACGCAGACACAAGTTTGCATCTACTGCAGTCCCTGCTGAGCAAATGGCTCTACAGAGGCCAACTTTAAATTCACTAATAGCTAGTTTAAAGGAGAACAGTAGCTTCCTAACTGCCTCGTAATGGCCTTTGTCATTTCCCTTGCTTCCCAAGCAAGTTTTGCAGCTGACGCAGCTCAGCCAAGCGCTGTGTGTAAAGGTGACTTAGATACATCATCTCTGCATTGCAGCCTCAAGCTTGTTTTTCCCTCTCCATCTTCTTTCCTGACAGGAGTCAGAAATCCACCAGGTTCGATCCTGTCACTGCTGTTGCAGAATCTCATAACAGGCCATGCAGGCTTGGACTTGACTCTTCACACTTCTGAAGGTAGCTCCCCAATCCTCCTTGTTCTAGATTCCAAAATAAACACAAAAGGCAGATTTGCCCTCAAAAAGCCACAGTTGATGCTTCTGAAAAAATCAAATGTAATGCCTGATGTCTTCTTACATCTTATTAAAAAGCCTTTCTGCAGACGCTTGGCTGTTTGGGCTTGAGCACCAGCATACACAGACACACTTAGGTGGCAGAGAGATTTTGGCTCATTACATCCAGAATCACAGACTCACAGAATTATTGTGGCTGGAAAAGGCCTCTGAGATCATTCAGCCAACCCAGCCCATCACCTAACTTCACCACAATCACCTAGACCCAGGCTGGCCTTCAGCACCTCCAGGGATGGGGACTCCACCACAGCCCTGGACAGTCCATTCCAGTGTCTGATCACCTTTTCCATGAGGAAGGGCTTCCCAACATCCAACCTAACCCTTCCCTGGCAGCTTCAAGCCCTGCCCTCATCCTAATGCAGGTTGCCTCACCTGACTACAGCCTCCCTTGAGGTAGCTGCAGAGAGGGAGAAGGTCTCCCCTGAGTCTCTTCTTCTCCAGGCTAAACAACCCCAGCTCCCTCAGCCTCCCCTCATCAGACCTTCCCTCTAGCCCCTTCCCCAGCCTCATTGTTCCTCTGGACCCGCTCCAGCCCCTCAATCTCTTTGTTGAAGTAATTGGCCCAGCACATCCCCTAGTACTCGAGGGGAGGCCTCCCCAGTGCCCAGTACAGGGGGAGAATTAGGTCCCTAGTCCTGCTGGCCACACTATTCCTGATACAAGCCAGGTCAACTCCTTCTTGTTACGTTATTGGCTCAAGTTAGAGATCCTGAAGTATTTTCTTTAACAGATGGGCACCGTTAGTATCATTTTACAAATGACTCTAGAAAATTCAGTGCTTCATCGCAGTGCTGGTGTGGATGACACCTCAACACAGGCACCTACTGCGTAGGTGTGATATTTCATTACTGTTTTACTGCTTTGAAACTCATTTGCAGTTAGAATTTGAGAACAAATGTACCAGATCAGGCCAATTATCCATCCAGATCCATCTCTTTGTGTGCCATTTGCCAGCAGCACGACTACAGGGAGCAGTACAAGAACAGGTCAAGAACATGGGGAGGTTCCCCATTGTACTCTCCCAGCCTCCAGCACTTTGTGAGTCATGGCCTGAACTAAATAAAGCTGGTGGGTTTTAGACCCTGATGAGTTTTTCTTCCAGAATCCTGTCTGATTACATTTCAAAGCTAAACTTGCAGCACCTACAATGGCTCCTATTTTGCTGTTTAAGAACACGGCATGCCACAAGTCTTCTCTGTTACTGATTTCCATCATCTGATGCTCCCTTGCCCATTTGTCTTTTCCATCTCAGGTCTGAGATGGCTCTTCCACAGTCACCTTTTCCTAAACTGAAGTCATTCTGCACCTCCACTCAATTTCATCAGTCTTTTCTCCATCTTTTCTAGTTGTATTCAGTCCTCTGAGGTTGCTCAGTAGAAGCCCATGATCAGTTATTGCCCTGTGTAGCTTCAACACAGTCTGCATTTCTGTGTCATGAAGCTGTCACTGAGCACAGACCATAAGTGACCACTTAGGCAGAACAAGGCCACCACTGATGCCATCCTGGGGTCTGACCAGAGCTTGACCCCAAACCAAGGCATTTTTATTCTGCAGCCCATCCATCACAGAGCCACAGAGATGATGCAGGGAGTGGAGCATCTCCCTGATGAGGAGAGGCTGAGGGAGCTGGGGCTCTTGAGCTTGGAAAACAGAAGACTGAGGGGTGACCCCATGAATGTTGATAAATACATGAAGGGTGGGTGTTAGGAGGATGGAGCCAGGCTCTAGTCAGGGGCATCTAGTGATAGGACAAGGAGCAATGGGTGTGAGCTGCACAAAGGAGGTTCCACATACTATCAGAAGGACCTTCTCCCCAGTGAGGGTGACAGAGACCTGGAAGGGGCTGCCCAGGGGGCTTGTGGAGTCTCCCCCTCTGGAGGTGTTTACAACCCACCAGGACATGTTCCTGTGCAACTTGATCTAGGTGATCCTGATATGGCAGGGGGATTGGACTGGATGATCTTTCATGGTCCCTTCCAATCCCTAACATTCTGTGATGCTGTGAATTCTCTGAGCAGTGGAGCTGTGTATCTGTGATTTCCTTGTCTTGTGTCTGACTATCTAATCAGTCTTTGTTCGTGTCAGCAGCACATCCATAATAAGAAGGTGCCCTGTGGATTGTGTGAACTGGAATTAGAGATGGGATGATCAGCCAAACCGTTGGAGACAATGTAAAGGCTTCATGGCATTTGCGTTCCTCCAAAAAAACCCAAACCCCTTATATGTGCTAGTGAGTTGTTGGGGTTTTTTTCCCTTCCTGATGATGTTATAACCATGGGCAAACCGCTGGCAGAGCAACACTTCCCTGACAGCACGCCAGTTCACACTGGAGCGCCGCCACGCCTGCTTAGACCTGTTCCGGCGCGGTGGTGACAGCTGTGCTATATTCAGTTAGTTTGGGAGGTGATGTGGCTGATAAAGTCGTGTCAATGTCTGTGTGCCGTGGGAAAGAGTCGCTGATGTGTAGGTCAGGCCACCGTTTGGTGATGAGGAGACCACAGCTGGGATTAGAACCCCTCTTTTCCCTTGGCTACCCTTCAGGTAACATCGATCCATCCAACAAGGCGTGAAGGCAAGTAATAGCTACAAAAATACCTACTTTGTGAGCCTCATTCTGCCTCAGTGTCCTGGATGGCTATTGATTCCTTATGTAAGCAACCTGCCTATTGGCTGCTGATTCTCCTGGCAAGCCCCGGCGGTTCTGGCTAAATGACTCTGTGACTCTTATCTCCCAATATTCTGATTAGCAGGGCAGCTATCAAGGTATAAGGAGAGACTGAAAGCAAAAGGCTGATGTTGCAGAGGGAAGGTGTGAAGTGCTGAGCAGATAAAAGCAAGGCTAGAAGTGATGAGTAGACAAGTTCAGCAGGCTGATCCTAAATTTAATAGCAGCTCTGCATGGAGGAGGAAGGCCTGGGTAAGTCACCGGTGTGTGCCAGCTCAGTCCCCGTATTCAGCGCCTGCCCATACCCAGTGTCCCTCTTGCCGTGGCAAGAAAATGAGGCAGAAATAGGTGACACTTGAAATGTAGAGCTTGTCCACTTTCAAGGTTTTTGTGGCAAGGGTTCCTGTGTTGGGTTACAGACTCTACCTGCTGTGGAGAGCTGGGTGTTTAAGTTCTCAGGACCACGAGCCACCAATGTGTTCTTATGGCCAAGAGGGCCAACAGCATCCTGGGGTGGATCACCAAGGGGGTGGTTAGCAGATCAAGATAGTTTCTCCTCCCTCTCTACTCTGCCCTAGTGAGACCACATCTGGAGTGCTGTGTCCAGTCCTGGGCCCCTCAGTTCCAGAAGGACATGGAACTGCTGGAGGGAGTCCAGCGTAGAGCAGTGAGAATGATGGAGTGGAACACCTCACTGATGAGGAGAGGCTGAGGGAGCTGGGGCTCTTTAGCTTGGAGGAGAGGAGGCTGAGGGGTGACCTCATTAATGTCTATAAATACGTGGAGGGTGGGTGTCAGGAGGATGGAGCCAGGCTCTTCTCAGTGTCATCTAGTGATTGGACAGGGGGCAATAGATGTGAGCTGGAGCAGAGGAGGTTCCACATAAATATCAGAAGGAACTTCTTCCCAGTGAGGATGACAGAGCGCTGGAAGGGGCTGCCGAGGGAGGTTGTGGAGTCTCCTTCTCTGGAGACATTTAAGACCCACCTGGACATGTTCCTGTGCAACTTGGTCTAGGTGATCCTGCTGTGGCAGGGGGATTGGACTGGATGATCTTTTGCGGTCCCTTCCAATCCCTGATGTTCTGTGATGCTGTGACACAACTTAAGAGAGGGAGACAAGAAGAGTCCTACGTGCAGGTCTCAAGGCAGGTGGGACAGGTCTGTGTCTCTATTTCCGTTTCTAAACATTAGACTCACTATCCCAGGTCGAACCTCCTCACTGCTTTGCCTGTACAAGAAGCAGTGTTTAAGTGTCAGGTGTCAGAGCTCAGCCCAGCTGGCACCTTGAAGAACAGGAACTACAAAGAGAGCTTTGACATCTGCAGTCCAGGATGTGGTTTGAGGAGCAGCTCATTAAGACAGGAAAACACACTGTTCACTGGAATTTACATGGAAATCTTGCATTTATCCCACGATCTAGCGACAAAAGGAAGGTTCAGGACAAGGAGGTGCAGGGGAAGCAAATTATGTTCTCTGCAATAATATTCTTCATCAAAGACACCGAGGAGCTGCCTTGTTGTGGGACAGAAACGCGGGATGACAAATACACTGAGAAAGCAACAAGCCTCAGCTCCGCGTGGCTGCCTGCGGCGCTGCGAAGGATGCAGGAACGAAACGTGAGCTGTATTCGGATGCAGTTCTTTTGTGGGAAAGCAATATGATGATGCAGAGAGAGTCCCTCCTCGCCCCCAGCCTCTAAGACCTCTTCTGAACCTTCAGAAGGCCTTGACAAAAGACATCTGACTGCTGTGATTTAAATCCCCTTGTGAGAGGCTATTCAGGAAAGAGTCTCTACAAGAAGAGGAATTATTGTAGCGGATGAAAATCAGAGTTGTCTTCACTGTACTGGTGGCTTGAATTTCACCCCAGTTGACTCCTGCTTGCACACAGGAGTTTCTAAAGGAGATGAAGAGATGCTTTAAAGCTGAGCTGCTTGGCTCAGCAGGGAGTGGGTTGCTGCTGACATTCAAACTGCAGCGGGGAGGGTGCAGCTAAATCACGAAGGTGCTGCTGCTTCGGGTGGTTTTGGTGTGCTGGGGTTTTTTATTTGGTTCACTTTCATAAGGGAGACCTCAGCAGGGGAGACACACTCTGTGAGAAGGGGTAAGGAGCACAAACAGTCTGTTCTCAGTGGTAAGGTGGTGATGGAGGAGTGTGATGGGGGACTGTGGCAGGACTGGTGGTGATAACAGGAGTATTTGGAAAAGACAAATTAGATCTCCGTGTAAGATTGTTTGGGTTACCTACCCAAAGCAGAGTTTGCCTAAATATGTCAATCAAGAGGGTTTCTTATAGCAGTTCTAATGAATCTTCGTGATCCATTTGCTCTCTCTGCCATATAGTACTGTGGCCTGGGACAGCAAGAGCATGTTCAGCCTTCATTCTTCCTTTTTGCAGAAGATGATGAGCCTGAGCCACAGAGAGGTGAAGAAAATCAGAAAGGATGGATTTGGTATTAAACCAGAACTGAAATTTTGTTTCATAGAGTCACAGAATGATTGAGGCTGGAAAACATCCAACCTAACCCTCTCCTGACAGCTTCAGGCCCTGCCCTCTCATCCTGTTGCTGGTTGTCTAGGAGAACAGCCCAAACCTCCACCTGTCTGCAACCTCCCTTCAGGAAGTTGCAGACGGGGAGAAGGTCCCCCACCTTGAGTCTTCTTCTCCAGGCTCAACACCCCCAGCTCCTTTGGCCTGTCCTCATCAGCCTTTCCTTCCAGTCCCTTCCCCAGCCTTGTTGCTGCTCTGGACCTGCTCCAGCCTCTCAATCTCATTCTTGAAGTGAGTGGCCCAGAACCTCCCCCAGTACTCACAGTGACCACAGAGATCACCCTAAGCCCCGCTCTTTCCAATTGCACATCTCTGCTCAGCTGAAGGGGATGCAGCTGGCTGGCTCACCTTCACACAGTTCATGTGCATAAATGTACCTACTGAAGTTACCACTGATGATCTCCCACTTTTTCATGTGTGTGTTGGCATCACGTAACTCATCTGCTCTACTTGTTCATAGGATCATAGGATCATAGGATGTTAGGGGTTGGACTTGAGGGTAGGACAGAGGAGCTGTATCTCCTCCTACTTTGGGTTGCAAAGCAAATAGGCCAGGGGCTGATTTTCTCCAGGACACCTTAGCCAGTTCAGTGTCAGCGTTCTGCTGCTGTATCCAAAGACAGCGGTTTGTGCCCCATTATCTTGCCCTGCATGACCACCCTCAGGCCTCCCATCAGTTAGTGTTTTGCGTGAGCAGGTGCCGTTGTGAAGGTCTTTGCTCATGGTTTTGTTTTGGGAAACTAAATGAACACGTGGGATAATCCTCACTTCCAGGTACTGCTGAGCACACAGCGGGGAAACGGCACCTTTTGAATGTGCTTTGGGGGAGATGTGATGGACTGTGCGTGCTGCTGTCTCAACAGGGTGTGATCAGCCAGAGCCACCCTGCACAGAACAGGCTCCAGTTTAGTTACATCAAGGAACTGGGTGGCAAGGAGCTCGCAGCCAGCTGCCTGCAGAAACACCCAGAGGTGCTGGCAGGCTGGGTGCCTGCACGGCTGCATTTCCACATCTCTTGGTTGTGGAGCAGACGAGCTCTTTATTGCAGTCAGCACGTTGACTGGCCAGATCTTCTCTGTTAGGACTTTAAAAGGATGCTTAACAAAGTAAGCCGCTGAATTTCAGATGACTCGGATTGCCGTATCAGATCGGGGTGTTAATGAAAGTGTTGCTTAGCACAAGGGGAAATTAGCCTTCTAGATCCTGTTCCTTGTTCAGAACTTGCTGAGTGATTCTGAATAAATCACATAAAACTCTTCCCATCCAGGTGCTGGCAATTCTTGTAAAGCCCTGCAGAGATGCCAGAATGGACTGTAGGAACTCCTCAGCAACCTGGGAACCCAGCGAGTGCTCAGTGCCTCTGCTAAAGCACTTGGGCAATTATTTAAATTAATTCTATGGGTTTCAGTGTCAGGTCAGGTTTACAGTTCTTGCCTTGACCTCTCTGTTCACCCAGCGGAAGAATCTCTCCGTATCTGCTGTTCCCACCATCCTTCCCTACTTTAATGCGTCTAAGCTGTCGCCATCTGATGATGATCTAAAGATTCATTGATCTGAGATGAATAGGAAATGTTAGTCAATGCATTGTAAGGCTGTAAGAAAGCAGCCTGTATTTGCTCTCCCCTACAAACCTTTGCTGCATCAGACTCCCAGAACTGGAAAGAGAGGAGCAGACACGTTGAACGTTGGCGGGATTTTTAGTTTCCATGTCCCTGTGTTTCATCCTCAGGGCTTAATGGGCTGCGGACGGTACATGGGTGACTTCTCGCCATCTAATTCGCCTGTAAAACTCTTAACTGGTCCTGTCAGTTCTCGTTAGCTGACACGCAGCTTCCTCATTGCAGCCTTTCATCTGATAGGATTCTAGGTGGGGCCTCTGCGTTGCTTTCCTGTTCGGCCTCCTTCAGCACATGCCAGCTGTGACTCTTCCAAAACCAGGCTTGTTCGGTGCTCGAGCAGTGGTGAGCGCCCAAAGCACAGGATCTGGATCACAAACTGCATAAAATGCATCACATTGGTTTAGTCCAACCCCTACAGTTTTCAGCTTTCGAGCTCCTATGGTTTTGTGTTCTCTATCAAATACATGCAGTTAGAATCACAGAATCATTCAGGTTGGAAAAGACCCCTGGGATCATTGAGTCCCACCATCAACCCTACTCTACAAGTTCACCCCTAAACTAGATCCCCCAACACTACATCTAAGTGACTTTTAAATTCATCCAGGGATGGAGACTCATTCAAATTCTATTAAATGTAAAATTCAGAGGTTTAACCTCAGGGTGCTTCACCTGGAGCTGCTTTGAGCCCAGGTGTCTCTTCACTATTGAACAGCAGAACATTTATCTCGCTACAGTGAGGCTGCCAAGCCACGTGTCTTGGCAGTTGAACACACACATGGATTACTCCTTGGTATATTTAGAGAGGGACACCTACCAGGCATCGTGTTTGCCCACGTTTGAAATCATCTTGGTTCAGACAAGCGGGATTTCAACATTCAGTGTGCAGTTGCAGGCTGTGGGAGTGACTGCAGATCATTAGATGGCATCGGGACAAGTCTGGGAGTTGTGTGAGCGTGTGAAACCCAACATGAAGGAATCACAGAGAGGCATCTCCCTGCAACTGGAATGAGTGAGATGCCTTCCCAGCACAATCCCATTCTGCATTTGGTGCTCAGGATTTCGAGCAGTGCCATTCTATGTAGTGGCAATCAGTTAGATAAAGATTGAGGGGTTAGAGAGCACTGCCAGCATGTTTGCTGATGGCACAAACCTAGGAGGAGCGGCCGACACCCCAGCAGGCAGTGCTGCCATTCAGGGGGACCTGGACAGCCAGGAGGGTTGGGCAGGGAGACAGTGAATGAACTATAACAAGAGCAGTGCAGAGTCTGGCATCTGGGCAAGGACAACTCCAGGTACCAGTACAGGTTGGGGGCTAACCTGTTGGAGAGAAAGGGACCTGGGTGCCCTGGTGGCCAGCAGGATGACCATGAACCAGCATTGTGCCCTGGTGGCCAAGAAAGCCGACGGCATCCTGGGGTAGATTAGGGAGCCTAAGAGTCAAAGACTCTGCAAGTCAGATGCGAACAACTTTCTTTAGAAGTTACTCGGAGGCAGAGAGCGTTGAGCAGACGTGCAGAATTAGCTGTTAACTCAACTGGAGTCCAGAGAAGGTTCACTGGAAGTGCCTCTCTTGATTTTTATTGAGAATTAGATCAAGGCCTTTTGCTTGTGAGTGCAGTGAGAGAAGGAATCAATCACCAAGCATTTCCCCTCTCCTGAAGCCCCACTTGACTTCTAAACAACAATGACTGAACCCATTAGCCTATCGCCACTTGCTCCATCAATTTTGAAGCCGTGGAGCACAGGTTTCAGTGTTGCTAAGGTGATGGACCAGCCTATTTTACATCTCTCCAATATTTTTTGTGTAAAATTCAAGTGGCTTTGTGTGCATCCATCATGTCACATAGCAAGTTATAAATCACCGCTGCCTGGTAGGTGAGACATGTCCTTAGCATTACAGAAAGGGAAGTGGAATTGGGAGTCAACTTATTTGCTTGAGGAGCTCATATCATCTTTAACTGCCCTCTCTTTCTATTTCCTATACTTGTACTTCAATTAAACACTGATCTTTCGAGGTCCCTTCCAATCCCTATGATTCTATGATTTTTACTGCTATTAGTGATCAGTTCATTTTGTGACCAGGACTCCTAAATCCTTGCTGATTTGATATCATCTTCACAATGTGAGTCAGGTTCCTGCTTCGTAAATAGGTGCAAGCCAGGAGTGAGGCAAGAGATTTCTTTTTCATCTGCATGTACGAATGGGAAGAGAAATCAAAAGCAATTTGTCTCTGAATTGCTGAGTCTGGATGTATCTCAACTCAGTGAATCCACAGAATCCATAGTCTCTAATGCCCCTGGCTCCTACAGTCATCTTACTTTAAAAAGCTTCCCTTTTCTTTCTTTGAAAAGAAGAGAATGGAGATAGAAGCTTTTATTTATTTTTTCTTCCTCAGAGTTTTGTAGCCCCTCCTGGGCTCAGGGCAATAGTGGGAAGTCTTCTTGTCTCAAAAAAGAAAATGCAGATAAGAACCTGGACATTTATAGGATTAGACACCAAGAACCTTTGAGGGTTTAGCTGGTGGTTTTATTTTACGCAGAACATTAGGGATTGGAAGGGACCTGGAAAGATCATCCAGTCCCATCCCCCTGCCACAGCAGGATCCCCTAGACCCAGTCATTAGGGGTTGGAAGGGACCTGGAAAGATCATCCAGTCCCATCCCCCTGCCACAGCAGGATCCCCTAGACCCAGTCATTAGGGGTTGGAAGGGACCTCGAAAGATCATCCAGTCCCATCCCCCTGCCACAGCAGGATCCCCTAGATCCAGTCGTTCTGTGGCGTCTGAAGCCAATATTGCTGATGAGTGCAGAGTGTTCACACCAAGTTGCGTTTGTTATTCTAGGACCATGTGCATTAAAATAGCTCGATAGTTACAACCTAATTATGTTTGATTAATTTTGAGGCATATCAAAGGAAAATTAATCGGGAAGTCAGCCTCATTATCCGAGCCGCTGGCTTCACACGCATCGCTCTAGGCGCTTTGAAAACTTTGGCTCTTGTTCTTGGTTGTGGAACACCCGAGCGAGGTAGCCGAGGTGCCGGCGACGCCGATGGATGAATGAGTTAAAATTGGATCGGCTTGCGAGACGCGTACATCTGATCCAGTGCTTTGGTGGCTCTGCCGCGGCCGTATCGCAGCCACTTAGAATAACACAGCCTCCGGGATGCTGGGCTGTGTTTACATTGGAGAGGGGGATCTGTTGGTTGGTATTGCTGTGCTGTGCTCAGCATGGAGGTGTGGCACTGCTGCCGGTGGGTCTGAGCGTCCCCCGAGCAAAACAAGGTGTCTGGGAGCAAGTTCAGCGCGGCCACCCTGTGGTGCCAGGGCAAGCAGAAGCTGCAGTACTCAGAAACAAGAGTCTTCCCTTCTGCATGTAGTAGATCCTGCAGCCTAACAATCCAGGCTCAGATTAGTTGCATTGGCTGGTTAAGGAATCCGTGACCTCCTGTGAATTCCAGTGAGAGGTTTTTGGAGAAGTGTTGCATGAGGGCAGCAGATCAGCGTGGAAACCACAGGAAAACCCACCCTCAGCTTGAGCAGCTGGGCTCAAGAGAATTTTTCTGATCAAGAAGGTGGGGAGATTTTTAGGCCAGGATGGATTCCAGCAACCTCATCCAGAAGGAATAGAATCACAGAATCGGGTTGGAAAAGACACTTGGTATCATGAAGTCCAACCATCAACCCCACTCCAAGTTCACCAGATCCCCCAACACTACATCTGAGTGTCTTTTAAACTCATCCAGAGATGGTGACTCAGCCACCACCTCAGGCAGCCCTTTCCAGTGCCTGAACAAGGTCTGTGGGTAGAGGTGAGGTGCAAAGATCCGCTGGGGTAGGACAGGAGCAGGGGAAAATGAAAGTAGCACACAGACTTTGGGTTTGAAAGGGTAGGTTGCTAGTGCAAGGAGGAAAGTTTGATGACATTTCAATAAAGTTTAGACTGCCTCTGTGTGTGTGCAGAGCAGACCTGTGTGCTGCAGCTTTGCTCTCGTGGGAGAACTGAGAAGCCTGGGTGCTGCTTGGAGTAAGGAGGCATCTAATGAGAATCTGTTTCAGTATCAACGTGCGATGAAATGTATAGAAGAGGGAAAGCAGATCAGATGTGAAAGCTCCCTAAGCTTGTCTTTAGGAAACAACACCCTCAACCCAAGCAAGTCCACAATTAGCCACATCATAGACTAGAGGCCTCCCATGTGTTGCCATCATGACAAGCATGTGCTTTTCCCATGAACTTCTGTGCCACGTTCCAGTTCACACGTTATCCGCAAGTTGGCCTCTCGTGAAGCCAAACATTTGAGTAGGAGTCATCTCCATGGTGGCAGAGGGGTCCGATTAGCAACCCAAGTGCAAGCAGGGTCAGCTGAGTCAATAGCAGAGGCTGACCCCAGCAGCATGCCAGGAAGGGGCAGCTTCGCATTCCAGCCCGGCGCGGTGGGAACCCAGCCAGCCCTGGCTCCCAGGAAGAGTCATGAATTAATGCCTGTCTCTGCCCGGGAACAGGGCTGTGCCGACCGCAACGCTGGGGCCTCTTGGAAAAGGGCAGTAATGGACTGGTTTGTGCTTCTGCACCCTGTTTGAAAGCAACTTTTAACCACTGGGGGCACGTAAATCATGGCTTAGTAAAACAAGCTGTTATTTTGGTCTACGTAGCATTGCTGATGGTGCTCTGCATATTAGATGTTAATGATGCAATGGGTCAGACTCCAAAAGCAAGTGCGTAGCTCAGGGGATGAATTGCATCTGTGCTCTCCGGGCAATGAGAGCTGCTGCTCTGATTAAGTCTAATGGAAGCTAATTTCTGCAGAACCCCACTGATGCTTTGCCTTTGTTGGGGTTGGCTTTACATTATTAATTAACCAACCTGCTGCTTCCAAGCACTCGAGACCCCTTTGAAGTTGCAGTTAGATCCGTTGATGTGCAGTGTGCTACAGGTATAAACAGCCTTATCGCATCAAATAGACACTGTAAGAGCTTCTGTGGCTGGGGAGCTTAGGCAGAACTTCTCCGTGCTGAGTCATAACTCCACGTTGCTTTAGCAAACCCTCTAGCCTCTTATTCTAATCAAATATTATAAGTTTTAGGAGGGAAAACACAGTATTGCCACATGACTTGAGGCAGTTGCGTTGGCAAAATCCTTCCACAGAACAAGACAACGGCAGGTCCCATTTAGTGGTCAATGACCTGCTGCAGACAAGCTGGTTTTTTTCTGTTTTCTGCTGTTTGGCTATTTTTTCCTGCCAAGGGCTCAGTGGTTTGGGAAGGTGCTTCTGGTCCGTGGTCAGAGTGAAGGGTTGAGTGGACATCTTCGTGTCTGACACTTTGCAAAGAGCTGGCTCTCTGCTTTGAGCCTCTGAGCCTCCCAGGTTTTGGCAAGCGCCAGCTCACGCATAGGTGATGCCGCAATGCACAGGGAGGGCCAGGACTGGCCTGGCAGAGAAGGGGGAAGAGGAGGTTTGTTAGTGGAGTACTGTAATTGTCTCAGGCATGCAGGAGGACGGGCAACATCAGCATTTTCGGCACAAATCGGCCCTCCAGTCTTCACAACGGACTCAAACCCAACCTTGGACAGCACCTGGCTCCCAGCAAGGTCCCCTCTCTGCTGCTGATGGGTGTCTTCTGCCAGTGCAACTGCATCAGTATTTCCAAGCTTAGTCCTGAATTTGGGTCCTGTTGATAGGGCACTAGAGGAGGGATCAACAAAGGATGGGGAAGGTCAGACCTGGGCAGAATGCTGCTGCAGAGAGAGTGGGAACAGGGAAGAGAAGCCTGCTAGCAGCAGGAAAAGGGATTCTTGCCCTCCTCAGGATAATTGCTCAGGAAAGAAGAATGAAAGGCTTGTGGGCAGGCAGAGAAATCCCTTGGCTAAAGGTTTTAGATCAGTCTGAAAGGTCTGTGAGAGAGCTGATGGGATGACGTTGCCGTAGACGGCTGTGAATATTATGAAAGCACAGGATGATGAGGGTTGGGATGGACCTCAACAGATCATCTAGTCCAGAGCAGGACCACCTACAGTAGGTCACACAGGGAGGTGTCCAGGTGTGTTTTGAACATGTCCAGAGCAGGAGACTCCACAACCTCTCTGGGCAGCCTGTTCCAGCGCTGCTTTTCCTGCACCACTTGCTTCACATCTACTGCTGGCAAATATTTTCCTTGTTTCACACATTTCTGATGTCTCAGTGCAGTTTAATTGAGGTGAATCCCCTGTGTCAGCCAAACCAAATGGCTCCAAGCACGAGAGAGGAAAGCCGACAGCTCCTCAGGGAAAAGGAGAAGGAAAGGACAGAGATCAAGGGAAAGGACTGAGCTTTGGTCACGCTGCGGCACGTGACAGGGAAGCACAGGGTGCGTGTCCTCCCAGCTACAGCAGCCGTCCACATGTCTGTCACACTCTGACACTGGATCTGCAGCAACTGTTGCTTCAGCCAGCTGCCGGCACGTACTTGTCATCAGCGGTGTTGGAAACGGAGCCAGAGCAAAATGTCATTAACACTCCATCCAGCTCTAGGCATCACCAAGAGAAACAGAAAAGGCTTTATCGGCACGAGTGAGAACAGTGTGACTGGATTTTTGTTTAAGCACAGCTTTGGGGTATTTGTCTTTGGGATTTGGGTTACTCTCAGGTGATGAGACAAAATACAGGTAGGAATGTGTCCTGTTGTTCCTGCATGGGTTTATTTCTACCCATCGCCCTTAGGTTTGCAGTGTCCCAGGGGCCCTTTGCCACTGGTAGGACACTAGGCATGGGGCAGCGAGGTCACTGACTAGCACCGTTGCATCTCAGTGGCCACCAAGTCCCATAGTGATGTCTGCCAGGGAGCCTTTTCCTAACTGCCTGTTGCTGAGGGACTAGCACAGATTGTGCCTTGTTTACCTTGGCCATTCCAGTGGCTGGTTGTTATCCTTTTTGTTTCCGCGGCACTCGCCCCCCTCCTGTAGCCAGCTGTGCCCGAGCCCCCTACGCAGGGCTGATCATTTCCCTTCACACTAAGTAGTTTGGATTCACTGTCAGAGCCCTTTCATTTCATTGCAGGCCTTGCTTGCCAAGATGAAGCAACATCCTCGGAGCACGGAGTCACACAAATAACCATCACTTTGGTGAAACTGCCCCCCACTCCAGCTCCTGAGCTCTCAGCTCTGCCGCTCTGTCTGCTCAGTACCAGTGGCACCAGCATACCCAGTTCCTGCCTTGCCTAGGTTTAACCCTCCTGCTGTTACCACAGTTGAATGGGAGTCAGTGCCTTCTCCAAAAACCATGCTGGCCAGTCGTATCCCTTAACCCTAGCACCTCAGTCTGTGCTTCAGCTCAAACTCCAGGGCTTTGTGGGGTGGCAGGAGCTGTCACATTCTGTCCTCAGAATAGGGCTGAGCACTCGTTTTTCAGCACCGAGCCAGGCAGAGCAAAGGCCAGCGCTGTCAGAGATCCCACTCCTGGCCCCACAGAGTGTGAATACCTTGGACACGAGCTCTGCAAAGCTAGTGGCCAGCCACATGATGGTCCAGAGGTCTCAGCTGCTCAGGGCTGCTGTTCGGCTTGTACCAGCCACGGTCCAACACCGACACAGCAGAGTCGTTCCGAGCAGGGAACTTCAGGGTGATGCTTCATGTTCAGTCCTGCATCAAGAAAAAAGTGTCAGCTGAACACCAGCTCCCTTCCACCCAACACTGAGGGGAAACTTTGGCAGACTCCATCTGTTTAATCAATGCAGTAGTTAAGAAAAAAAAGGCTCCTCGAGGCCGCAGCTTTGCGACGTGATGGAGCAAGTGGTACAGATAAACCCCTGGTGCAGAAACAGACTGTGAGGACAAATCTCAGGGAAACATTTGGAGGGCCAGGAGCATTGTTCAGTACCATCCTAGAGGAGAACATGGGAGAACTTCCTGGTGTTCTTTGCAGTCAGTCTGTGAGCTCTTGGTTGGTGGGAGTTAAGATCAGGTATTCATGCCGTGTCTGCAGAGTCACCTTCTATTTTTCTGGAGCTATCAGGAAGATAATCAGCTGTCGGGACAAAAAGAGGCTTGGGAAAGCAAAGGATGTGGTTTTCTTGGCAAGTAGAGTCTCCTTTATGTCCCCTGAGTCTGGACAGGAAGGACAAGCCACCAGTCTCTTTTCTCAACTGGTTTTTGCAAGACCTGGCTCAGCTAATGAGCCATGAACCCTTATCTAGATGGCTCTTCAAAGCCAGCTGGTCTTTTACCATCTGACTGATTCACTTGTGTTGAGCACCAGCAGATGACTCTGAGCATCCGAAAGCATTTTTGCCAGTGTTCAGCAAGCTGCAGCAATACATCATCAAGGTTTGCTGCTTGCTGAAGTGCCTGAATACTTGTCACTGTCCGTTTGTAGAGGCAGAGTCAATTCCAGTGGCTTTCCTGAGTGGGAGTCCTGGCTATCTAGGGGATATGCAGCCACTGGAGAGTGATGCTCTCACCCAGAGCTGCCCGTGCTTCGAGGAACAGGTTGCTGGCCTGTTTTAACAATGTGAAACAACCAGCTTTCCAGTGCAATGGCTACTCATTGCAAGGAGAAAACAGCTCATCATTTATTTTCAGAAATGAGGTTAAAATAGTGCAGCTGGGGAAGGGAGTGACTGGCACAGCAGGTTGGTAATGAGATACAAAGCCTTTCCCTGAAGTTTAAATCCAGCTTCAGTCAGCAGAGACTGAAATCTTTTATCATTTGACAGTTGTTCACGGTGGCCTTTGCGGCGTTGGCTTCCCTCTGTGACATCTGAGTCACCACTTGCATAAGCAGCCCCCTGCTCGGCTGCCTGCGCATCACCCCGACCTGCACAGGAGGCTGGGACAGGTGAGCAGGGAAGCACCCTCTCCTCTTGTCAACATCACCCTTGTCCTCTGAAGAAGCCTCCTGCTCTGTGGAAGGTTTTAGGCTCAACCTACTTTCTTCTTGAGCCGAAAGCCGTGTGTGTGTTTCCAGCTTTGTCAGTGAGGTGGGTGTTGTAGTAATCATCTACTCTGAGTTGAAGAACAGCCTCACCCATTGCTCAGTCTGGTCCTGCCTGGCAGAGCCTCTTTCTCCAAGATGTCTGGTCCTGCCTCAAGGGCCCCTCCTCACTGCCTCCTTGGAAGCTCCATCACACCTGCTCGTGCACGAGTGGGTTCTTGTGGGGTTAATAACCGGGTGTAAGCATCTTCTGTGCATTTCCTTCCCTTAGCCACGGTGGAATTACAGAAAGGATGGGGCAGATGGTCACACCACTGCCCACAGCCTGTTCTCTGATGCAGATCTTCTTGTAATGAGTGTAGCCTTCTTACTGATCCATCAAGGGAACGAGCTACTGGAGCCAGACATTGAAGACCTATCCATGCTTTTCTCCTCTGGCACGTTAGCCAGTCACTTCTTATTTTCCCCCTTGTAGGGCATTAAAGTTCATGGCTCAGGCTTTGCTTGCACGTCTTGTCCTAGTCAGAGGGGTAGCAAACTTGGAGGAAAGGCCTGTGTGGAGCTGCACTGAGCTGTAACCTGCTGCAGTGGAAGCACCAAGCACTCTGCCTTCATTATGTGATTTGCAGGGCTTCTGCATCTGCCCAGCTTCTGCAGTTTGAAGTGTGCTGGACCTCTGGGTTTGTCGCTTGGCTGTCCTGTGTGTCAGTAGACATGGCTCAGTCTTCCTGAGCCCAAGGACTGAAGCCATGGCTGTGAAATCCCTGTTCCAATATTACCCTGAGTGTGAAATGAGTCAGTGTGAACTGTCTGTCCACAGCTGATGGGCAGAAGGCTCCAGGGTCTCAGGGAGCCACCTGCAGAAGGGTGACAACAGGTGTCAAGAGAAGGAAAGGCAGTATGAAAGGGCAAAGGTAGCTCTTAAATAGATCAGATTTCCCCACTGAGTGAGGGAATCTCTGGCGTGAAGGTGCCCCCTTCTCCAAAGAGTCTGCTCTCTAGGTACTCACTCTCAGCACGCCGAGTGCTTTTGGCCCCTGCTGTTTTCATACACTTCACATCAGGATGACTGCTCTGAGTAGCAAAACGAGCCAGGAGTGTGACTGCTGTCATGCGCTGGAAGCATGTGGTGGTAGTGACTTGGGATGGGAGGTGGGGTGAAGCTGGGGTTGGATGACAAAGGAGGGAAAGGATTTCCTGGAGAGGATAATTGCCTGCCTAGCCCTTTGGAAAAATGTGAGCAGGCTCTGATGAAGGGGCTCTCACTCTCTTTCCTGGCAGAAGCTTGCAGCACCACAGAGCTGGGTGTTGAGAGGAGGTGCAAGCTGAGCTGCAAGCTGTGTGCAGCCAAGCTGAGGAAGCCACCACTGGGCATATTTTGGGGCTGGTCTTGCAGGTGATGAAGAAGGTTTAAATCCATCTGCAAACAGAAGGTGAAATAGCAAGAAAAGAAGGAAATTTGTGAGGAATCCCTCTCAATTCTAGTAAGATCAGTCTGCAGTGGGGCTGAAGTTGAGCATTTTAGCAGGAAGCACAGAGACAGATAGCATAAGTCTATCCTTGCTAAGAGTGTTTAACTTGCATGGTCATAAATTTTGTAGACATACCTTTTATATACCTTGGACACCCTCTTGAGGTACTTCCTGGATGCATCCTGAAGTTCTGAGGTACAGATGTGATATTGCTGCTCTTCAGCCTCATTTCATTGCTGAGTACCATGACAGGACTTACACAGAACCATAGAATGTGTCGTGTTGGAAGGCATCTCCAAAGGTCATCTAGTCCAGCCCCGCTACAACAAGCAGGGCCATCATGCACCAGATCAGATTGCCCAGAGCCCCATCCAGCCTGACCTTGAAAGGCTCCAGGGATGGGGCCTCCACCAGCTCCCTAGGCAGCCTGTTCCAGGGATCTGCCACTCTCAGATTCAAGAACTTCTTCCTCATGACCAGCCTCAGTCTACTGTTTTCCAGCTTAAAACCATGACCTCTTGTCCTATCATTCCCTGGTTCATCTCAGCCTTCTTAGAGGCCCCTTAGAAGTATCATAAGGTCACTATAACGTCTCCTCAGGGTCTTTTCCTCTTCAGGCTGAAGACTGGTAAGAGAGTGAAGTAAGAAGACAGGGCTTCATTTGATGTTGAGCTTACCCAGCTCCAGTTCTGGGAGAAGAAAATAAGATGGTTACTGATTCCTCATACACAGGAAGCACGGACTTGCTACATCCCAATGCACAGCAGATTTTAAGTCTTTTGGTAAAGTTGTGAGTTTGGGACATGGCTGTGCAGCTGCCTTCTCCCCGTTTATTCTCCCTTGTGCCCTCTGCCAGATCCTAGACAGACAACTCTATTCATAGCAATTTTTAGAAGAACTTGGACTAGTTTTCTGTGTACTGCAAGTGGCATAAAGCAGCCGTGCCGCTGCACCGAGTGATTCTGCTTTCTTCCTGGCCCCTTTCCCACTGCCTTCCTACTTGTGCCAAGCCAAGTGTTCGTACTGCACTGGGAAGCCAGTCCAGAGCAGAACTAACCAGAAGGACAGAGATGTGAGGTTAGCTGTGATCTGCATTGCTTGGAGATGGAGTTGTGAGAGGCAGAAGGAAGCCAGTGTTGTGTGGATCATTTCATGGGAAGGAGAGGGTTAGAATTGTAGCATCGTAGAATCATTAAGGTTGGAAGAGACCTGCAAGATCATCAAGTCTAACTGTCAGCTCAGCCCCATCCTGCCCGCTAAGTCATGTCCCCCAGGGCCACATCTGCTTGGTTTTTGAATACCCCCAGGAACAGTGACTCCACCAGCTCCCTGGGCAGCCTGCTCCAATCCCTGACCGCTCTG
Source organism: Rhinopomastus cyanomelas (assembly GCA_013400115.1). Lineage (NCBI taxonomy): Eukaryota > Metazoa > Chordata > Aves > Bucerotiformes > Rhinopomastidae > Rhinopomastus > Rhinopomastus cyanomelas. The sequence continues at coordinate 810,970 of VXBP01010550.1, forward strand.
TCAGTGAAGAAGTTTTTCCTAATGTCTAATCTAAACCTCCCCTGGCACAGCTTGAGGCCATCTCAGCATTTTCTATCACTAGTGACTTGGGAGAAGAGACCAAACCCACCTCTCTACCACCTCCTTTCAGGTACTTGCAGACAGCAATAAGGTCTCCCCTCAACGTCCTCTTCTCCAGGCTGAACAACCCTGGCTCCCTCAGCTGCTCCCTATCAAACCTGTCCCCCAGGCCCTTCACCAGCTTTCTTGCTCTTCTTTGTACCAGCTCCAGCACCTCAGTGTCCTTCTTGTATTGAGGTGCCCCGACAAGAACGCAGTGCTCTTGGTGTGGCCTCACCAGGGCTGAGTCCAGAGGGAGGATCACCTCTCTAGCCCTCGTAGTCTCTGAGCAGTCTGGTATCTGGAGAGAGCAGCCACGTACCGCTCTGCTGTTCGGCTACAAGCGCCATCCAGTGAGGGCGACGGAAGTTCTTCTACAAGGAGCAGGAGCAGGCCCGTGGCAGTTTCTTTCCAATCAAACAAGAGCCATGAAGTCATGAGCTCCTCAGAAGGCTTTGGTAGGTGAGCTGGAGAGCGCTGTGCCATCTCTGCTGGGCCATACGCGCACAGAAGGCGAACTCCCAGGTCAGCCAGACAGGAGTTACCATGAGGCACCGGGCTGAGTCAGACACGGTGCAGAGAGGCAAATGCCACGGGCTGGAGCCGCGCTTGGCTCCCGCTGAGTTTGGAAATGAGTTCAAATGAGGGAGGTTTTTTTGTTCTTAAGAGAAGAAGAGCAGGTTTGAAAAGCACGAGTTTCAGAAGCAAAGAGACAGCAAATGACGGCTTCATTCTGCAGCTGCAGCTTTCCTGAGGCTGTGGAGTACTTTGCAAATATTTAATTACTCTCACCTCCGCGCCCGTGGAAGCACCGCAGGAAATAATCTGTGCTGTGAGATTTCCAACCCGGCTGTAACTCTGATGCCTTTACTAGCCCTGTTTCCTTCACTGGGAGAGTAAGAAACTGCAGGCTGGCATCAGCTCGTAAATAGAAAGCAGACCTCAAGACCTCAGTCCTGAGGACTCTGTTCCAACACCTTACAAGCTGCCACCTGGCCCCTTGGGAAGCAGCCTGGCCGGGGCCACATGCAGCGGCACCGTCCGCATTCCCCTGGCACCAGCCCTGGAGCTTCGGGGTGTGTGCTATCCCATGGTCTGGCTGTGCATTCCTATTCCACCTCTCGCTTCCACGGAGGGTAGCTGCACTCTGCAGATGAAATCACCCACTGTGATTTCAGTGGGGTTCTGCTGGCTGTGCTTTTCATTAGCCTGAAGCTCTAATGACATCTTTGTCAAATGTTTGGGGTTGTTTTTCATTTCCATGGGGTGTTCCCCTGCTGTCGTGTGCTCCAGAAGGAAGGGACGTGGTTAGGGTGCTGATTTAGAGCAAGGCAGCAAAGGGAAGCTTTGCCTCAATTCCCTCATCTTTGAAATGTACATTGGAGGAGGGACATCATACATGAGCAAAGCAACAGCTCACCCTGTTCTGCCACAACCCCCCGAAGCAGCTGCTTCTGAAGAGATGGCATGTAGTGCAGTGATTGAATGTGAGACCCGTAAGTGTGAAATAAAGCATCAGAACAAGCAGGTGATTACTTCCAAACTTGTCTTTATGTGTTGTGCATACAGTGTCCCTCTCCCACATCTCCCCGCTAATCTTCCTCCTCTTTTCCTTTGCCTGTTAAAAGGTAACCTGAGTTATCTTGGATCTTTGTGAAGCAAGTTTCCTCATCAGTGCAGCCACAGAATCACAGAATGTTCGGGGTTAGAAGGGGCCTCTAAAGATCATCTAGGCCAACCTCCCTGCAGAGCAGGTTCTCCTGAAGCAGACCTCACACAAACTTATTGAAGTGTGCTTGGAACGTCTCTTGATGTGGAGACTCCACAGTCTATCTGGACATCACGTTCCAGTGCTCTGTCATCCTCACTGCAGAAAGGCTTCTCCTTCTGTTCAATTCGACCCTTCTGTGTGCCAGTTTGTCCCAATTTATGTCCTCTGCCCCTTGTCCTATCGCTGGGCATCTCCAAGAAGAGCCTGATCCCATCATCCTGACACCTTTCAGCTACAATCTTAATCAGTGACATAAACAGTGAGATCAAGTGAACCCTCAGCAGTTTTGCAGATGACACCAAGCTCAGTGGTGTGGTTGATGCGCCAGAGGGACAGGATCTCCTCCAGAGAGACCTGGATGAGCTGGAGAAGTGGGCCCATGTGAATCTCATGAGGTTCAACGAGGCCAACTGCAAGGTCCTGCACTTGGGTTGGGACAATCCTCAGTATCAGTACAGGCTGGGGGATGATGTGGTTGAGGGTAGTCATGCCGAGAAGGACAGGGGGGTATTGTTGGACAAGAGACTGGACGTGACTTGGCAATGTGCCAGTGTGGATAGGAGCTTTGCTGTGAAAAAACAGGGAAAGAGTGTTGGGGTAGAAATGAGTCAGAGCAGCTTTTAGCAGAGGACACGGTGATGGAGAGACAGTGCTGGCCACTGCAGCGTCACCAAAGGCTGGGGGTTTGCAGCTTCCTGCCATGCACTTGGCCCAGCCTGGCTCCGAGGAGCAAGACCTAGACTGAACAACCACAGGTAATCTGCAGAGAGCTGGTCAGTGGTAGCTCTAGCAGCCAGACCTCTTCGCTGACACGGGAAACGGGAGTGATTCCGTGCTCTGAGACAGCTGAGACGCCGCGCGGTGCAGCAGGCACGCAAAGCAGAGCTGCTGTGGGCACCGCTCCTCCCGGCAGCCGGCTGTGACCAGCGCAGGGCACAAGTGACCATATGAATCTCCACCTTGTGATGCGGTGACGTGCCTGGTTAACGCGCTGATCGGGGCGGCGAGGCCAGAGGAGGCTTTTCTTTCAGCAGCTGCCGGTGTGTCGACACAGGCCAGCTGCCGCACGTGGCTTGTTGGCCTGGACTGGCTCATGCCCATCAGTCATCGGGTTTGGATCGGGAAAAGCAACGCGGGGCGCGCACAGATGTCACGCGTCTGTGCAGCGCGGTTGGTGCCGAGCGAGTGACTTGCGCTTTAGTGGCTTCTTAGGTTGGTATCACGGTGCCGCGCCGTTTGCTTTCGGTGTAACCCGGCAGCTCCCCGCAGGCAGCGGCTGCAGAGTGTCACATCCCACTGTGGGCTCTCAGAGAATCACAGAAGTGTTTAGGTTGGAAAAAACCTTTAAGGTGACCGAGTCCAAGCATTAACCCAACGGAACCAAACCCACTGCTAAACCCTGTCCCTGAGCTCTACACCTACCTGAGTTTTAAGCATCCAGGGTTGGTGATTCAACCCCCTCCCCAGGCAGGAACCATTTGGAAGGTGGCTCTGAAACCTCTCATGCTCTGCTGTCAGCGGCAGGAGTGACACAGTTAGCCAGGTGATCCAGAAAGTGGAAAGCTGGCATTTCCAAGTCTCTTGACCCCACGTTCTGTGGGTGATGGATGCACAGGAGGGTTGAGCCTTCTTTGCTCACACGTGTTCTTCCTAGACATGCACACACAAACCTCCCCCTTTTGCCTCTTGTGGTTCCACAGGATGTTTCTCCATTGTGCTGGTACCTGCTGAGGATCATTGTAGAGATGTTGGTGCTGGGCTCTTCTCGCAGGGCATTAGCGTCACAACCAGAGGGAAGGGCTTCAAGCTTCAACAGGGGAGGTTTAGATTAGACATCAGGAAGAAATTCTTTCCAGAGAGAGTGGTCAGGCACTGGATTGGGCTGCCCAGAGTGGTGGTTGAGTCTCCATCCTTAGAGGTGTTTAAAAGTCGCTCAGATGTAGTGTTGGGGGATCTGGTTTAGGGGTGACCTTGTAGAGTAGGGTTGATGGTTGGACTCAACAAAGCACTGGAACAGGCTGCCCAGGGGAGCTGTGGAGTCTCCTTCACTGGAGATGTTTAAGACCTGCCTGGACATGTTCCTGTGTGACTTGGTCTAGGTGATCCTGCTGTGGCAGGTGGATTGGACTGGATGATCTTTTGAGGTCCCTTCCAATCCCTCATGATTCTACGATTTCCAAGGGTCTTTTCCAACTGGAATGATTCTGTGGTCACTGGAGGACACTTTACTCCTGTCACGGGCACTTCTGCTGGCAAGGGACACACTGCCAGCATTCTGACAGTGTTCCTGACAGGGCCACTACCATGTGGTGTCGGGTAAAGTCTTGGTGTTGAGTCTCTTAATGTGCAATTACTGTGCCGAGCTAAATGCCCAGTCCTGGCAGTTATTCATCGGCTACCGAACTGTTCCCAGGACCCATTAATTGATCACCTCTCAAGCTGTCAAACAGCAGTGGAATGTGCATTTGGCTGTCTCAAACCAAAAAAATCCCTAGAAATCAAAAATAAGAGCTCACTATTTGCCATCAAGCTCATGGCTGATCCCTGTTCCTTTGCTATGAACTGCTTGCTGTGCTACTCTCTCCAGCATTTGCAAGGCAAAGGACAGGAGGTGGCAGGATTCTGGTGGTTAGAAGCCAGACTAGAACCTTCTTGCCAACAAGAAAAAGCCATTTGGGAGGGATGCTGTCCGGCAGGATTTCTAGTCTCTGCTTGTCGTGGTTCAGACCGATGTTGTTGTGTAAGAAACTGGTAATTGTACCCATCTCTGGATCCTATGAACTACTGCCTGCAGCATCCGATAGCCCTTGGGTGCACTGGGTCACAGCCCCTGACAGCCACCTCTCTCCTGGCAGTCAAGCTCCCACCCCATCCCTGGCTCTTAGTGCCCTGGTCCAGGTGATTGAGGTGATGTTAGGTCCTGGGCTGGATGATCTTAGAGGTCTTTTCCAGCCTCAATAATTCTGTGATTCCTCTGAGCGATACATAATCTGAAAGATGTTTTGGAAACAAGTCAGCCTCCTCCTGAGTGGTGTGCCAGCTGTGTGGGAAGCCGTGGGGTTGTTTCGTAAGGCTGAAACACATGCACTTACTGAGGCAGATAGGGTAGATGCTGCTCAGCCAGAAACAGGGAGCTTGGATGAAGGACTGGAAGGGCTGGCTGTGACACCAGCGCATGGTTTGGCGCTAGAACCTGTAGGTCTTGTGTAGCGGGAGGCACCGTGAATTCACCCTGAAAACGCTAGACAGAGCAGAACATTTCCTGGGCAGTATCTTTCATATTTGTTTGGTACAACTGCTCTCTAAGATTACTTTTCAGGCTTAATTGTATTTATTTGATTCCAATTAACAGCTATTCTGCATCATTTAGTGTCAGCGTTAGCAGCTCTATTTGCATTCAACACAGCCAGTAGCCATTTACCTGCTTGTGGGTTCAGCGTCGTACTGCCACGAAGTGGCATTAAACTTCATTTCACATCATTTGCATCCATTTGCTTGTGTGTCAAAATGAACAGGGTATTGTGGCTGAGGAGTGAATCAGCTTCATGAACAGCCAGCTCGACTCACATTCGCTTGTGCTGCAAGCTGCTTAACATTCAGCGGCCGCAGCCTGCCGCCTCCTCTGTGTCGCTGCCGGCTGAAGGGTGGGAATGAAAGGGCAGCGCTGTCCTGGGAAGGAGTCAGACAAAAAGTGTCGCATGGAGCCACTGCAGATGGAACCCTTCTTGTTTGCTCTGTTTTGAGCTGCTTCGGTGGAGCTGGTAAAGGAATGTGTCCCTATGTATGGGCTTGCAAAGCTATTTTAGCCACAGCTTTAGATGTCAACGGAGGCACCAGCTGCTTAATCAGGTACTGGGCGAGAGAAGACTGAAATGTGATTCCTAGGAAGAGACAAACTGCAGAAGAGAGTCTTTTCTTTATCATGGCAAGTAGCTCCCATCAGTTTTCACAGAATCACAGTCACAGAAGATTAAGGATTGGAAGGGACCTTGAAAGATCACCCAGCCCAATCCCCCTGCCACAGCAGGATCCCCTAGATCCAGTCACACAGGAGCATGGCCAGGAGGGTTTTAAATGTCTCCAGAGAAGGAGACTCCACAACCCCCCTGGGCAGCCCCTTCCAGTGCTCTGTCACCCTCACTGGGAAGAATTTTCTTCTCAGATTAATGTGGAACTTCCTCTGTTCCAGCTCACACCCGTTGCCCCTTGTCCTATCATTAGATGACCTTAAGCACACCAAGGTAAAGCCTGAAAGCAAGCTGCTGGATATATCCTTTAAGCCCTTGACGGGGGAACATGACTGTCAGGGACCTCCTAAAGCCAGTACAGGAGCATCAGCACATCCCTGACATCCTGAGCAGCATCAGTGGGGGGCAGGTAGTTCTATAGGTTCATGGGGTCAGAGGCTGTTGTTCTTTCTGGAAAAGGGTTGATGTCACAGGGAGGCTTTGGCAGGAGTCCCTGGGCTGTGAGCATCCTTCCTCTCAGCAACCACCAGATGCATCCTGCCAGGTCAGGCATGAAATGCAGGTGACAGAACTAATTGTGGGTGTCACCCGGGGGATGTAGGAAATGCAGGAGGGCAGCCCCCCTTATTCTCTTGGGAGGACATAAATGACAACGTAGCACTTATTCCTTTCCTGTTACGGATCAGTAGAGGCCCCCTTCCTGCTAAAGAACTTCTTCCTAACAGCCAATTTCAATCTGCCCTTCTCTAATTTGAAGACATGACCCCTCATCCTATTGTTCCTTGTATCGTTCCTATCGTATCCCTTGTAAACAGTTTTTCCCCAGCCTTCCTGTAGCCTGTTCCAGGCACTAGAAGCTATCAGGTCCCCCCAGAGCCTTCTCTTCTCCAGGCTGAACAACTCCAACTCCCTCAGCCTGTCTTTGTAGGAAAGGTGCTCCAGCTCCCTGATCATTTTCATGGCCTCGTCTAGACTTCTCCATCAGGTCCATGTACCCGTGCTGAGGGCTCCAGGGCAGGAACATTCCCATTCATGTGCATATTCGATTATGGAGTTTTTAGGACTTACGATTCATCAACACGGAGATCACAGTTGTCCTCTGCCTTTGCTCTTGATCATCCCTAGAAATTCACCCCTGTCCTGGCTGTGCTGTCACACATCTGTGGTTTGGTGGCAACGATTTTCATAGGATGTAAGAGATGTCACTTCCTTGGTCTCCTTTTCTCCACATCCTGTGTCCTGTTGATGTCCTCTGCACTTGGCAGTCTGAGCTCGTTAGGATGGGGAATATGTGGTTTCCTCATGTCTGGTAATAGCTGTTTTGGCAGAGCTTGCTGGTGGTGGAGAAGGGTTTTGTAGACTTGCTGGGTACATTAGTGCACAACGAACACATCCCAGCAGCAAGAACTGAAGGGCTGATGGTGTTTTTCTCCCTTTTAGTGGCTTTGCATTTGCATCAATTCCAGCTACCGTCCACCTCAAACCCCACTCTGAGTTCTAAGAAAACCATTTGTGCATTCATAAATCACAGAAGATGAGAGCATCTTCCCCAGAACTGCAGTAAGCAAAAGCTGAATGGGCAGGTTAGGTGTCCTCTTAGTCCTCTGGGATGCGGAGCACTCTGCAGCCCCACTGAAACCCATTCAGAGTGGCAGGTCTTGCCTACCCCACGGCACGGCACGGCAGCCAACACCTGTGTCTGCCTACAACAGCCAGTCCCCACGCGCTCCGTGCTTGTTGCTGCCTGGTTGACAGTGCTGCAGGTCCGTTTGTGAACGGCAAAGGAGGTCCCTGGAGAGCAGCTGCTGTTCTAGACAAGGACTACAGAGCGGCTCTGAGCAGGGGGTCCTTTTTGATTCCAGCAAGGGTCAAAGTTTTCAGAGAAAGTTAAGACTTTCTGCAAAAGGAACAGAACCATCACACTGCACCACTAAAACCACTAGAAATAAACCACGTGAGACCCTCATTATCTTGCTGGTTTCTTGATGAGTGGTTCTATTATCTTGAAGTTAGAAATACAGAATCACAAAATGCATTGAGTTGGAAGGGACCTTTAGAGGTCATCTAGTCTAACCTCCCTGCACTAAGCAGAGGCACCTTCAGCTAGATCAGATTGCTCAGGCACTCGTCCAGCCTGACCTTGAATGTCCCAAGTTTTCTTGTATATGAAAACCATCCAGAAAGGTTGTTTTAATGAGGAATGATAGCTTAGAAATGGTTATTTAAATTCCTTGATAAATATGGAAAGAGCAGGTGTCAGGAGGATGGAGCCAGGCTCTGCTCAGGGCCATCTAGTGATAGGACAAGGGGCAGTGGGTGTGAGCTGGAACAGAGGAGGTTCCACATCGATCTGAGAAGAAACTTCTTCCCAGTGACGGTGACAGAGCTCTGGAAGGGGCTGCCCGGGGGGCTGTGGAGTCTCCTTCTCTGGAGATGTTTAAAACCTGCCTGGCCATGTTCTTGTGCGACTGGATCTGGGGGATCCTGCTGTGGCAGGGGGACTGGACTGGCTGATCTTTCGAGGTCCCTTCCAACCCCTAATGATCTGTGACTGTGTGATTCTGTGAAAGCTCACCCTGAGAAGATGAACCTGACTTACCACGGAGACGCAGCATCGTGTTTTCAAACAGCTGTTTGAATAGTTTGACACTTCACGCTTATTAAAAGTTACCTGATCTGCTCCCTTTCCATGGAGGAACTGGTGATGTCTGCGTAAATGCCTCCCAGTGCAGGAAATCAACCACATTCAGAGATCCTGTAGCCCACTTAAAAATAGGTAGCCCTGCTCAGCCCTGTAGTTTTTATGTATTTGAGCCTGTCTGGTTTCTGCTGGCACAGGAGAATCATCCCAGTTGCTGACGTACAGCTAAATATAACAAGAAACACAGATGTTGTCACTTGAGTTTTCTTATTGATTGTGGTTCTTGAATAAACACAGCTAAAAGGATCTGTTTGGTCACAGCCTGGAGTGCCCTAGGAACATGACCAGGAGTACAGCTGGGGTGGATCCACGTGTCAGATCAAAGCAGGATGATCACAGGAGAAGGCGTCTGCTGCTGATACAGATTTTCAGCAACAGAGGTGCATAATCTTCCTCCTCACAGGCTGCTGAAAACAGTCTAGCCTGTGTAAGGGCACTGCCAGGAGCCTTATGGAAAGCAGAGTGAGGCCCATGGGAAATACACTCTGTTTCTGTTCACCTCTGCTCCTGATTTTATTCTAACTGCTGGCTGAGATACTGTTGGAATAATTAAAAGGACGAACAATCAACCGTCAGAGCTCCAGAGCTGTGAGATCGAGGTAATTCTGAGACTCACAGGAGTGTTAAAATCACAACAGGCAAGTAATCCCAGTGCTGCGGATCATTTTAGAAACGAGCAGTCAGACAGGAGGTTGATGCAGCCTCCAGCCTTGCCGCTGTGCCTCGCTCTAAATGGTCCAGGCAGCTCAGTCAGTTCAATGATTAAAAGAGTCTCAAGGCCAAGGCAGAGCAATTCCCTGCCATAAACGCGGAGGTGCGATACGTCCCTCTGCTCTGGGGAAAGGGGATGAAGAAGTACAGGTTCACCGCAAAGCTGCGCCTCCCGCCTGCTTCTCTTCTGAACTGACCTTTGGATTTCTTCTTGTTCACAGCCTCTGGCCTGTCCTCTTCTCCATCTACCCCAACACAAGTGACCAAGCAGCCCACGTTTCCTCTCGAATCCTACAAGCATGAGCCCGAGAGACTAGAAACACGGATTCACTGTTCTTCGCCTCCGGACACAGGGCAGAGGTTTTCTTTGCCTCCATCTCAAAGTGCAGCCAAGCCTCCTGTGATGACACCAGCTCCCTGTGCTACCTCAAAACCAGTAAGTAAAACATGCATCCAGCTTTCCACTGGGAAATGTAGAGGGTTGTGTGTGCTAACTGGTCCTCGTACTGCAGCCAGTGGGCTAGAGCATGTGTGTTGGGAACAACGCCATGGGCCTCTTAGCTCTGACTTGTCTCTGCTCTCCCAGAGTTCAGCCAACAAGGCAGTAGGAATCCAGAGGTGGCAGGTCCCCATCTGAGGGAGCATCTAATTTCTGCACTACTTTCGAGTGACTGTGGCAGTGACTACAATCCCAGCACTCACTGCTCAGCTGTCTCTTTAGAGAAGGATAAACCTTTATTTAGGAGTGACTTTTATCCTCTGTAGGAAGAGCCGATGAGAGAGCTAGCAGCTGAGGGGAGCAGATCAAAAAGAAATTCACAGCATGAGCTGCAGGGCTTCTCAGTTCCTGCTGCCCTTCAGTCCATCATGACTGGGACAGCTGGTGACTACTGGCAGAATCGCTGTCACATCTCCTGCCCCAGCTCAGAGAGCAGGGAAGAAGGGCAGCACTGCCAGGGGATTTATCCAGCTCCCCGTGCAGTTGAAGTGTCTTCATAAAAGTGGTTTCTCCAGCTCCTGAGAATGCAGTTCTTGGGAACTATCCCCATGGAACTAGCAGCCTGTGTTCTGTCAGCAGTAACTACCTGGCATCTGACCTTCCCAGCTTTTTCTTTAATTATTTTCCCCTCAGAATACAAAATCCTTGACATTTTCTCTATCTAGAAATCTAGAACCATAAAGGACGGGAAGGTTCCCGAGGTCTGTTTCCCTGCTGAACCATAACAAGTTCTGTTTCTTTCAGTTCTTAATAACTTACTTAAAAGCAGGAAGTTTCCTCCCACTCACCCATGGGAAAGCTGTTCCAGGATCTGAACACAGTCCCACAGCAATCCCAAAACCCTTTTGCTTTTCTGTCAGCTCCCTCCCCAGCAGCAGCAGCCATTGTGATGCTGGAAGGGTTTGGGTACTGGATCACCGTTCACACAGTGCCTTCAAATCATTCACACACAAGCCCTGTTTTGGGGACCCCTTCTGGAATCACAGAATTGCTGAGGCTGGAAAAGACCTCTGAGCTCATCCAGCACAGCCCACGACCTCAGTCACCTAGTCACCACGGTCACCTAGACCAGGGCATTAAGTGCCACAGCCAGGCTGGCCTTCAACACCTCCAGGGATGGGGACTCCACCACTGCCCTGGGCAGTCCGTTACAGGCTCTGATCACCCTTTCCCTGAGGAAGGGCTTCCTAACGCTCCCCTGGTGCAGCTTCAGGCCTTGACCTCTTGTCCTGGTGCTAGTTGCCTGGGAGAAGAGCCCGGCTCCCACCTGACCACAACCTCCCTTCAGGGAGTTGTAGAGAGGGAGCAGGTCCTCCCTGAGTCTCCTCCAGGCTAAATACCCCCAGCTCCCTCAGCCTCTCTTCATCAGACTTTCCCCCAGCCCTGTTGCTCCTCTGGACCTGCTCCAGCCCCTCAACCTCTTTCTTGAAGTGAGGGGCCCAGCACTGCCCCCCATTACTCCAGGGGAGGCCTCCCCAGTGCCAAGTCCAGTGGCAGAATTAGGAAGCCTGTGATTTTCAACCTACCTTTTGTCATGGACATGTAGGACCGTTTTCATCCACTCTTTGCTCTATCCTATTGAACCTGCAGCTAACTGCTGTTTTTCTAGATTAGGCAAGCCAGACTCTCCCTACAAAATACAACCTTTCTGTTCCACTGCTATGCAGAAGTTTATAATTAAAGCATTAAAGAAAATAACCCTACATTTACTGTTAGGGAACTCCAGCAGTAACTTTGCTCCAGCCTTTGCATGTGAGCAGTGCTGAGACACTGAACATGGGAAGCTCAAAGCTTGTAGAGCACAAAGAAGTCTTCACACGTTTCAGTCAGTCACTTCTGATAACCACATTCAAATGTGGTTATCTTACTGCATCGTGCAGCCAAGGAGGAGGCTTTTGTACCTGCTAGGATAGAAACAGAGAAACAAACACAACCATAGCACATTCCACTGACCCAGAGCCTCGGGAGTTTGGTTTGGATGTCATTGTTTGCTGATTCAGAGAACACGGAGTTGGGTAGAAGATGCCAGAATAAAGAAACAGGATTCTGCGCAAGTATTTCTCATCTGTTGTGGTTGCACTCATGTACAAGAGAGGGTCTGGGTGGAAACACACTATGTTGGGCTCAAATACACACAGAGAGAGAGAGATGGAGAGAGAGATAAGACATACATAGATAGATAGATAGATAGATAGATAGATAGATAGATAGATAGATAGATAGATAGACAGATAGATAGATAGAGCTGTATAATAGATAGAGCTCCATAATACCTGACTGTGGCTTCTCCTCTCTGCACTGATTTGTATCTGAGAACGGTGAGTGTGCAGGGCTGTCAGTGGATCACAGGTTTTTGGTTTACTTGGGAGCAAATGTCAGCGGCTAAAGATCTGTGAGGAACAAGGCTCTGGATGATTAATTTTCAGCAGAGATCAGAGAGAGGTTTGCTGCACTCTTCTAGTCAGAGAAACGCAGAGGAGATAAAGGCTCAGTTCCTGCAGAAGAGAAGGAATGTGAAGATGATGGGTGTTCACCCAGGAGCCTCTAACTTATTTACTTAGCACTTCCTTACAGAACTGACAGCAGCAGACCAATCCTCTTGATGTGAGTACTGCGTTTCAAATCCTCCAAGCATTCTGAGCTGTGTGTTAGTAATAAATGCATTTTCACAATATACCTGCCATAAACAAATCTGTGAAAGGCAAATTCCATTTCTTGTTTACTTAGATCACCTAGATCACCTTTTCTTGGTGAAATGATTGCAATTATCTTACAAACACACACTCAATTGTGTGATAAATGGTTTCACAGTGGCCATGCTGTTAGATGATCGGTTTAAGGACAAGGAAGCCCCTATGTTGACATCTAAAATAAGAAGATGACTCTTTATCTGCAGGGTTCTGTCAACTTAAATCTGATTTACTTCCTGCATTGTTTAACTAGTGATGATAATGTGTGAGATCCCAGGGCTGCTGTCATGATTCATGACAGCTGTCTATATTGCAGTAGCAAAGAGGAACCCTTGGACTCAGATCCGGAATCATGAGCAGGGACAACTTCAGGAAGGTGCAGTAGCAGGACTTGGAGCTAATCTCATGGTTAGAATTAACTGCATTTGAAGCTGATTGTGTGCTTGTTTGTTTTATGTCTTAGACTGCGGCACAGGATGGTTTAATCTGCTCAGTAAGAGAGAAGACACAGAGGAGAGAGTGCAAGTCTTTGGTTCCCAGCAGGTGTAAATGAAACCTGTTTGTATTTGTGTAGCACTTAGAACTCTGTGTATTTTCACATGATTTTTAAGCCTTTAATTCTGGTGAGAGAACAAGAAGTCGGAGACAGTTGCTGACAGAGGGATCTTCCTTCAGAGGTATCATCTCAGGCAGTATCCACACAGGAGCAATGACCCTTCTGCTAAATGGATGGCTGTGATGATCTCCAAGGTCTGGATGTAGCCCACCTGCCTTCAGAAACCTAGCTGAGCTGCTGAAGTGGGGAGTGCAGCAGCTCTGGTTGTCTCTGAGTTCCAAAGAGAGGCGTTGGGAGGGGATGAATCACATCTGCAGTGGGCTGGCCAGCTTTTGAGCCGATCACAAAGGGAGTGACTCTGGGTGTTGCGTCTCTAACCGAGGCACTGTTAGGTGGCCAGAGCCAGATGCGGTGAGGCTGTGACATGCCGTTGCAGGCTTTCCCCTGGGTGGGTACATGTTCTGTTGGTTCACTTAGAAGGTTGTAATGAGCAGTGGTGCTGATAAGAGATCAAAGCTATGCCAGGAGATTACTGAGCGCTGCAATCTGATTTTTCCCAGTACTGTTCATGACTCTGTACTTTGGCCTCGTGTTGTTTGGACTGTGCAACTTCCAGGCTGTCAGTGGTAAACGATAACTCTTCTCTAACGTGACGTTACTAACCATGAAAGGCATGGAGAGAGGTTGCAAATTCAATATGGAAAACATTTGCCCTGATTCCACTTTGCCCTGTTTTCCAGTGCAGTGTAGTAATGTTGAGCTTCATGTGGTTGTGCCCTTTTGGTTTCATCCTGTCTTCTTCTGCTGAAGCATCAGGCACTGTGAAAATAGCAGTACTCTGCCCTTTTTGTGGGACATCATTTGCCCCCTCCGTGGGTTTCCCCTTTCCTGGGATGACAGTAGTCTGGACCAGAGAGTGAAGATGCTAACTCCAAATTGAAGGTTTTCCTTTGGTGAAAAAGGTTGGGGCTTCCTCTGCTCTGAAGAAGCGATAAAGGCAGAACACACTTGGAAACGCCCCTTTGCACAAGCTTGTGGACAGCTAATCACTGTTCTCCAAACAGCTGCAGAGCCAAGAATTGCCTGGAATGTCCTTAAAAAGAGGGCATTTCATAGAAGCATTAGGGATTGGAAGGGACCTCGAAAGATCATCCGGTCCAATCCCCCTACCACAGCAGGATCACCTAGATCCACTCACACAGGAACACATCCAGGTGGGTCTTAAACATCTCCAAAGAAGGAGACTCCACAACCCCCATGGGCAGCCCCTTCCAGTGCTCCATCATCCTGGGAAGAAGGTCCTTCTCATATTGATGTGGAACCTGAGAAGGAACTTCTCCAGCCAGAAGGGTGTGCGAGCAAGTCCTGTTCGAAGTGCAGGCAGAGCACCCAGGAGGGACTGAAGGATTCTGTATTCTTTTGACACAGTCCTTGCTGCTCCAGCTTAGGGCAGCGGACAGACGTAACGTACAGCTGGGACTCTCTTCCAGTCCTAGGTGCTGAGAGGGAAACCAGATTGTTTCTGCAGCTACCTGCCTGTTGAACAGTAGCACTTCCCTGCAAGGCTGTTTATGCTGTTTCTTAGCCAAAACATAGTAAACCCAAAACCAGGTCTGTAAACTTGTTCAGCGTGAAGGGCCATTACATCACACCCTGCTGCTGGCAGGGAGCCTGGGAACCAGGATACGTGCAGCAGGTCCTTCGGTTTGGCTCTCCAGAAGCCATGGCACCTGTCAGAGCTGCACGATCTACTCGGCTGATTAAAGAGATTCAAATCTGATGAAGCACAGAGAAAAGTGTTCTTTGACTCTGATGATATCTTTCAAATAAAAAGCACAAGCTGGGGAAAAAGGAATCCAGTCTGCAACTGGACAGGAACCTCCCCCCCACTTTCAGCACTCGTGTGATTTAAGGGAATATATCAGCCTTCGAGACATTACGGTGACCGAGCTTTGATTTACACCACAGCAGACTGGCCACAGAACTTAGAGTCAGAAAGGCCATCGTTTGCCACTGAAGAAAGCTCTTCATAGAATCATAGAATGGGCAGGGTTGGAAGGGACCTTAAAGATCATCCAGTTCCAACGCCCCTGCACAGGCAAGGACACCTTCACTAGAGCAGTTATTCAGGGCCACAGCCAGCCTGACCTTCAACACTTCCAGGGATGGGGCAGCCACAACTTCCTTGGGCACCCTGTTCCAGCATCTGACCACCCTCACTCTCTTGCAGGGACATTGTGCCCGGGCTCATTTCAGGTGCCTCAGTACCCTTCTGGGAGCGGATTCCATCCTCCGCTAGACCCCATGGGCTGTACCAAGCTATCACTGTTTAAACATTTCCATCCACGTCAAAGCATGTTTAGTTTAGAAATGGCCTGTATTTGTCCATCAGCTTGGCCTGTGACTCATTAACTGCAAACCTAGCAAAGGAATAACCCTTTGAAGAGCTACCTTGACATTATGGACAATAATCCCATTAGTTGTCTCTTTTGTAGCACATTTGGTATTTTCATAGAATCAGAGAATCATTCATTTTCCTCCCTTTAGATCAGTCCAAATATGCACCAACCATCTTATTGTCCATCTTTCTCCTGGTTAACTTGCTTTTCTTTTAAAATTACTTATTTGAACCAGAAGAAAGTAAGTCCAGTCACAGCCCTCTGAGACACTGGTTTCCTAGTGGATTTGTATTCTGGTTGCAGCGTTTGGATTCAGTCAGTCTGAGGATGCAGAGAAATTGTACTGCATAAAGGTGGTTTTTTCTGCCCCGAGGAGATGTGTGTCTCTGGCAGCTTGTGGCTTCTTCTGCAGCCACTGAGATAATTCAATCAACTGTCTATAGATTCACTCGAGGGAGTCTATATTTTGATGGCATTAGGTCCTGCGACTTCTGTTCCTTTTTGTCCTAGAAGTAAAGAGAAAGTCGAGGTGAAGAGGATGAACAGCTGAGTCATAGAATCATAGAGTCATCCTGGCTGGAAAGGACGGCCAGGATCAGCAAGACCAGCCCTCAGCCCAACAGCTCCCCAGCCCCTAGACCATGGCCTCAAGTGCTCTAGCTACTCGGTTTTTAAACACCTTCAAGGATGGGGACTCCACAGGTCCCTGAGCAGCCTGGTCCAGTGCCCAACCAATCACTCAGGGAAGAACTTCTTCCTAAGGTCCAATCTAAACCTCTCCTCACACAACTTGACACCATTTCCCCTCATGCTATTGTTAGTAATTTGGGAGAAGAGACCACAGAATCATGAGGGATTGGAAGGGACCTCATGACATTCCCCAGGGCCTTCCTCTGACTGGATGAACTAAACTGTTGAAGTTGTGGGAAATGAAGGGGACACGGCAAGTAACGCTCACTCCTGTTTGGCTTCCTTCCCTCGGCGTTCACATTGCACAGTGTGCACAAGCAGAGCAATCCGGCTCTTTCAAAACCCAGCCTGTGTCTGTGTTGTGTTTTGGGGTTTTTTTTCTTCTGCGATTACAATCAAACAAGTTTGGCCATTTGAAAGTCAGCTGCATGGGCTGCTGACTCAGAAGAGGACTAGATACCATCTTGGCAGCAGCTCGGAAGAATGTTCCCATTGTGCTGGTGAAATGAATGCTAAATATTTATTCTTGGAGCCTGTTCACAACAGCATGCTCAGCTGGAGTGGAGGGTGGGGCCGTGGCGAAGACGTTTGAGGGACGGCAGTCGTGATTTCTGCGGCGCCCAAGGTATCCACAGTCTCATTTCACGGTCAACAAAGGACAAGGCTCCTACCACTTGTGAACTCAAGTGTCAGCCAGTGAAGTAATCAACAGAGAGTGAAGGAGAAAAGGTAATGGAGGCAGAAGGTCAGCAGAGTCATGGGAGAGGGTACAACTCACGAAGGAAGCTGTTCATCTAGGCTTTTTGCCTTTGAGGGCTGCAGTAAATCGCACACCTTGGACTTGGGAATTCTTTGTCTCTCAAACCTTTTTCACTGAGAACTGCATGAGCCAGGGCTGAAGCCCTTCCCTCTGGTTCTGTGACTAATCCCCCGTGAGAAGACCCCAACATCTCTACAATGGCCTTTCAGATAGTTGTAGAGAGCAATGAGGTCTCCTCTTCCTCAATCTAAACAGCCCCAACTCTCTCCATCTCTCCCCACCAGATTGATTCTCCAGGCCCTTCCCCAGCTTCGTTGCCCCAGTCTGCCCTCGCTCCAGCACCTCGATGTCTCCCTTGGACTGAGGGCCCCCAAACTGGACCCAGTGCTCAAGGTGCAGCCTCACCAGTGCTGAGTACAGGGGGACAATCACCTCCCTACCCCTGCTGGACACACAGGTTCTAGTCCAGGCCAGGATGCCATTGGCCTTCTTGGCCACCTGGGCACTGTGCTGGCTCAGATCCAGCCTCCTGTCAATGAGAACCCCTAGATCCTTCTGTGCCAGACTGCTTTCCAGCCACCCCAAGCCTGTAGCGTTGCAGGGGGTTGTTGTGACCACAAACGCAGAAGGCTTCTTCCTCGTCCCTCAGGACTAAAGGGCATTAATTGCTCTTTGGTGGTACATGAACACACAGGATCCAAGCAGAAAAACAAACACGAGTCTTGCCCTCAGGACCTTATTGTCCACATCCTTGATCTGGCAAAACAATCCCAGGCCGTCAGAAAGCATCGGTTTAAACAGGATCGCTCCTCAGCGCTGCGTTCGTGTGCAGCCAGTGGCAGAGACAGCAGTGGCTCTGAACAGAGGTACCCTGAAGGTTACAGCCCTGAGTCTGGATGGGGCTGCTGTGTGTTTGTGTTGCTGAATCTCAGGTGCTCTTTTGTTTTGGTTCATGTCAGCGTGCGACGGCCTCGAGCCAGGAAAGCACTTAAACGTGTGGTTAACTTTCAGCAGGCTCGTAGTCCTGTTGGAGTCAACCGTAGCAGGGCGCTCAAAGCCCAGTCACTTGGCTGGAGCAGGGGCTTTGTATGATTTTTACCATCTATCAAACTGTTTCCAGTGACTAGGACAAGTAGCAAAGATGAGAAAGGAAGCTGATGGTCACAGGATGGAAAAAAAAGAGTCGTGGAAAACATGAAAGCTTCAGGAAAGACCAAGTGAGAGAAAGAGCTTGGGAATCAGAAGAGAGCTCCTGGCCACAATGGAAAATGGCTCCTCCCGGAGCAGCAGGCAGAGCAGCAGCTGCGAGATCGCTATCTGCCCGCTGCTGGGTGTTGGGCCTTTCAAGCTTTGCCTGTTGGGATTGTGTGTACTTGGAAGCGGTTGTGGTGGTACCAGCTCCAGGTCCAGCTCCTCACATAAAAGGAGGCAGGTCTCGGTAGAGACATGGCTTAAGAGAGCAGACAACAGGCTCCTCTCCTACCCCTTTCCTTTAGCGTGCTGCTGCACAGCAGTACTAATGTCAAGCTTCTTCAAGTCTCGTTCCTGGAACACAGGGAAAGCTCTACCAGCATTTCCACATCTCGTTACGTATGGTTTGTACTCATAAAAGATTTAGCGCGGACACTCGATAGGCTTCTCACTTTGCACGGTCCTTGCTCGAGTCCTTCCAGACAGTACGAAACCACAGCAGCAGGGGATGGTCTGGTTTCACCTGTAGTGCACCTGCTGTGGTGGAAGGATGTGGTTAAGAGGCTGTCAGAAGGGAACATGTGCATGGCAGGAGGATGGTGTCCGTTGCGTGGTGCTGTCATTGCAGATTTCTTAGAGAGCGGCACAGGACAAAGGGACCTGGGGGTCCTGGTGGCCAGCAGGATGACCATGAGCCCTTGTGGCCAAGAAGGCAAATGGCATCCTGGGGTGGATTAGAAGGGGGTGGTTAGTAGATTGAGAGAGGTTCTGCTCCCCAACTACTCTGCCCTAGTGAGACCACATCTGGAATCTTTTGTTCAGCTCTGGGCCCCTCAGTTCCAGAAGTACATAGAACTGCTGGAGAGAGTCCAGCGCAGAGCCACAGAGATGATGGAGGGAGGGGAGCATCTCCCTGATGAAGGATAGGACAAGGGGCACTGGCTGTGAGTTGGAGCACAGGAAGTTCCACCTCAACATGAGGAGAAACTTCTTTACTGTGAGGGTTCCTGAGCACTGGCAGGGGCTGCCCAGGGAGGTTGTGGAGTCTCCTTCTCTGGAGACTTTTCAGACCCATCTGGATGTGTTTCTGTGTGACCTGTCTTAGGTTCTACGATCCTGTTTGAGCAGAGGGGTTGGAGTCGATGACCCCTGGAGGTCCCTTCCAACCCCTAACGATCTGTGTGTCTGTGTGTTTACTGATTACTGCAGCTCACTGCAGCAATAATTTCCCTTTGCTCTTCACCGTGCCCCTCAGTGTGATGAGGCAGGTCCTATTTCAGAAGACTAAAGAGCACTCCAGCAGATGCGTGAAAACAGCTGAAGTAGATCTTTCCGGGCTTATGTGATAACAAACATTTAAGACAAGAGCACTTGAAGACTCTGGAATCAAACTAAGTGGCACCCCTGTGTTTGCAGGTTCAGGCAGCACACTTGTATCACCACTGCTCTCCAAGTCAGGTTGGTTCCTCACAAGCACTTAACTTTTTTGAACAGCTCTGAACGTTGTGTAGAAGAAGAGACTTTAACTGGTTGGGCTGTTTGGTTAATAATGTGTCACACTGGTAATACTGGTTCAGGCCCAGCCTGTAGTCTACGTGAGTAATCTGAGGAACAACTATCAGCTGCTAAGTTTATGTAGAGAACAGACCTTGACACAAACCTCTGCCTTATCAGAGCTGCAAAGTGATGCAGGATCAGACACACAGCTGGAGATTAGAGGTTGTGTAAACACCTCCTGCCTCATCTCCTCTTCTACCTTGACTTCTCTGTAAGAGTTTAGCTGGGGATCTAGACTATTCCTTGGTCTTTTTGAAGCTGATTTAGGATGAGAGGGCAGGGCCTGAAGCTGCACCAGGGGAGGGTTAGGTTGGATGTTAGGAAGCCTTTGCTCAAGGAAAGGGTGATCAGACACTGGACTGGAGTCCCCATGCCTGGAGGTGTTGAAGGCCAGCCTGGCTGTGGCCCTGAGTGCCCTGGTGTGGCTGAGGTGGTGATGTTGGGTCATGGGCTGGGCTGGATGATCTTAGAGGGCTTCTACCCTACAGGCAGCCTCTTCACCATGTAGATACAGAAGGGATCCCAGGCAGGATCCTAATCTCAGCCTCACTGCTTCTAGCGCTCTCGGCTGCTGTAAACCACTGGTATCAGTTACCACACTCCAGCAGAAAACAAGCAGCAGGTGAATTTACAGTTTAACCAGCAAATGAAACCTTTTTTTTTTCCCCCAGTAACTTCTGTCTTTTTCCACTTCATGAGCCGAACTACATTGAACCATAAATAAGGAGGAAAGAGTTTGAAGTTAACTTTGCTCAAACAGATTGCACCAGATTAAGCAGATCCATGACATGTATCTGGAAAAGTTCTGAGTTGTTCATTGACAGCTCATCAGGAGAAGAGCTGTTAACCTCTTGAGTTGTAGAAACCTGTAACTGTAGTAAGGAGCTCTAGCAAATGGTGGGAAAATTACCATTGCTAGTTTACTCTTGCATTCAAAATGGGTTTGCCTTGATTTGCATTTAGATGGGAATTCCTTCTTGTTGCTCTTCAATCCATTAGGTTTTATAAGTGAGTAGCTTTTTTTTTCCTTCTGAAGTACTTCAGAGGGCATTGAGTTTTCCTGTTGAACTATGAGCTGTGCAGGTGGCCACCCCAGCGCATCGGTATGAAGCTTTCATTGACCAGAGTGACAGGAGGACTCAGGAAAAGCTTTGAGAAAGGCAGCCTTGAATTTCCCTGGAAATGCCTGTTCCTAAATTAAGCACAGGAAACCACAGAATATTAAGGATTGGAAGGATCATCCAGTCCAATCCCCCTGCCACAGCAAGATCCTCTAGATCCAGTCACACAGGAACATGGCCAGGTGGGTTTTAAACATCTCCAGAGGAGAGACCACAACCCTCCTGGGCAGCCCCTGCCAGTGCTCTGTCACTGTCACTGGGAAGAAGTCCCTTCTCACACTGATGTGGAACCTCCTGTGTTCCAGCTCACACCCCTGTTGCCCCTTGTCCTGTCATTAGATGCCACTGAGAAGATGTAATGGTTTTGTTGCAATGCTGGAAGGAGTCTGTTCCACACAGACTTGCAATTTCTATTCCTACCCTGTCATCAAAGACTAATAACCTTTATAACTCAGTATTTACTTTAGAATTTTTCTCATTTAGAATTAAGGCTACTTGTTGGGAGAGAGGGCAAAGCAAATTGACATTTGTATTAGACTGTTAGTAAACTGGCTTCTGTACAAAGCACACACATCCCACTGATTGATCATACTAAGGCTAAAGAGATCTTTCTAAACACTGGACAGAAATAGAAACAAAAAGAAAAGAAGTCTGGAAAGGACATTAAAAATTCATTGCCCCCCACAGCACAACTGGATGTACACAATTCCCAACAAATTTGGTTTCAACCTGTTGTTAAAAACCTCCCATCACGGAAGTTTTACATTTTATTCCCAGCAAAGTGTGCTGGTGCGTCACTGCTGTGTTCACAGAGCTCTCCCAATGTCCAGCCTAAGACTTCCTTGCTAAAGACCAAGTGGAAAATAACTTCTTATCCCATAAGCAGTGGGTCCAGAAGGTAGATATCACCTTCCTTCTTGCAAAGCCACATTACATCTGGAGACCATTACTGTATTTTGCTGCAGACCTCTCTTTGTAATTTCTTTAGGACCTCCAGGATCATCAGTTCCAGCCCTCAGCCCAACAGCTCCCTAACCCCTAGACCATGGCCTCAAGTGCTCTAGCTGCTCGGTTTCTAAACACCTCTAGGGATGGGGACTCCTCCACCTCCCTGGGCAGCCTATTCCACTCTCTCAGCAAAGAACCTTTTCCTAAGATCCAATCTAAACCTCCCCTGATGCAACTTGAGGCCAGTGGAGGTCCAGAGATCCAGTCAGAACAGCGACTGCAAATCATCACACCCAAAGCAGTTGTCTAGAACAGGACAGGTGAATGATATCCTAGAAATGCTTGTCTCTTCCTCTGGATGCAGAAGCAGCAGCCTGGGGTAACTCGTTCAGTAGGAAAAGCCATGCAGCAGGTGTCATTCAAAGCATTTTGACGCAGCTGGTCTGATAACCACCACGGCTAGATCCCTGTCCCAGTGGCTTCCTGATAATTCAGCCAGGTGAAATGGCAGGGAGCTGCACAAAACCTGTTATTGTGCTGGTGTTAATTGCTGTTCCCTTCCCTGAACCATCCCTACAATGGAAATACTTAGCATGTTCTCATGAAAATAATGGCGTTCCTAGAACAGCACGTACATCTCAAAGGCCTCCTAGACTATCAGATAGGTGTTACACACCCATTCGAAGTGTGTCTATAATTTACAGGACCAATTTTACTTGTACAGAATATTAGTCACTCCCTTTACCCATGAAAGCTAAAGAAAGTAGCTGTTACCTATTAAAACTGTCGCTGTAGCCTTCCCAGAAGGTTTGCATCCACCTCTTCATGACTTTTGCTGCTGTATCAACCTTGAGTTGTTTTACTTTGCCCCTGCACTGCTCTATGAAGCTTCTATGCTAGAGTTATGTCGTCGGTCCGCGGGTCTGGCGTAAATGAATTGAAATCTGGCAAAGAAATGTCTTCAGGCAGACGGGGTTTTGTATCTATTTATCTTCTAAGCTTTAATATACAGAACTTATTTCGCTTAGCAGTATTTAGTATCTGAAGTGGATGATGTCTTGTCGCATAGGCTATCTCAAACAGCACGCTACAGCAAGCACTGAAACAGTAATCTAGATAAATCCCTTGGTTACAGTTAATAGAAACCTCCTGTGGCAGTACGAACAGTCCCAAGCAGATACGAAAACAGTACAAGAAATAGGATCATCACGGTGGGAACAGTGGGGCTGTTGGAAGACAGTGGTTTTCCCTATCTTTAATCAGTAATGCTCTTGTGAAATGGCAGCTGGAGAGGGACTTTTGAAGAGGGCATCTAGTGACAAGACCTGAAAGAATGGTTTCAAGCCAAAACAGAGTAGATTTAGATTAAATCTTAAGAGGAAATTCCTCCCCGTGAGGGTGCTGAGGCACTGGGACAGGTTGCCCAGGGAGGCTGTGGATGCTCCATCACAGGAAGTGTTGATGGTCAGGCTGGATGGGGCTCTGGGCAACCTGGTCTGGTGAGAGGACCTCCTGCCCATGGCAGGGAGTTAGAACTAGATGATCTCTGAGGTCTCCTCCAACCTAAACCATTCTCTGAAAGGACGATCACGTCTGATTTGCTGCACAATGTGAACTGGGATTCCACTCACTAATCTCCAGGTTAAACCAGCCCAAACGTGAGCAACCCACTGTGAGGCCTCCTTCCTCCTCCTCCTCGGGAACCGGCCCAGACTCAGCAACCGGCCCGGAGAGAGGCCGCTCGCAGGGCAGCCGCCGACATTGGGGCTGAACCTGGAACTGCCACTGCCCGCACGTTTTACAGGGAAACGAACGCGTCTGTTCCCAGCGCAGCCGCACCGCGATGGCGGCTCAGCCCGGAGCGTGGGATCCCGGTCACGCATGCGGGGGGATCCCGGTCACACACGGGGGAACCCCCGCTGCCCCCTCCGCAGGGCAGTGGAACCGCCGCCTTCCCTGCCGCCGCCTCGCAGGTGAAGGCGCGGGACCGAACCAACCCGCACCGCGGGGGGGGGACGCGGCCCCTGCTCCCCTCTCTCCCCCGTGAAACCTCCGCTCCGCCTCCTCCCGCATCGCTCTAAAGCGAAGCGGGGGCACCTAGCCAAGCTCCAGGGCGCGGTGTGGCGTGGCGGGAGCTTGGCACGGCCGAGCTCCGGGTGGCGGTGAAACGTCTTCCTCCAACTCACCCCTCCCATCCTGCCGTGGTACCTCCCGTCCCCTCCCGCCGCTGCCCAGCGGGCTCGACTGCAGCAAAACGGGACGTACCAACCCCTCCCGGGAGGGGACACACGCCGGGGTGGCGGGAAGCTCTGCGCTGCCGCAGGGCGTTCTGCTTGCAGCGCACAGTGCCCGCTCTCTCCCTCCCGGTCCCTCTCGCTCCCTCCCTCCCTCTCTCTCTCTCTCTGGGGAGCGGCGGCTCCGCAGCAGACAGGGCCGCCGGCAGCCCGGGCGCCGCAGGGTTAACGGGCTGGGCGCGGCGGGGGGAGGAAGGGCGAGTCCCGGGCCCTCCCCCCGCTCTGTGAGTGTGAGTGTGTGAGAGCGGCAGCGTACGGCGAGCCGGGCAGAGCGGGAGGCCCAGGGGCAGCCGCTGCCGCCCCTCCCCTCAGCGCTCGCAGCCGCCCGCCCCCTCCGATGCCGCCGCGGGGCCGGTGACTCCGCGCCTGGATGCTCATCGCCTTCTCCTCTCTTCCCTCCCGCAGGCGGCGGCAGCGGCGGCGGCTCCGGCTCCCTCTGAGCTCCCGGCCGCCTCCGAAGGGATGCTGGAGAAACTAGAGCTCGACGATGAAGGTAAAAACCCCAGGGAAGGGGAGGCCGAGCTGGGCCCGCGGACTCCCGCAGCGGGCACAGGGCAGGAGTGGGGAGTCCCCGGCAGGAGCCCGTTCCGGGGAGGGGATCCCGATCCCCAGCCCGCCGCGTCCTTGTAGGGCGGGTCGCAACCTTCAACACCCCGCTCCGTTTTTTCCCTCCGTCCTCCCCGGCCCGGTCCGCGTGCGGTGCTTTTGTCCCGGTGCCGGGGACAGGCAGCCTTCGCGCACCCCCTCCTCCTCCCTTTAAAACACCAGTACGTTTGCGATACCAAATATAGACTTTGCGAGCGAGGTGCGAGCGGCGGTGATGGAACGCGTCTCCACTACGGCTCCTGCTCCTCGTGCCCAGGCGCGCACACATCTGCCTCTCAACTGCATTTCCCCGGCGTTCTTCTTCCCTGCCCTGTAAAGAGCCGCTGGTCTAACGGAGTATGCTGCTCTCAACTTCTGGCAAGTTTCTCTGCCTTGCGAAGCACCGGCCCGTGCTGTGGACAAGCACGGATGTGGGGTTTTTTTATCTCGAACTTGCACAGAGCGTTCGCCTACCTCCAAAAGATCTGTATTTGAGTATCTGGAGCCTTCATTTTCAAGAAGGATTTAGATTAGTGGATGCATAGCTAATCTCTGTGCTCAGTATTGTAAAGGGATAAGGCTTTATGGGATGTATTTTCCCTGTAGTTGGTAACTGTTATTGGAAAATGTAGGACAAATATTTAAGGAAAACTTTGAAAACGGTAGGCTGAGTCATTCTGTGAGAAGAAATAGCTAAGCCGGTATGCTAATAAGCCAGCTTCTTGGTTACTACTGTGCTGTCTGCAGTTGTGAGACTGGTCTGGAGAAGTAACACCTCTTATTTGAAGCTTTCTGTGTGTGAGAAAAGGAAGCTCTTAACAATTGGACTCTTCAAGCTTGTTATTTTTAGGAGTCCAGACAGTGTTTGAACTGCAATGAAATGCTTGTACATCTTGAACGCGATTAAACATGAGTATTTGGTGCAAGGGTTCTGTTGCTAAATTGTGGGTTGGGGTTCCCTCCCCCCCTTTTAACTGTCTTTAGTTAGGTCTTTATTTTGTGTTCATGGGTGAGTAAGAAGGTACCCACCTTATTGCTTTTTCCATAAAGCTGGTTCCTTCTGGACAGGAAATTCTAAAACCTGCTGAATCACTAATGGTTAAGCCATTTTAAAAGCTGTTTTAAGCACCTTGTAAACTTAGATGTTAGAAAAGGTTGTCTAGCTTAAGAGGAAAAAACCCCTCAGTTGTGAAAAGTTGGCAGTTATAAGAGTGTAACATGGTATTATTTGGAGACGCTTGCTTAGGCTGAACTGGCTTTGTGTGACTTCTGAAACCCTGCAGTAAGATAACCCGAGTTCTTCAGAAAGTTTGGTAATTAAGGGTTTTCTTCCTGTTTTTCAAGATTTTCTTTCACTTTTATCTCTTAATTCATTTAAGTTTAAACCTGAGATTTAAGGTTAAATGAATGGTTACTCGGTCTGTGTAGGTGATAGCAGTTCGGGGGTCTATCAGGCAGTAATACCTGACAGCAAAGCTGTGGCGACTTTACGTGAATTATGAGTGAAGTTGCATTATTAGCCTTTCAGACTTAATGAAAACCTAGTTATGTGCCTAATTCTAAAGCCAAGTGGAAAGGATGTAGAGTGCTGCATTCGGAAGGTAAGGCGCAAGTCAAATTACAATTTACCTAAGTAAAATAATGTTGGATCAAAACTTACTGGCTAGAATGCTCCTGTGTGAGGAGGGTCTCTGGAAGGAGAATCCTAGCAAATGGAGATGCAGTTGGAAATGCATTAGCTCAGTTGTAGTATGTGTCTTCTGGCCTAAATTTTTGCTCTAGGTGCTGTAGTTGTAGCTGACTGTGTGCGAGTCAAATGGCATCTGGTGGTGGTCACTACTTCTTCATCAGATGGTGAGTAGCAAGTGCTCAGAAGCTGAGAAATGTCTTTGAAATCTTAATAAGCTTTTATTAAGTGGCTGCAGCCGTGCTGCAACTGATGATCTTTTGTCAGAGTAACTCTGCTAATGCCTAAAACTGTGAATTAAATGAGAAATGAAAAACTTGTTTGGAAACAGCTTTCCTGACTGCCTCTACTTCTCAGTATTTGCTCTCACTAGCTTTCCAGTCTCTGTGTGTCAACAGTTGCTAACTGTCTTGTGTATCAAATTCTGCTGCAGCTTTCTCAAGCCAGACAGCTTAATAAAAAGAGCTGAAAAATGAGGCTTAGTATGCACACTGAATGTCGTCAGTAGGCTGCAGTGGATTTTTCAAATGAGAATGAGAAAGCACAGAAGGCAATCATTTAATTTGGATTCTAATTAAGAGGGTAAATTGAAAAAATGGTACTCGAAAGATTTACAGTCGAAATAGCACTGCACTGAAATGCAGTGATATGATCTCTGATTGAAATGGTGCTGTTGACTGAAGGGCAGCTTTTCATTATATGCAGAGAACGTAGCTGTGTTGGATGTCATTAGTGTGCTGGCGTTAGACATGAGATTATTGCTGGTCGTCTTTTTGATTTAAAACATCTTTATTGGATGGATCTGGCTGGGTTCTCTAGCATGGGTGTAACTTCTTACTGGTTGGTCTCTAGTTCTGTGTAGCATTGCCTTTTGTGACTTGATCTAGGTGATCCTGCTGTGGCGGGAGGATTGAACTAGATCTCTTGAGGTCCCTTCCAATCCCTAAAGTTCTGTGATTCCATGAATATAGCTGCAGGGATTTGTTGGAGCGAACCTTAGTGAGATGCTGTTAAACAGCATCAGCTGCACTGCAGCTGAAATAAGTACAGGCTGATGGCTGATTATGTGCACAGAGGAGAAGGACTGGATAGGCCAGTGATGTTTAGTTTATTTAGGATTCCCTAAATGACCTTTTTTCCCCCAACAGCAGTGGGAGCAGGAAAGTAACAACTCCCACATAAGGATGCTCTGTTTAAAAATAAACAGAAAACTTTGAGTAAGATATTCTGAACGCATCATCTCGCTCAGTATTCCTTGGATGGGAATGACCTACCTGCGTCTCCAAAAGTATACAAGTTCCCTGGTGATGGCAGTGAAGCTTCTTGTTGTAGCCTTAAATAGATGAGTTCTGAGAGACCTCTCATGAACGTAGATAAATGATCAAAAACCGGTTGTCTTCATGGATATTGTGGGCTTGCTTGCTCAGCGCTAGAGTCTGTGCAGTCATGTTTCTATATTAGGGTTGCTTTTACTTCTGATCTGTGTCGAGTAGTTCTGGGTTTTATTTTATAGAGGATATGATGAGCTTGGAAAAGCAGCAGAGAAATTATTCTGGACATCTAATATGAAAAAGAGCTTTAGTTAGCGATTTATATTTATGGGATTCCAGCTCAAAGTTAGTAAGGGTTGGTGTTCCAACAGCTACCTGCACTGCAAGAGGAGAAGCTGGATCAGAGTGGCAAATGAGTAGCAAATGCGTGGCTGTCAGTTGTGTTGATTTAATTGGCATAGTTTTAGCATGTTGTTTTGGTTGGCTCTCATCCCTGATAATCTCTTCCACTTGTTCATCTTGGGTGATAAAGTAGTAGCTACTGAAGGCAGAATTAACTACTTTCCTGTTGCATCTTCTATGTCAGGGAGTCTTTCCAAGGTATTGTCTGCAGAAGACGGTTAATTGCAGTGTTCTCCCGTGTCTGTGCTCAGCTCCTAGCCTGGAAAAAAGAATTCTGCAAAGGCTGTGCTAGCAGTTGTAGCATCAGTGTCATGGGACTGGCGCGCTCACTCTTCAGTGCTCTGCTTCTCGGGGTTGTTGCACAAAGCAGCATTTAGACGGTTACGTGAAACCAGTTTGTGTTAGAGTGGAATCACCTAGTAATGCTCTGGCCTTCATCTCACTCCTCCTCTATCCTCTCTCTCTTCTGTTCCGTGATTCTTTGGCTGTCTCCTGAAATAGACTCACCAGTAATTGCATCTCCTCTTAAATTGTTGTGTCTGGGGTCATTCCTTCCCTGCTCTGCAGATTTTCGTGGTTCTTATTAAAAGTAGTTTCTTACTGAGCTCTTCCTGTCTGCCAGCCTCCTGCTGAATATCTGAATCATGCTATGAAAACAGATGTCACTTTGGGGCCAAAAATAGTTAAAAGAAGCTTGTAATAAAATCCATGTTAATGTGCATGCTGGAGTTTGTTTAATTCTTGTGTAATTCTGAAGGATCCGAGTCCTCGGGGTAGGAGATAGTAAAGTTAAGTAATTGATTTGCAAACTGTAATTAATTTCTGATAAACATTGTGATTGGTAAAGCCAATGCTCTCTGGAGTATAGAAGCAGCGTGTTGCCCACAAGATGTCCTTTGAGATACCAGGCTATGGTGATAGCAATAGATGTTTTACATCAACTTTTCTGCAGCAGATTAGAATCCTCAGAGGACATTGCAATGAATGATTAAGCGGAGATAATTGTTGTTCATAGGCTTCATATGGCCTTAGACTTTGGAATTCATTTGTCTTCCTGCTTTAGTGTTGCTTTGAAAGAAGAGGCACAGTAGTAGACGCTAAAGAAATGTTAGCGCTTTCTGTCCCAGCTGTCTCCAAGCAGTTGTCTGCTTTCATGGTCCTGTGTGAGAGGCCCTTCTTCGTGTGATATTTAGTCTTAGTATGAAGGAAGCCCTACTCTGTCTTGCCTAGGCAATAACCAGCTCACAGCAGCCAGTGCAGTTGGATTAATGGTTGGACTTGGTGATCCTGAAGACCTCTTCACACAAAAAACAATTCAGTGACTCCAAAGCATGTGGTCTGTCTTAGGAAATGAAGCTGTGTGTTACCAGTCTGGGAAGTGATGTGTTGGTACAGTGAAATATAGAGTGCTGTTAGAATGTGCTCTGAAATTGCTTTGGATCAGGGGTGTTGTGGTGGAATTTTTGTCCAGTTAAAACGTTGATTTTCATAAACTTGTTACTGGAAACAGTGACACCATTCTGTCTGGAACTTCCTAGAAAAACAAACCTACAGGCAGATACTTACGGTGGCAATAAGTTCCATGTAAGTGCTTTGGCAAAGCTGCGGGCAGCTGAAAACAGTTCTAGAGCAGTTGTGGGGGTTTGTTGTGTCCAGATAGCGTTGGAGTTGTGTGATTCACAAACACTATTACTGGCCAGCAGTTACTTAGCTATGAGGAATATTAAGACAACCTAGTGTTCTCCTGCACTTGAAAGATATTGCTGCTTCAGGTATGTGTATAGTCTTAGTACCTGGTGGCTGCTGCTTTACTAGCCACCCTTACTAGTGCTTTACTAGCCACCCTTACTAGTGCTTTACTAGCCACCCTTACTAGTGCTGTCACTTAACATTCTTGGATGAGGGACGGTGTCAACTCTGCTGGTAATTTCCATGCAGAACTTCCTTGATGCAGAACTTCCTTGATCCAGAACTTGTTAGGTTTGATCGTGGGCTCTCGTGGTTGGTAAACAACCGCATGATAGAAAATTGAAGGCTTTGAACAATATCACCTCAACTTCCAAGTGTCCTAAGAACCCCCTGATTTACAAGTGTTGATTTACAGCTTCACATGCTGGAGTAATGGTGGAGGCAGAGGCTGTGACAGCGGTAGTGTTGCCTTACCCACGACAGTGGGACCTTACCTGCCTGTGACTGCTTTGCTGAGCATTGCTAGGACAGAGTAATGATTCTAGAGTCCTTTTCTCAGGAAACTTCCAGGGTGGTGGTCTGACCTCTCCACTGCCCTGAGAAGGGCAACTACATCTCCAATTTATACAGGGAGGACAGTGTAGACAAAACAGTGTTATTGTCTTGGTCACTTGCTAACCTCTGCTGGAGAATTTGTCGTGGTCAAGTCAGGGCTTTTGCAAAACTTAGTGCCCTGGGATGTGAGTGCTGGATGAGGGAGACATGGTTCACAGTGATGTTGTGCCAGTGTGACAATGATAGCGGAGTACTTGCATAAATTGGCTCAATCTAGCAGTTGCTAAACAGTAAGAAACGTGTCTAATTACTAATCAGCTGCCACAGATGTGGCTGTCCTTTAAGATAGGAGTCTTTGTAATGTGAACTGCGTGTTTTGATAACTTGAGGGTGGTCCCAGGGCTTTGTGGAGTCTTTCATTAACTCGGGTCCCTTAGATCAGCACTACTGTGTGTTAGGAGCTTGCTCTTTGAGTAGCACTTAAGCTGTGTGCAGTTTCTGTGTTGAGTGTGAATGTTTTGAGTTCTGGAACTTACAATGATACTAGCACTGCGTGGGTTTGGGGTGAAATGTGTACATCCTGAGGGATGTAGTGTTTCCAGCGTAAGTACAGGAGTTGATGGGACTGTTCTTCATAACAGCTCTTCTATCTTGAAACAGCGTGCGTCTCCATGCTGAGGTTGTGATTGGATGCATGTTGGGTGGGGTTCTCCTACAAATAAAGACAAGACAAAAGGGAAATCTGTGAGTTCAGTTCATAATCCTTCTCCAGAACATATAGGACCAACTTACAGGCCAAGCAGCTGAAGACAAAAGTGTGACAGTGTTAGAGCAGAGTTGAATTTGACTTCTAGGTGTCCAGTTTGATGTCTAGGTGGAGCTTTGGAAAGCTTAGAGAGCCCTGCTCTTCCAAGAGTGAAGTTTCTGACTGCGATATGGAAATCTTCAAGGTGGCTTTCAAACAGTATTTGAATAAACATAACTTGTTTTCACCTTCTTTCCTTCTCTGCTGAATTGCCTGTTTCATGTGAACCACCTGGGTGAGGTTTCCAGTTTTGACTGTGGCAGGAGTTGCATTAATTCAGTTTTAGGTTATAATTTCTCTTTCTGTCTAACAGCAGTTTGTGTATGTTGTAGACCGCTGGTTTTATTTGTGTAAAAATAACTTGGAGCAATATTTAGGGCTGTTTGCAAGGGGTTTTTTTAAGCAATATTATTGTTTTCTCTGTTCATTATGACTGAGTATTTAGTTCTGACACTGTCCATTTTAAGACAGAGGATCAGACATTGTTTTCTGCTCTTCCCCTACACTGTGACACTATTTTCTGCTGCTCTGCATCAGTAGAAATTCATTAAGTGAACTAAAGACACAGAGGAACAACAGCACCCAAGGTGCTGGAGAAGGGAGCAAACTGGTATAGGCACAGAAAAGAGCCATTCATGAGACCAGCAGTATAGAACTTGCATTAAAGGAGGAAACTAGAAGGCTTTGCTCATGTAGCATTGTAAAAGGAAAGCCAAGAAGGGATGTGGTGCCACTTACAAAAACATCCTGTAAGGGATTGTAAGGGATGAAAGGGGAGTAAACACCAAGGAGGGAAATTACTTGAAGCGTGACACTGTCGTGAAAACAAATGGATGTGACCTCTTCCTGTATGAGCGTTGAAATAGTGTTCTAACATCCAGCGTGAAGTTACAGGAGTGAGTTTGTGGGGTAGACTTCTAAAGCATGCAGCGGGATCTCTTGGTTGAGTGGCCTGTTTGCCTTTCACAGAAGAACAGAATGCCACAGTACAGGAGGCAAGTGCTCTGCTCTTTTTCTTCACACAAGCAGTTGCCTCTCTCGCCATAGTCTTGGTTGAACACTCTGGTATCTGAGAGTCAATTCCTTTAAAAGAAAACAACTATAAAACCCCTAAAAAAAGCTATTAATGCTCTTTGTGGACATGATACCACTTTGGAGGAAGATCAGCTTTAGGTGAAGTTGCAATTTACCTGTGGTACAGAGAATTGCAGAACATCAGAAATTGAAAGGGACCTTGACAGATCTAGTCCAGTCCCCCCACCAGAGCAGGATCACCTAGATCCAGTTGCGCAGGAACATGGCCAGATGGATTTTAAACATCTCCAGAGAAGGAGACTCCACAACCCTCCTGGGCAGCTTGTTCCAGTGCTCTGTTACCCTCACTGTGAAGAAGTTCCTTCTCGTGTTCATTTGGAACCTCCCTATGTTCCAGCTCACACTCCGTGTCCTATCACTACATAATATTGAGAAGAGTTTGGCTCCATCCTCCTGACACCCACCCGCCCAATATTTATCAACATTAATGGGGTCACCCCTCAGTCACCTCTTCTCCAAGCTAAAGAGACCCAGCTCCTTTCCTCATCAGGAAGGTGTTCCACTTCCTTCATCATCCTCTGTGCTCAGTGCTGGACTCCTTCCAGCAGCTCCGTGTCCCCCTTGAACTGAGGGGCCCAGAACTGGACACAATACTCCACATGTGGTCTCACTAGGACAGAATAAAGGGAGAGAAGAACCTCTCTTGATCTGCTAACCACCCCACTTCTGATCCACCCCAGGATGCCGTTGGCCTCAAGGGCCCACTGCTGGCTCATGGTCATCCTGCTGTCCACCAGGACCCTCAGGTCTCTTTCTTTTACACCGCTCTCCCAGCAGGTCAGTCCCCAGCCTGTACTGGCACACGGAACTTCTAAACTAGGTTCCAGAAAACTCTCTGAATGCTCAGTGCTGAATGTGTGTTGGGTCTCAGTTAGGAAGCTGCTTTTCTTTATAGCTTTAGGCTATGCCTTTAGGTCAATCTTTTAAGTGCAGTGTTGAAACAGAACATTGAAGTCTGTAGACTTACCATCTCCACTAAGAAAGAGCAATAATAGCTGTTTGGAAGATGCTGCCACACATAGGGAGGGAAGGGGATGCAGAGGGAGGCTGAAGAGACGTGATAAATACTGAGTTGTTGAAAGCCTCGAGTTATGTTGTCATTTGGCATTTGAGACTAACGTTTTATTAGACCTCACTCCACTGTGTCTCCAGCAAACACAGTCCAAAGTCCTTAAGACTTGAAGCCTAAACATGTATTTCTTCCTTAAAGCCTTACGTAAATGATGCTTCGAGTTCAGATTGTTAGGTCTCAGTGGGAGGAGATCTCCTCCTAAAGATTAGATTCTTGCCCTGTCCTGTAAGGATAGGATTGTGGCTTGAGAAGATGCTGGGTACTCATTATGAAAATGCCTGTCTTGTGAATAATCCCTGGGTTAAGCTGCTGCTTAGGTTTGATCTTTAAGCTAGATCTTAAAAGACTTAAATGGACATAACTTTTCTGAAGTGTGTGTAGTAGGACTTAGGCTTGCTTTAAAGAAACAGCAACAGTTCAAGTTGTTTGCTAGTCTTCCACTATAGATGGTAAAGATAGGGGCTGTTTTATTCTTTCATTATTTGCATACCTTAAGCCTTGCTGGAGTTCAGCTCTCCAGTGCATGGGTGCTCACATTAATATTCAGAGGCTTAATACCATTTTTAGTCTGTGTTTTGTGGCCTGCATCTCCCAATCTCGAAGGGCATGTCTGCATTCCAGACAGGCGGCATCTTAATTTAGATCTGTGTTTGGGATGCTTAGGGAAAAATCACAGTGCTTGTTGTCAAGGAGGATCTTCAGTCTTAGACAGAAAATTCTTTGGGTCAACTTGCCCTTTATTGTGGTGACAGTCTTAGAAGCATCGTTAGGCTGCAGTCTGAAGTTGTTGCCTTTGTTCATAAACCCACAGTGATGTAACTTTCCTCAAAGCACAGATCTTTAACTTTGACCAGGAGCTGATGGGAGTGATAGTGCCCTGTTTCAGAAGGCATTCTGATGCTGTTTACAGATTAGTCCCTAAACAAGGCAGCTCTTGCTTGTAAACAAATAAGTTTCTCTGCCTGCCTGGACAAGATACTTCTATGATTAGCTCTGGAATGTGAAGTTTCTTAAAGTGCTCATTGCTTTTGTTTTTGTCTGCCTCAAATCTCATGTCATTTACTTACCTACACTGCCAGTGGAGAGCTACTGTAGAGAAACAGCGTAAGCATCTCAGCTTGTCTGAGCTTGCAGTCCCTCAGTCCAAGGCCTACAGACCCCAAAAATGCAAAACAGTTCATTACAGGATTTTGAAGTGTGCTATAAATGCAGGGACGATTGAAACACAGTCTAGATCCAGTGGCTATTTGATTAGTTCTCTTACTTGTCTAAGCTACTAATTTATTTTGAAGAAGTAGAGCTATTGAAGCCTCAAATCCAGACAAGTGTATCCCTTTAAGTGTTCTCCAGGCTCATAACCTTTCTTGTTCTTCACTAAAGCATGATGTGTTTGTGCAGTTGCAGATGTTGGTCTTAGTCCATGTTTAAGATCTTTACGGTAGAGGACTGCACAATGTCCTAAGGTTGCTTTCTTCAGTCAAGCCAGCTCGTGGAGTGTGTTCATGGGTCTCTAACAGTTGGGGTTTTTGTTCATTTCATTTAAGCAAACTCTGCCTCTTTTCCATACTTCTGTTATAACAAATCAAGTTATTGACAGGGTCATGCTGTCTCAGTAAGTCACTCTCCCAGTCTGCACTCATCCAACTTAGTGATCCTTTCAGAGTCTCATATTCTCTACAAGATCATATTAACTCCAAACTGCGTAGGAATTCAGTTTGAAGGTGGTGTGAGGTTTGAAGTCTTGCAACTCTTCCTAACTCCTACAGCAAACTCTTTGAAGTGTGTTCTGTTCTTGCCTTGAAGATCACTAAGGAGAATGCTGAATAAAATGAAGCCCCAATCCTCTGAGACTCTCTTGCAGTGTTTCCTCCATGAAATATCCAGCTCCTGGTAAAAGCTCTTCCACAGTGACTTGCAGGAAAGTGAAGGTCTTTAGCACGGCAACCAGGTTGGTGAAGGGCATGGAGAACAAGCCTTGGGAGGAGTGGCTGAGGGAGCTGGGGCTCTCTGGTCTGAAGAAGAGAAGGCTCAATCTGAAAGGAGGTTGTAGAGAGGTAGGGGTTGATCTCTTCTCACAAGGAACAAGAGGAAATGGCCTCAGGTTGCACCAGGGAAGTTTAGGCTGGACATTAGGAAAAAACTTCTCGCTGGAGAGGGTCATCGGGCCTTGGAAAAGGCTGCCCAGGGAGGGGGTTGAATTGCCATCCCTAGATGTCTGTAAAGCTCGTGTAGATCTGGAGCTTAGGGAGGGTCTGTTCCGGCCATGGTTCTGTGATTCTCCTGAAGCAATCCTGAATCAGAAGAACGTAGTTATTTGAAGGTATGTAGGCTTCTTTTAGCTTGTCACTGCTGTTTGCAACGGTGCACAGCTACTCCAGACGTTTCTATTTGCCTGTTTCCCCTTTCTCCTTTGTGTACCTCTCCATGGCCTTTCTATTTGTAGGATGAGATGCAATTAGCAGGGTAGAGCTTACTTATCTAATGTTGCTCACACTTGGTTTTTAAATCTTATTATTCCCATCACATTGTTTATTCATGCTGTGATATGTAATTGAATTAATCTTGGGACTGCTGAAGGATCTTCTGATACTCATCTCCTATCACTTCTTTGTATCGGAGTAACTGACATCCGTAAACTCACCCTGATCTTTCCTTAGCTGCCAGCTCATGCATTGCTTTCGATCCGGGTGGGAAACACTGGATCTGCAACCTCCATATCACATAGCCTGTGGCTGCATGAATAATGCTGCTGTGTAACTTCAAAATATCCTGGCAGACCACACGTTGGAGCACTTTGCAGCCTTCAGAAAGAAGGAGAAAATCTTGTCTCTGTCACTACATCATCTCTTTTTGGTTACTTCTGTTTGAAATCTTTTCAGTTAGTGATGGAGTAGTCAGCTCTTATCACTGTCATCATATTACACCCTCTGTATTAGACTTTAATCTCTTTTGGGTTTTTTACCCCTCTAAAATTGGAAGCAGTTCCTTGCCAGTTTTGGTTGCCATCTCCACAACAAAGTTGTGCCAAGCATGTTCTAAAAACATAATGATTTCTCTCCTGCAACTTAGAACAGACATCCTTTTAGCCACCTCTTCCCATTTTCCCGTGTCTGGGTTTTTTATCACTTGATCACACCTAGTGACTGACAGCGTGGGTGATTTATTTTGGTGGGGTGGGGTTTTGTTTTGGTTTTTTCCGAGTTTAATCTTGAACAATCAGAAGAGAAATGATACAGTGCAGCAGCACTTGGTTTTTCTTCTAAAATACTTCAGCTGTGTTAGTATTCTTCTCCCACTACGTCTGACATTGACTCAGCTTCTGATGTCATCCTTCTTGTCCAGTGCTTTTATGTTCTTGGCTCTTAGCAGCTGCAGTGTCATGCCCTCTTACTGCATTGTTCTGTGACAAAACTGCAGGTTCTTGTGCTCCCAGTGCCTCAGGTGCAGAGCTTCTCCCAGGATGTACCGCGTACACGCTGCTTTGGCTGCGTGTCATTCAAACCCATCCACAAATCAGTTAGTCAGCAGACACTTGATGATGTCATTTAGGACATGTGAGCTAAATCAGTGCTGCTTATGTTTTGCATGTTCAGTGGGTAGCTAATAAAGTGTTGCATTATACTTCCTTATGCTGTAAGGGTCTTCTGTAGAAGCAAACCTCAGTTCTAGCCAGACAACAGGATCCTTGTTCAGATGCTGCCGGAGTTCCCTTGCTATTTACGAGCGGTGAACAGGGCTCACACACTGCTGTCTCATGCTTCTCCTGTGCCAGCTTGGGCAGCAGCTGCTTTGTGGTGCCTGCCCTGAGCTGGAAGACAGCATGGAGTGAGATAGAACCTGAGCAATCCCGTGCACTCCAAGCAAGTGAGGGTTGTTGAGGTCCAGTTCAAATTGTGTTTGAAGAGTGGGCGAGTGAGGGTTTGTGGGGACTGCCTTCACTGTGCTGGTTGGTGTGGAATTCCTGACTGTGGCTGCCATGAGCAGCCTTACCTGATTAAATCAGGCACAGTTCCCCTGCCTCACAGCTACTGGACTTGCTGTACTTGACGTTTGTGTAATTGCTGCTCAGCTGTTCCTGTTTCTGCCTCTAGTACCCTTTGTGTGTAAAGTCACCTTGTTACAGCTACAGATTCAGAATTAAAGCAGCAGCTTCCCTGGGCACTACACTGGCAGTGTTTTCTGGGTGCTTAAAGAAGGTTTTGGAGAAGCTCCGTTACAGCCAGCGTGAGGAGTAGACTCGCTCCACCACTGTCCTGCTTAGTGCAACAATTTGAAAGAGGCAGGGGACTAGAGTTGGGCTAAATGAGTCTCATCCTATTCTGTAGGCTGACTGTTGTGGCTTCGTACTGCCAGGGAAAGGCAGGGCGATGCAGCGTGTTTCTGCTTCCTGATGAGGTTACTAGCTGGTTAATGAGGACCCTGCTGCTGGGCAGAAAGGAGAGATGACCCTGCAATCCAAAGCACAAGCTGACTGCGCATCCACATCTGACAGTGTGAATTTGAGATTTGCTGTGGCGCTTCCCCGCGGTGGTGCGCGGTCGATTCGGCATGTTCTACTTGAAGGTTCCTTCAATAAACCCACCTCATGTTTTCACTTGCAGCACTTGAAGAATCAGAAAGTGACATTTACGTGCGATTCATGAGGTCACACAAGTGCTACGACATTGTTCCCACAAGCTCGAAGCTTGTTGTTTTCGACACTACGCTACAAGTGAGTATCCTCCTTTCAGTCTGCCTTGGCTCTTTGCAGGTGCTTCCTGAGTGCTAGATGAAATTTGACCTCTCGAAGAGAAATTCTGCTGCAGTACTTCCCTTTTGATTGTACAAAATTCTGTTGTTTCCACTGTGTTCTCCCTGTTAGACTGGAAGAGTTGCTGGGCAGAGGCCTCCTAGCAGAACAGGGAGGATACAGTTTGCTTTACTGTTGGGATCAGTGTTATTGAACCGTTCAGACAAGCCCAAATTTATTTTGGCTTCTTCAGAGCAGTCAGATTTCACCTAAAGAAACTTTATGTGAAGTTCTGTGTGCGGTAACTGAAGTGCATCCAGGTGTTTTGAGCCTGTTCCTGCTGTATTGGTAAGACAATTCAGGGCTGAAATTAATGGCTTAATTATGCAAATTACTCTGTTCTCCAGAAAATGTTTTGTTTTCAGTTTCTTATTTTCTCTTTTAATCAGTAAATCATCTGCTAGACTCTTGGCTTTGTCTGAAGAGGGTTCAGACAAAGAAGGCATTAAGCTGCCTGCTAGAGAAGCAGACTAATCTGTTCAGCAGCATGGTAGAAAGCTGTGGCTTTCTTCTTGTTCCCTGGGTTTTGCAAAGGGTGTTTTTTGGCTCGCTTAGGGTTGAATTTGTTCTGGTGGGTGTTTTTCCGTTTAAAACTCAAATTCTGGCTTTTAACAAAACCTGTTAAGTTGCCTGGTGGAAAAGGCCTTGGGGGTGTGGTTGACAGGCAGCTGAACAGGAGCAAGCTGGGTGCCAAAGTGACCAAGAAGGCCAGTGGCTTCCTGGCCTGGATCAGGAATGCAGTAACCAGCAGGAGTAGGGAGGTGATGCTGCCTCTGCACTCGTGAAACTGCCCCTTAAATACCGGGTCCAGTTTTGGGTGCCACAGTATCAGAAGGACATTGAGGTGCTGGAGCAGGGCCAGAGAAGGGCAGTGAGGCTGGGGAGGGGTCTGGAGAACAGGCCCTATACAGAGTGGCTGAGGAAAGTGTGGTTTAGTCTACAGAAGAGGAGGCTGAGAGGAGACCTTAGCGCTCTCTATAGCTGCCGGAAGAGAGGTTGCAGTGAGGCTGGTGCTGCTGTCTTCTCCCAAATTCCTCATGATAAGGATGAGGGGAAATGGCCTCAAGTTGCATCAGAGGAGGCTTAGATTGGATCTTAGGAAGAAGCTCTTTGCTGAGAGAGTGGTTGGGCACTGGACCAGGCTGCCCAGGGAGGTGGTGGAGTCCCCATCCCTGGAGGTGATTAAAAAAAAAAAAAACAAAGTAGCTAGAGTACTTGAGGCCATGGTCCTAGGGGTTGGGGAGATGTTGGGCTGAGGGCTGGACTTGATGATTCTGTGATCATGGGGTCATTTTCTGTCTGCTTCTCCAGGTATTTGAAAGCAGTGCTGGTAAAAGTGCAGCCTGTATGTACTTAGACTCTTCAGTGTGGAGGTGTTTTCCTCCAAGCAGAATTATTTGGATCCAGCACTGCTGCATTTCATCCCAGTCACGTTACTATAAGTTTATAAAGTCATAATATTATTGCAAAGCAGTACAGCTCTAGGCGTGCAGTGCCAGCACTGCCACTGCAAATGAGAGGGTTATTTAAGAAAACATTAACCAAGCTGATCTGAATGCGCATCCTGGGCTACGAGAAGAATGCTTCTGATAACACTTCCTATCAGTATTTCCCTCTGCAGCTGTGTGCCTCGTGCCTTGTATTAGCATTCTGCCTTCTGTGTCCTAAACACGCTGTATTTCTTCAGCTAAACCCGTGTGGCTGGAGCACACACACAGCTTTGGAACGTAACAATACAAGTTCTGGGTTTCCACAACAGCTGGTCAAATTCATGGTAGAGAATGTACCTGTTGAGGGCAGTCAGGTCAAACCTCCACATGGCTCATTGTGCTTTAATTATCAGTCCATACATTACTTAATTTTTAGTACTTCAGGACTCTGTATGAGTTTCTGCTTTGAAAACTTAGGATGCAGCTTTAAAGTGAAATGCTGTGTCCATGAATGCTCTGGAAGTGAGAGCTTTACAGATGCTTGTCTCTCCTGGGTCTGTTTCACACCTGCCCACATCACTGGCTCTCCTGACTCAAAGGAAAACCAAACAAGCTGGAAGCCTGGTGCCTTTCGAAAGTCCTCCCAAGATTTGCATTCAAAGTTTTAATGTTAAAGCTAAACCAGGCTATATTGTGGGCTCACTTTTTACCTCCCCTGATCTTAACGGTCTCTTCCAACCAAAGGTATTCTGTGGTGCGCCAGCGGCTATCAGTGGAAGACGAATTGATGTGGCTGTGTTGGAATCCTTTGAAATATTGTTCTTCTGGGTTTTTGATGGCAGTATCCCACCTCCCTCTACTGGTCAGTAGTCACAGCACACATGTGCCGGCCCGGGAAAGTGCCTCGTGAGATACTGTGGAAAGTATTCCAAAACTCTTGGTAGGGAAGAGCTGTGGGAGAACTGGAGATGTTCACCTGTGTAGTGTGGCACAAGTCACACTGCTGAAGCAGTGCGTCTTCACAAAAGTAAATGTTTAGTCTCAATGTCTTGGAGGGGTTTGCTGTAAAGGTTTGTAAGGAAGCTGGTTGTAACTCTGAGTGAGGGTGGAGATGGTAAGGTGTCATTACGCTGTCAGCAGAAAGGCAGCTTAAGTAGCAGCTAATAAAGAGCAGAATGGGCTGGCAGTCTCCTCAGTCCTGCTTACTTATCAGTCAGAAGGCTGAGAAAACAGAGGGGCCTTGATTCCAGCAGCTACCAAACTCTGTGCTAGCACTGCAGTCTCAGGAGTGGGATGTTAGCAAATGGAATGGTTCTGCATCATGAAGTTGATACCAGCTTTCATGGAGTGAAAAGCTCTATCTAAGCTTTGGCTAAATTGTGTTCTTACCTGTTAAGAGTAAAATGATGTTTCGATACTGAAACATCCGTAGCTTTTGCTCACCGTGACCTTGAAGCTGTCTCTAAAGTAGTTGTCCAGGACTTCTTCAGGCTCTAATCACCATATTCATGTGGATGGTCTTTGGAGGTCCCTTCTGACCCGTAACAGAATCTGTGAAACAGATGACGAATGATGTCAGAATCTTGAAGACTGGTTCCTGATGTATGTTGGAGAAATCTTGGACAGCTGCGTGACCCGAAGGTTACGTTCGACTTAACCCTCCTATTTAACAGAGTTATCAGAGTTAATAATGGTCCAGATGCTGTTGGTGATGCCTTGCAGGCGTTTGTCAGTAACTGTCACACACTTGTAACTGCTCAAATAGCTCTGCTGCATAACTAGAAAAATATTTGGAGCAATCTTCTGGAAGCTTCCTGAGTGGTTTAACAAGCTGGAGGTTTGCTACTTCTAATTTCAGTAGAGCACGTGATAGCTTCCACGTTAGGAGGAGCATTTGTATTTCTGTTCCTTGTGCTGACTCCCTTGAATAAATCCATTCACCATTTATGTTCCCTCCAAGCTGTTCTTGCCTCTCTCTCGAGAGACCACACTTCCAGGAAGAAAGCTCTGGAATCTTGCTTTCTGAGCACAGAGCAGACTGGGTCTGCTGTCACAACAGTGCTCTCAGAGCTTTACAAAGGGATCAGCTGTCTGTGGCTCAATTGACTCTGAGGTTTTTCCTTGTCAGAGTTGCTGAACTTTAAAGTAATGAGCTGTCTGCATTTCTGAGGAGTGTGAACACCGCTCCTGGCTTACCCGTGCTGCAGAGCTGCAGCAGAGTGGGGTGACTTGGCTTCTAAGTGGCTTGTGGGCTGAGGCCGTTGATCAGGACACATAAAAGCTGTCTCATTTGAGGTCAGCGTGGAATCAGCAGCGTCATACGGGAAGGCTCCTGTGTTTTCTCCGAGCTCCTCCTGTCACTTGTACGCGACAAACATGGGGACTTCTTTCCTGCAGCTCTCAAAACCAGCTGGAAGCAACCATTCCTGCCTGGTGGAGGAAGATCGTGTGAACTCACTGTACCAGTTAGGCAGAAGGTTCTTGGTCTGCCCTGTGTGTGAGCACGGTGTCTGTGCTTGGCTCAGTGGAAGGCAGACATCACTGCTCTTGACGTTCCCTGCGCAGTCACCACTTCTTAATCTGTGGAAGAATTTCTGGCCCCATTGGCTCTGCCTG
Organism: Rhinopomastus cyanomelas; assembly: GCA_013400115.1. NCBI lineage: Eukaryota > Metazoa > Chordata > Aves > Bucerotiformes > Rhinopomastidae > Rhinopomastus > Rhinopomastus cyanomelas. Next base: position 852,921 of record VXBP01010550.1, read on the forward strand.
TGAGGCTTCACCTAACCATTGTGGTGTGAAATCCAGTGCCAGAGGTGCCGTATCTTGTTTCTCTATTCTTTTCCACAGAAAAGGTAACTGTGCTGTATTTTTTCCCACTAGAATTTGTAGACTTCCCTCAACCAGTAGGTAGAAGTTAATATCAGAGCCCCTCCTTGAGGTGAACTATAATTGGGACCAGTGGCTGTCTAGAAGAGTCCTGATTAATCAACACAGGCAATGCTGGAGGGAGGAGAGCCCTTTAGTTGACTGCTACGTTATGGATGTGTTGACAGGAGTGTTGCTTGAGGTTTTGTTTGGTGTCTTTAGTTGGACCTCTTCCTCGTGCCACGTCCATGTGAAGACTTCTGCGTGTGGACATAGTACCTGTTCTCTGGGAGAAGTCTGCAGCGTGTGCCCAGGTACTTCTCCAGATACTCTACTACAGGAGTTCCTGTGCACAGGTCTAACTCAGTCTTTCTTGGTAATGACTGTTAACACTGGAAGAAGATTCATCGCCCTCAAGACTCAGAGTGGCAGTACTTGAATGCGCCGCAGCAGTGATCACCTCGGAAGCCCTGTCTAGCCCAGATTAGTCTCTTGCTCAGCACATTCACAGGCAGTGTGATGCGTTCCTGTTCTGCTCAGTGTAGTGCAGGAGCACCTCTTGTGTCATTTGTGATACCCGTAGGGTTTTGGTCACCTTGTTCCTTTGCTCCAGTAGGACCATTCTACTTCAGGGGCAGAGTACTGGAGAACACCAGTAGTCACATAACGTGGGCTTCCTCCTCTAATTCTAACTGGCTGGACATCTTATACTCAGTGAAGTGGGGAATGGCATCTGTGGGCTACCACTTAGAGGTTAAGGCTGGCGAGTCGTGCCACAGAAATGACTGTTTCCCCTGGTTGGCCCTGAAGCAGTGGGGTGAATATGCAGTGTCAGCACAATATGTCAGAACAACCTCCCAGTTGGGGCAGAGAAACCTATCTTTCAGTGGCTCATTGTGTTTTGTTAGGAGCCATGCGTGGTTGATAAGGAAAGTGCTTTGTTTCAGGAGTGTTTGTTCGTGGTGTTGAGCAGCAGTGATCTATGGGCTCTGGCCACGAACAATGGTTTCGTGAAGGTCAGGCCGGTCCGACACTCGGGATCAGAGAAGAGCAACACTGGTGGGCTTGAGGGTTAACAGCACTGTGTGCTGTAAGAATGTTGCTTAAGCTGTGGTCTAGGAGGAGAGCTCAGAGGGGTGGGCTACAGCCTTTCTTTACTACACTGTGTTGATTTATTAGATCAGATGTTTAATATCCCAATACCCAAGCTGAGCCCATTGTGTTTTATGAAGGGTTTAAGCTATTCCTGTAGCTGTGTCTGTTTGGGAGCCCCTCAGGTTTTCCCACAGTCTGCCTTTTAAAGTTAGACAGGGTGGTATCTAACTGACGTGTCTTGAGATCCTTGGAGGCAAATCCATCAGTCATGACACAAACCGATCCCTTGAGGAAACTCTTTCCTTTGGATTGTCTACCAGCTTCCCCTTCTTGCCTGGTCTCTTTGGAAAGGTCTCTCTTGGAGTAGAATCTAAACCCATACCTCAGGTTCAGCATCTTGCCCATCTGAACACCGTGCCAGGACGTGGTCTTTCTTGCTGCTGTCTGAGAAGGAAGTAACAGCAAGAAATTAGAGGTTGCCCCAGGTCCTGTAGTTGGCTCCCCTCATCTTTGCTGCTGTGCACATGGTCTCTGCAAGGCTGTTACAGACTTTGCAGACTGGCTTAAGGAGGTTGTTGTGTGTTTACTACCTGGAATAAAGAACTAGCTGGATGGATCAGCTACCTTATTGCTCTGACGTGGCTTGAACAGTCTTCCCCTTGAGCCAGACTTGGACATAAGTTGACAGTAACTGATAACTCACGTGAAAGCTGCTGTTGTGGGAAGATCTCAGAGGTAGAGACCCTGTTTCAGGCAGTTTGAGTATATTTTGCACTGGATGAGGAATGATTAGAACTTATGTAGCCTTGAGGTGGAGTTAGCCTGCGTGACCTGACTTGTGTATCATGTCTGCTCCCCAAATAGGTCACTGCTGTCAGCTTTCACTGCGTTAGCTCTGAGTGTGATGCTGTTACGTGGGAGCACTTCATCCCTCTCCCTGAAGGGTTTCTTTGTGGTTTCAGTCTTCCTATGAGTCAGCATGTTCCTCTGCTGGATTTGGTTCTGTTTCTTCTAACTGGCTCCTCATCTTTGTGTCAGCGAGGTGGCTGAACACCTCTGGGACCTTTCTGTAGAGGAATTCTATGTGATGTATGTGCCTCAGACCAGTTTGTGGTCCTGGGTGTCATTTTCCCTGCTATGGCTTCTTCGCTTTTAGTGCAGTGTAGGGAAGAACGGCGGACTTTCCTCCCGGTGGTGTTGTTTGCCTGTATTTTGTTGGACACCGATTTCACTGACTTTGGAGTCCTTTCGTTCCTCAACCTGTTCTGCAGAGGAGCCCTTGACACACAAGTTAAAGCAAACCCTTCAGATCCCGCTGAATAATCATGGTCTGTTCAGGTTGTGATCATCAAGCAGTTGCTGCTTCTGCATTACTTGAACTGAGGAGCAATTTCATGGGAGTGAAGGTCTAGACTGGCTGTGACCTAGTTCTTGTGACAGGTCAAGACCTTGGCAAGAGGCAGCACTTCTGGACTGCGCCTTCTGCATTAGCAGTGTTTAGGGATGTGGGTGGGACAGGAGCAGGGGTGTGCTCGAGCCTGGCACAGGGATGAGGATTTTGAGGTGAGCTGCAGCCTGAGAGCGTCGTGCCTCAGAGAGCTGCTGTTCACAGGGAAGTTCTTTCGGGCGCAGCACTATGACCTTAGAACCTCCAGTCCAGACGTGGGGGATGGTTCGTTAAAACTCAATTTGAACCAAAAGGATTTAATTACATTCCTTCAGCAGGTGAACAGGCTACTAGTCCTTTGAACTTTCTGCTGTAGTTAAAATAATCACACAGTCCCTTTTTAATTTGTAGAAATCATGGGTCTAAAAGCTGCAGAGGAAACAAGACCTTTATTGCTTCAGTGTTTTGTTCATGCGAACGGCGCTGAAGGAACCGTGAAGAGCACAGCACCGACCTCAGATGTGACACTGTGTCTGAAACTGGATGCTCCTGATAGTTATGTGTCAGTATTTGAGAGGGGCTGTAACCTTTTTGTGGGGCTTAGTGAGACCAAAATGGGAATAAACAGGAGGTTAGCAGGCTGCATCGCCTCACTTCTTCATCGGAGGCTTTCGCATAAAATACTCCCCTACCAAAGCCAAACCAGTTCTGTTTTCACAAGGCTTCTTTAAAAGCTCTTCAAGCAATTTAAAAGTCAAAGGCTTAAGGTTTCTGTCTGGTGTGTGGGTTTTGTTCTGTTTTGACTATCAGCCACCTGTCCTACCTGGTAACTGGGGAAAGCCCTGCGGTGCCTGGGACGCTGAATGAGGAGCGAAGGTTCGCTTAGTCGTCGTTGTCTCTTGCAGGTCAAGAAAGCCTTTTTCGCCTTGGTGGCAAACGGTGTGAGAGCAGCTCCACTGTGGGAGAGTAAGAAACAGAGCTTTGTAGGTAAGTGGCTCCAACGTTCTCTGGGATGACTTGCATCTCCAGGGCGCTTTACTGCTGCAGAAGGTGGGCTGGGGCGAGCTGTCCTCTAGCATCCTGGAGAGAGAGACTGGTGAGGAGGGTTTCTTTTGCCTCCTTGGGAAGAGTGAAATGTTCTCAGCTTTCATAATGCTGCTGAGCCCTGAGACTCTGGATCCTTCAAGGCTCTGAATTCTGTTGAGCCACTGTTGGATGTTAGATATGTCCCATGTTGGGAGAGAAGCATTAGCTCTGTGTATAGCTTTTTAAAAATTAGGTAATTAACTGTCACAACAATCATCTTCCAAAAGGAGGCCTGTTGCAGTGAGGAGACAGTGTTGTAGTGGCAATGACAGCCATGACTTCACATACTTCTCGTGGCCTGGAACATAGATGGAGGGTTCCTAGACACAAATGGTAGAGACTTTATGAAGCATTTATTTAAATACTGTGAATTCCAGGGGGAGGAGTGCTGGCCTTGTGCAGTTTGTCACAGAAGCACTGTCTGTCTCTCATTTCATCTAATTTCATTTCTGTAACTAAACCCTAGTGATTTAGAGCTGATCCCTGGATTCATTTTTCCTTTCCCCGTTCCTTAGTTCCCGTGCTTTAGATGTGAGAGTAGTAAACAGTGGTTACACCTTCTCAAATACAGAACTTGAAAGCTCAAAAAATACCCATGTTTCCAGGTAATGGAATTAATCACCAACATCACACTGCACAGCTTGGTGGTGCTGGTTCAGGTGGATGTACCAGGGGTTTTTCTTGAAGTCAAGTTTCAACACAGATGTTGAGGATCACCATGGAAATTACTGACAGAAGTGCCTCAGTGTTACAGAAAACAAACTGCACTGTTCCCTCAAGTCCGTGTGACTTGGCAAGTACACAGTGAGGCTGTCTGACTTGACAAGAAAATGAGAAGCAAATGAGAAAATAACATTTAGAAGAAAAACTGGTAAAAGTTCTTTCCATGGTTTTTGAGATGGGTGCAGTCTGCATTCAAGGTTTCCTGAGTCAGACTGAAAGGAGGAGCACAGAGGTGATAATTCTGAATATTAGTTCATAGCATCATTAGGGATTGGAAGGGCCCTCGAAAGACCATCCAGTCCGATCCCCCTGCCACAGCAGGTTCACCTAGAAGTGTCATGCACAGGTCCAAAGAAAATGAAGGGTTGAAGGGGACCTCCAGGGCTCATAGAGTCCAACCCCATCCTGCTTGAGCAGGATTAGAAAACCCAAGACAGGTTATGCAGAAACACATCCAGATGGGTCTGAAAAGTCTCCATAGAAGGAGACTCTGCACTGTCCCTGGGCAGCCCCTTCCAGTGCTGTGTTGCCCTCACAGCAAAGAAGTTTTTTAATCACATTGAGGTGGAACTTCCTGTGCTCCAACTGACACCCAGTGCCCCTTGTCCTATCACATGACACACGTGAGAAGACATGGTCTCTTCCTTCTTGACACGCAGCCCTCATGGATTTATAGACAGGGATTAAGTCCCCTCATAACCTTTTCCTCTCCAAGCTGAAAGTCCCAGGTCTCAGTCTCTCCTCATAAGGCCGGTGCTCCAGTCATCCTCTCGGCCCTCTGTTGAACTCTGTCAACCAAGCCTCTGTCCCTCTTGAACCAGGGAGCCCAGTGTGCAAGTGAGTGGGCAGTGGCTTGGGATCGTGTTCTGCCATTGCTGTGATGTGATCATTAAGTTCTGTGTCTGGTGTAGAAATGAAGGAGCTGCCCTGTGTGGAGTGTATTCATCTGAAGGATTTTTGTGTGTCACTTGTTGCAGGAATGTTAACAATTACAGATTTCATTAACATACTGCATAGATACTACAAGTCTCCAATGGTGAGTATGAAGTTCAGCTACACTTTCTCATTGTGTTGTACAGTGCAGAGACTAAAATATCAAACTGAAAGATTAATGATGATTGCTGCTATTAATAAAGTCCTGGGAAGCTAAGGCATGTCCCGGCTCTACTCACTGAGGAGGTCTGGGGGTTGGGGTGTTTTTCTAAAGAGTGCAGTAGTAGGATGGTATCTGGGTACCTGAGTGTGGTTCCCAGCTGTAGCCATGAAGGCCCTGTGACCCTGGGCACCAAGGGGATGTGTCTGCTCCAGTTACACATCTATAAACACGAGAGGTGCCATCGTGAGCTCTGCCATCGCTAGGCTTGGTGTGGTGCTCACCGTAGCGACAGCTTTCACTTTGGGTATGAGGCTCCACTCGGTGTTGCAAGTCATGAGTAAGGCATTTGTGGTGAAGGCTCTGGCTTGACATTGTCGCTCAGAACTGTAGGTGTATGAAGGAGGAAGCACAGACTGGTGGGGTTGGAAGGGGCTCTGAGATCATCTGATCCAAGCCCACAGCTAGAGCAGAGTCACCTGGAGCAGGCTGCACAGGAACACATCCAGGTGGTTTTGAACATCTCCAGAACCAGAGACCGCACAAATTCTCTGGGCAGCCTGTTTCAGTGCTTGGTCACCTTCAAGGCTCTTTTTCCTCAGAATACTTGATTATTGATCATTATTTATTAGTGTTCAAGTTGTTTTTCAAAGCAAATGCTTCAGTTGTAAGCCGAGCTCTCTGTAAACAGCAACTCCCAACCAAACCTTGTTTGGGGACAGTGTCTTTCAGTCCCATGGAAAAGTTTGCTGTATTTAAGAACAAAGTACGTAGGTGTCTGGTTCACACGTTTCTGCAGTCACCTCGGTCTCATCACTGCGACAGCAGCTCTTCCTAAAGGAGCGTGTGGAGTTCAGCAGAATGCTAACCTGCAGAGACTTGGGAGGCATTAAACAGCTTCTCTGTTCCCGGAGTGGTGATGTGGAGTGAACAAGTGCAACAAGTTAAATCCTCACAAATGCTTGAGTTACAGAGCTGAGTTGCACATTCAGTTGGAGATTGTTGACTTCAATTAACTGTAATTTCAAATTCCCACTGGCAGTCGGTTCATGAAGTCCTGCAGCCTGCATGTTCCTACAAACATTTACATCCCTTTCTTGTTCCAGTCAAATCCCCCTCGTACCAGTTAAAGCTTAAGTACCGGATTTTGCTCGCTGAAAAGCCAAGACCGGCTGGGTGAAGCAGATGTTGGATGCATTAGGCTTCTCAAAGGGACTTGTACATGTGCTTAGTGGAGTTGTTGTCAGCCAGCAGTAGCGTGGTGTGCCGGCCTTTCTTCTGGCTGACCCTCGCCCTTGACGCTGCTCATGGCAACAGTGAGGAGGAAGAGCTGAGAAGGGACTTGACTCGACTGATGCAGTCTTACATGAAAGAGATGGTTATTAGTGTTCCCTCAGGCAGTGCTCTAAACCAGCAAAAAGAAGACCTGACAGCATTTTTGTACCTTTTCGGGCGTGTTTGGTCGCCAGGACCAGCTGATGACAGGTCACCGAGAGCGTTGCGTGGCTTAGATGCAGTGTCTGGAAACATTCGCAGAATGCAACGCCAGTAGAAGATTAAACTGTGTTGGGGGAGCACAGTGTTGGTTGGTATTGAACTGCTCTTGTTTGTTTGCAAACAACCAGTAAAATCCATCTCAGCAATAAGAAGTTATCAGCTTTTTACTGGTTTGGGGATGTGAGGAATCATCAGTGTTTATTTGTGCACCGTTGGTTCGGAGAAGATAAATTACTGAGGAGAGAGCTTTTGGGTCTAGAAGAGATCCAGACCTAGGCAGGTAAAAGATCTCTCCTGTCCCTTGAGATAATAGGAGCAGGATTGCACCTTTGTTCCTTGTTGCTGCCAAGAAATGTTCTTCTGGACTGTTCTTCCTCTGCCTGATTGCCTGCGATGAAATGTAAGAGATTAAATGTTCAGATATTTGCACTATTATTAATGTTTGTTTATTAATAATGTTTGGCTTGAAATTCATACTCCAAGCTAAACTTGGCATCTACCCATTGTAGGTTCAGATTTATGAATTGGAGGAGCACAAGATAGAAACCTGGAGGGGTAAGAATATTTACTACCTGGTCCATAATGTAATAATGTTCTCATTGTTTCAGTGTAGTGGATTTTTAATTAATGTAATTAATCAGAGACTTAGCTTGTCTCTCTCCACGTACGGTTTAATGAAAACAGAAATAATAAAAGCTTGTCTGTCAGCTCCTGCTGCCTATTTTCTATCTAGAACCATACATGGACTTGGAGAGGTCTGAGCTATACACTAGCCACTTGGCACCTCGTTCATGGTTACTACCATCTTGTTCCTTAAAGAGCCTGGAGTCGGGCGGTGTGTCTGAGCCAGGGTGCCGGATGGGCCACCTCTTCACTCAGTAGATCCTGGAGTGAAGTGAGTGAACTGCAGGGCGAGCTGCAAGCTGTGCCCGAGTGGCCTGCGTGATGCCACCAGGAGCGTGTAAAACGTGCTGGGTGTGCGCAGGGAGGAGACTGGGCGGCATGAAGCGGTGCAAGTTGTGGATGCTGCGGAGGAGCTGCTGACGAGCTGTGCGCTGCTGTTGCAGCGGCCCCTGGTGGTCATCAGCTCAGCCCTGTGCCGCTGCAGAGGGCTGGCGCGAGCGGTGCGGTATCTTCTCTGACTGTGCGTTGCTGCCTTTCTCACGCCTCGTTTCATGTTAACGATGGGTAAAGCGTTCTCAGAGTGCTTGTTTCCCTGTGAGCGGTAACAGTCTGTTATCTTCTGTCCACAGAGCTTTATTTACAAGAGACGTTTAAACCTTTAGTGAACATCTCCCCAGATGCGAGGTAGGAGTTTGTTTTTCAGTCTGCTCAACGGGAAATAAAGTCAATCTTAACAATTACGTTATCTATAAAGAATTCTGTATTCTTTATGTCATAATTTGTGGAACACGGATCATTAGGGGTTGGAATGGAGCTTCCTCTGACCAGAGGTGTCCATTCTAAGACCCTGGCAGTGCAGCACCTGCTGGCAAAACACTTGGGAACAAATATTGCTGCTGGACTTTCTGCCACAAAAATTCACTGTCCATCATGTTTCTGTACAGCTTTTAGATGTTCCTGAGCGTGTTACGTATTCCTGAGCATATTGTTAGATGCTCAGTGGCAGCCAATGATAGGACAAGGGGCAGTGGGTGTGAGGTGGAACAGAGGAGGTTCCATATAAATATCAGAAGGAACTTCTTCACAGTTGGGATGACAGAGCCCTGGAACAGGCTGCCCAGGGGGGTTGTGGAGTCTCCTTCTCTGGAGATGCTTAAAACCCACCTGTGTGACTGGATCCAGGCGATCCTGCCGTGGCAGGGGATTGGACACAGTTGTCACTGTGCCAGCTGCAAAAGTTGATTTCAAATCTCTCTCTTAATTTGCAAGCTCTGCTTTCTGCAGTTAAAGGCACAGTAAGGAATTACTCATCGTTTGTACTTCATGGGGGTGTTTGTAGAGGTGTGTTTCTGTGACCTGCTGTTACTTGCTGTCAGCTAGGACTGGTTACAAAAGAAATGACTGTTTTTTCTCCTCAGCCTTTTTGATGCTGTATATTCATTGATCAAAAACAAAATCCACCGATTGCCAGTTATAGATCCAGTCAGTGGAAATGCACTTTATATTCTTACCCATAAACGAATCCTCAAGTTCCTCCAGCTTTTTGTAAGTATTTAGAGCTACCCTTTGCTTCACCACTGGACATCTGTATTGTCAAGTCTTTATAAGTCCTATCACAGAACCTTCCTAATAAACCTCTGTTTTCATTGTGGGTGTCCACCTTCTTAGTGTGTCAAAAGCTCTTAGTGATGGGCTACTACAGAAATAAAGGAGTAAAAAACTGCTGCATAGTGTGACTCTAGAGCTGCTCTGAACAGGAGTGATGCTTCTAGAGCTCAGGTTGGCTGGGCTTTACTTTGGTCCTAGCAGCAATTACTGTAACAATCAGAGTCATTTGGAGCCTGTCGGTAGGTGAGTAAATACAGGTCTCCTCACAGATACTCACAGTCGTATGTAAACTCGGTAGATGTGGAGGAGGAGATGGGTGCTGACAGCTGCACTGCAAACACGTTCGTTCTGCCTTTCCTAGATGTCAGAGATGCCAAAGCCTGCCTTTATGAAGAAGAACCTGGATGAACTTGGAATAGGAACTTACCACAACATTGCCTTCATCCATCCAGACACTCCTATCATTAAAGCCTTGAATATATTTGTAGACAGAAGGGTATCGGCGCTGCCCGTTGTGGATGAGTCAGGTGTGTGCGCGTTGGGTCTTCCCCACACAAAAGTGTGGGGCGACACGTGGTGCTGAACCCTGGGCTGATGCTGGGGCAGGGGGCGGGAAGAAAGAATAAAAACAACAAAAAACATTTAGAAAAAGGGGGAGGGGAGGGCAAGTACAGATCTGCAAAACATCGATCGATAGGCTTGGGATAATTTTGTGGTCTGGTAGGTTGTTTGTGGTTTTCTCAATCTTCTTGACCTGCCTTCTCTCTGTAAGTACAAACGAAGGCTGAACCAACAAAACCAGTCTTGTACTTTAAGCACTTGATTAACTGCTTTGTTTTTCTTTTTAGGAAAAGTTGTAGATATTTATTCCAAATTCGACGTAATAGTAAGTATCTCTCCTGTATCCTGGGAAATAGTCTGCATGCAGTAAACATTTGCCAATTAATTCGTTAAGATGTCAGTCTGGGCTAATTTGTACCTCAGTTAGTTGTAGGAACGGAATAAAACAGAGTCCTTTAACCCCTCGCGGTGTTTCGCAGTGCAAGCTCTCCTTAGCAGTGCAGCTCGCGCACAGGCGGAGTCTGCTCGGGGTGGTTCCCAGCGCGAGGTCTGACTACTCTTCTTTTACAGCAGGAGGGCTTAGGCCTGTTGTGTTTGTTCCTGGCTTTGACACTGGATATTCTCCTGCCACCCACTGCCGTTCCACGCTGTGTTCTCACAGAGCGTCCGTGTCTGTCTGTGCAGTCTGATCTGTACAACTTGGCCTTCTCTGGGTGAACTAAACTGTGTGCCCTCTTCTGTGTGTCTGTGGCTCCAGAGACTGCATCTGCATTTCCTCTGGCTTAAATCTCATCCAGGCTGCTGTTCCTGGTTATCCCTTAGGGTTACAGTGAGGTTCATGCCACTGTGCTCTTCTGTTCTTGTCTTAGGAACTTGAAAAATACATATTTAGGCTTCCTTAATCCCCTGCCAGCTGTAGGCACCTGCCTTCTAACCAAAACCTCTGATGGCACCATTTTCTCTGAGATTTAGCTCATTCTACCCGCTTCCTAGTGCTAATCATAAATGGCTGGGGTTGGAAGGGACCTTTAAAGATCATCTAGTTCCAAGCCCCCTGCACAGGCAGGGACACCTTCCCTACAGCAGGTTACTCAAGGCCCCAGACATCCTGGCCTCCAACTCTGCCAGGGATGGTGGGGCAGCCACAACTGCCTTGGGCAACCTGTTCCAGCATCTCCCCACCCTCACAGCAAAGAATTGGTTCCTCATGCCCAACCTCAATCTTGTCTTCCACTTTGTGTATTTAGACCTCTTAGATACTGGAAAGCTGCTGTGAAGCCCCTGGAACCTTCTCCAGGCTGGTGACTTGAACTCCTGCTGCCTACGTGTTCAGAGCTGAAAAGCTTCACAGCCTAGGGCCCTTTGCTGACATTCTCCCTCCCGGTGTGATGCTCAGGTGGTGCTTTCACATGTTCCACAGCAGCACTGGGGTGCAATAATGATCCTATTCCAGCTTCTCTATGGTGTTTGCAAGTTGTGCTGTGACCTACAAGGGAGCTGAGAGAAGTTTGGGACGAGGGCCGTGCCCCTGGCTCTCAGGTATCCAGATGTCCAAAACACTAGGTAGAATTCCTTCTCAATCACAGAGACTAGTCCCAAATGGAAGTATTTTGAGCTTGTTTCTGGCTGCAGACAGTGCTCTCAGTACTGAGCATCTCCCACTGTGACTGTTCTTGTCTGTCTTTTTGAGACCTTTGTCGTTCAGAGTTCTGAATTCATTTTCAGGTTCTCGATGGGAATGGGGTGATGGGTAATACGAAGCTACTGCGTGCGGAGGATCTGCAGTTTCCCAAGGATTTTTAACGTTCTCAGTGTCTTTCATTAGTGATTATTCACAAGCTAACTAAAGCTGCTTGTGCCTTCACAGTCATCTCAAACTGATCTTGCCAAAATTCATCTAAGAAGGTGGCCCACCACAGAATAATGCAGTGAAAAGTTAATGCTGTTGCTCAGTCCAGTGTTTTCATTTAAAGGCCTCTTTGTTCTCCCTTCAGTGCTTCAGGACACACAAGCAATAGGCCACTGTGTGCCAGCACGGTCGTAGCGCTGTTCTGGTCTCAGCTACAGAGAAAGCTTTGGCTGGTCTCCTTGAAGTCCTCTTGCTACACGCATCGTCCTGCTCTTGGATTCTCATACTCCTAACCTTCTGTCAGAGTTGGGACTGTGTTGTTATCAGAGGGCTCAGTGAAATACACAGACACAGGGGCACAGGCAGCTCCCTGTTGTCAGACGGCAGAGCCAGCACGGCCCAGGAGAGGGAGTTTGAGCCCACGACTCAGAGAGGAGAAGACGCTTGTTCCTGGCCTAGATAGCGGCCTTGCGGGCGATGCTCGGCGTGGTTGTGTCGTCCTCTTCCCGTCAGAGCAAACAACAAACACTCTGTATTCTGACAGTGCGGTCTGTGATCTTTCGAGGCCTCTCTTCCAATCCCTAATGATTCTAGGATTCCAAAAGCTGTAGAGCTTCATCTTTCTGTTTAGTGCTCTTGGCAAAGGCAGGATGAGTCACATCAAGTCAGATATCAGGCGGCAGAGAAGGGGGTTTTCGTTGGCCCCGACGCTTACCGTGAATCAGTTCTATCCAGTACCCCAGGCTGTCATATGGTGTTTAACATAATCACATGCCTGACTCTTCCCAAAAACCGAAGCTGAAGAGCATCTGCTTTGTTTAATATGTGACTTGGAATGGACTCAATTTACAGCAGAAATGTGTAGCTGCTCAATGCCAAAATATTTACGTGGTGGAGCCCTTCAGTGTGAGATGTGTTATGAGCCCTCGTTTGTTTTCCTGTTCTCTTTTTCAGAATCTTGCTGCTGAAAAAACATATAATAACCTAGATATCACGGTGACGCAAGCCCTGCAGCACCGATCGCAGTATTTTGAAGGTGTTGTAAAGTGTAGTATGTTGGAAACACTGGAGACCATTGTGGATAGAATAGTGAAGGCTGAGGTGAGTGTGCTGCTTGGGTTTCACTTCACTGTCGTCGTGGTATCAAAGTAAGAAACAGTAAAAACTTTATAAGTTATTTTGATGTAAAGGCTGAGGGAACTCTTGAGTTTGGAGAAAAGCAGAGCGAGGGGTGACCCCATTAATGTTTATAAATATTTGAAGGGTGGGTGTCAGGAGGATGGAGCCAGGCTCTGCTCAGTTGCATCCAGTGATAGGATAAGGGGCAACAGGTGTGAGCTGGAACAGAGGAAGTTCCACATCACTGTGAGAAGGACCTGACAACTACCTGAGGGGTGGTTGTGGCCAGGAGGAGGTTGCTCTCTTCTCTCAGGCAGCCAGCACCAGAACAAGAGGACACAGCCTCAAGCTGCACCAGGGGAAATTTAGGCTTGAGGTGAGGAGAAAATTCTTCACCGAGAGAGTCATTGGCCACTGGAATGGCCTGCCCAGGGAGATGGTGGAGTCGCTAACTCTGGAGCTGTTCAAGGCAGGATTGGACGTGGCACTTGGTGCCATGGTCTAGCCTTGAGCTCTGTGGTGACAGGTTGGACTTGATGATCTATGAGGTCTCTTCCAACCTTGATAATACTGTGATACTGTGATACTGTGACCTTCTTCCCATTGAGGGTGACAGAGCCCTGGAAGGGGCTGCCCAGGGGGGTTGTGGAGTCTCCTTCTCTGGAGATGTTTAAAACCTGCCTGGATGTGTTCCTGTGCGACTTGATCCAGGTGATCCTGCTGTGGTGACTAGACTAGATGATCTTTCAAGGTCCCTTCCAATCTGTGACAACTACATGTGGTGGCTGTCAGGTTGCTTTAGATGCTCACAGAGAAGTTGCAGGCTATTGTACGGTACTTCTGCAATGCCTGGGGCTTGTGTTTTTGCGTTACAACATTAACAGAAAGTTCCTTGGAAAGGATCAAGCTTCTTGCAAACCTGCTGTAAGTTTTGCAGGCAAATAATTGTTTAGACTCCAGCTCATAGCTAGGCTGATTGGCTTATTATTCAGGAAACCTGATGGGTACAGTCAGTTAGTGCCTACAGAGTCCTGCTGTGAAACAGGGCCAGACAAGGAGTTGTGAGGAAGCTGCCTTTGGTCACTGCCCCTCTACATGGGGGGGGGGGGGGGGGG
>VXBP01010550.1:866808-878152 GCA_013400115.1 Rhinopomastus cyanomelas
TCCTTTCCATGCTGTTTGTCATGTTGTTACTGAGACCTTTCGCAGAGGTGAAGGAGTGTGTAGATGCTCCCCCATTGTGCCTCTCTGCAGCAGGAAATGAGTATTACCAGTTTCATCTGCCTCTGTGGTGTGATCAGCTCCATTCAGAGAACATTAGGGACTGGAAGGGACCTCGAGAGATCATCTAGTCCAATCCCCCAAGCATTTAGATGCTCTAGCTTCTGTTACGAGATGATTATTTGCGTGCTCAGGGCTGTAAGCACACACAGACTTGACAGCAGGACAACTTCTGCTTTGTCCATAACCCCTTAAAACCCTGGTAGCCAATTTTTATTTGCATCTACTTGATTTTCTTCCTGAAACTGAGTAACTAGCATTGCTGCTGCACGGATTTCAGATGCCGGTAACGGTGTTGCTATCTTAAGACTCTGTAGACATTCGGGGCTTAAGAACAACTCCCACCCTTTGCTTCAGTCTAAACACAGTGAGATTGTGTGTAATAATGAGTCAGTCAAAACTACAGGCTATTTTTAGCTGGCAGGCGAGTGCTTGATCTTCCTGGAAATGAAACCGCTACCATTGCCTGGTGGTTCTGTAATCACTTGCGTGGAGAGAGGAATGAACTGATGAGCTTTTGGAGCATGCACGTGAGTAATAACCCCCATCTCAAATAGCACCAGCAGCATTTCATCCAACAGAAAACGTGACCATGTTTTCTATCCCTTCCTCCCATCTTGTTCTTTCCTCCCAGTGTCAGGAAGATGTGACTGCTCAGGTAACTCAGAGTTACCTCTCTTCTTGTATCTGAGTAGCAGCACAGCTGCTGACCTCAACCAGAAGTTAATAACCTTATTAGATCCAGCCTGACACAGCTTTCAGGAGAATATGAGAAAAATCCTTTTCACTTCCTTCATCGTTATAGCTGATTATTTGAACCCAAAACAGTGAGGAGAGGGAACTTGCTCAGGTAAAAAGTAAACCACTTGTGACAAACCCCCTTCCTCATGAGCCAGTCACAGATCACAGAACATTAGCGATTGGGAGGGACTGTGAAAGCTCATCGCGTCCAATCCCCCCGGCACGGCAGGATCCCCAAGATCAAGTCGCACAGAAACGTGTCCGGGTGGGTTTTAAACGTCTCCAGAGAGGTGACTCCACAACCTCCCTGGGCGCCAGGACTGGCGTTGGGGCACAGCAGTGGGTCTGCAGTGGACGTTCACTGCTGCATGAACCTCAGCACACAGGAGGATCCACCTGCTTTCCCACCAGTCAGACAAAGGCTTTGTAGTGTCAAACGTTTCCTAGAATAGACTAGTAAAGATAAGGTGGTTGTAACTGTCCTACTGCTGGTAAATCTTTCTCCGGGTTGTGTTCAAGTGCTTAGTAGCTCTGCAGGGAGTCTGCACTAAGTTGAATTATTTTAGTCTCAGTGTAAAGTGAGGACTTCGAAGCAAATCCGTTTCAGTTGTGTAGCCCCACGAGGTAAATTAAAAGCAACTTGGATGTGTGAGGATGCAGCAGGTTTTAGTGCTGTGGCTGTCTGAAGCAGCATCTTTCAGAAGGAAGCCTTGCTGTATCACCTTGGAGTTGCAGGTGGAGCTGAGCAGAGCCCGTGCTGGAGAAGCGTTTGATGCGCGCAGAAGTGCTTTAGCGACCCAGATCTCGGCTTAGCTGTCTCCTCAGGTGTGATGGTGTTGCCACGCCGGGTGGCTGTGCGCTTTTGGAACACGCAGCGGCTCTCGCTTATGTCGGGCAGGCGTGTTTGTGCTGCTGTGAGGTTGGTGTTGCCAGTGATGGGGAGACTTTTCTGCCTGCCTTCACGCTGCAGTGTATGAAGATCTGTTGGTTGTCCTTTGCTTCAGCTACTCCTTCAAATCAGACAAACGTCTCAAACTCCTCTCCCTGCTTGCAGGTTCACCGGTTGGTGGTAGTGAATGAAGCAGATAGCATCGTGGGTATCATCTCCCTTTCAGACATTCTACAGGCTTTGGTCCTCACACCAGCAGGTATGGATCCTGCCTTCTGACCTTTGCCACAAGTCGCTGGCTGGTGCAGACACCCTGCTGGTTTGAATTCCTCCACCAGTGACAAGCTTTTCATTTTCAGCTTTAACTGGTCACAGTTGTTAGATAAAGTATTTCTTTCTCTTCACAAAGTATTAACTGTCAGTCTTCTGCTCCCTGAGGAGTGCATGCAGAAGCTTCACGAGCACCACTGCTGTTCAAATACCTTCTTTTCAGGGGAAGAAAAAGGTCTTGACTAATGTTTTAACAGGCAAAGTGGGATGAAGTTGAATGTTCCATGCACAGGCAACAGCTACAGCAGGGTTCCACCCCCACCTCCTGGGTTTCTGTACTCTGGCCAAGGGCTGCCAGTTGTAGACAGCTCTGCAGCACCACCTCCCTGGAGCTGTGCCCTTGTCCAGCCTGCTGGAGGCTTTGGTTGGCACAGCTGTGTCAGAGGTGGCACCCAAGGCCACCAGACTTACTCCAGCTGAAATCTCTAGTGTGTTACTACACACAGTTAGGTTCCCTTCAACAAAGAGTGTCCAATGACCTTTTTCTGCTGTTCTTAGGTCAGTTGGTTGAGGGGGTGCAGGTTTGAGGGGGGATTGCTTTGGGCTTCCTAATTTTTGCCCAAGTTACTCACTTGCATTATTTTCTTCGCTTGGGATGCTGAAGTCATTTCTGGTCAGAGAACTAAAGCGAAGCCTTTGTTTGGCTGTGGAAGACAAAATTGTCTTGAGGATGATATTTGTCTCCAAAAAATCAGACTAAGCAAACAGAGCTGGACAAGTCCTTCAAAACCAAGACTACACGTGAGCTGCACTGGGATCTCTTGCACTGATTGGTAACAGGGAATGGACAAGCCTTTCTGCTCTGCAGATTGAGAAAGGTTAATTAGCTTTTTTAAACAGTGGGATTTCTCCTCGTAATTGGTGGTACTGCTGGAGGTGCTGTATCAGTGCATCTGGGTCCTTTTAATGACCTGGAAGAGCAAGTAATGCAGCTGTCTGAAAGCTATGGATGAGCTTGAGAAATCAGCCCGGAGGCCTGGCTCAGATGGGCTCGTCGCCTGCAGAGAATGGAGGGTGTTTGTCCTTCCGCAGGGGGCAGATGGTGCCTCTCTAGGCAGAGGAGCTTGTTTCCCTCCTGAATGGAGGGTAGAAGGACCCAGGAGAGTAGAACTGAATGGAGCGAAGTTCAGTGGGCAGAGCAGGTGAACTGGATACTGACAAAGCCGAGGTCTTTGTGTGGGAGCGTTGTCGTGGAATTGCATGGCCACCTAGGCTGCAATCCTGCGAGCTGCTGTCGGCGCCCTTGTAATTAAAGGGCGGTTCCTCCTCCCGTACTCTGGGCCGCGTGCTCCTGGCGTTCATTGTGTGGCAGCAGCCACGTTCATAAGACCCCTCTGTGAGCTGATTTAACTCGGGGATCTAACAGGAAACAGAGCCAGCAGAGTTTTACCAGTTTGATGCAGGAAAGCAGCTCACAAGAGTCTGCACTGAGCACAGGGGTTAGGGCAACAGAGTGGGTAGGATTGCGCCACTGGAAGGTGTTGGGAGCAACCAGGTAACCAGTTGGTGTCCGTTGTTCTTCACAGACTAGAAAAGAAGATGCGTGTTGTGGCAGGAATGAGGACCGTCCTGTGGTGTGGGGGTGTGGAAAGGTAGCGGTTGTGATACGAAGCTCGGTGTATTTCATTTCCAAGTGTGATTATTCATTATGAGTAGTAACTCCAGGTTGCTGGCAAAGAGGTTGGTGCTCTCTACATTTGGCTGCTGAAGCCAAACTCGCCACAGGGTTCAGTTGCAGCCCAGCATGCGGCTCATCTGAGCACTTGGAGAAGAGGTGGGATGCTTTTCAGTCCTGCGGAACAGGTCTTGGATTCCTGCTGTAAGCAGAATCTGCCTCTGAGCCAGGAAAAAAGGGTCCATGGACAGAGCTTAGTTAATTCTTAGATAGCTTGACTTCATTTTTTGAGGCTGTTAGGATGATTAACTTCTAAGCTGATGGGCAAATCTGGTCGCGTTTTGGTTGACGTTCTTTAAAATACACTTCTGCGGTGGAGAGACATTTCAAAGCTGCTTTAGTAACTCCGCAGAGGAGCCCGAGTCTGCCTTGCCCGTGAAGCTGGAAGCAGCGATGGTCTTGAAGGCCTTGCTCACTCTGTTTTCTGTCAGCATTTGGCAGTCCTGCAGTGTATCCAGGGGTATCCAGTCCAGACAGTTCCAGCAGGGCTCTTCACAGACACAGAGAGTCATCCTGGCTGGAAAGGACCTCCAGGATCAAGTCCAGCCCCGGGTGTCAGGCAATCACACGTGCTTTGCTCTTCTGTTAACAGGTGCCAAACAAAAGGAGAACGAAAGTGAATGACTGCTGTGAAGGTATCCGCGTTTGTAGGAGAACCTGAACGAAGTTTCTGGGTCAAGTTTGTCTCAAGAACAGTGACTGCAATAGAACAGAGCAGGATGGTTGAGAATGTGTTGTGGGACTTAGTGATGGATGACAACTCAATTCCCCCCAGTGATGTCGCAAAAACAAAACAGCAGCATGACAGCAGCTTATGTTACAATGTAGGCTTGTATTTCCAAATGTCTTCAACAAAACGTTTGCCGGAAGACTTCCCATGATGTCCTTCATCAAACGCACTGTATTCCGAGCGTCCTTCATCTTCGTACGTGGCAGAAGTCGCTGCTCAGCGATGGGTCTGTGTGACATAAGGCGAGTGTATGGCATATTCATATCATAGTGCCTTATGTCCCGAGACAGCAATATGTCATCACTGTTGCCCATCACCGTCAGAGGAAGTGTTTGTGCTAAACGAGACACTGTATTTGAATGTGAAAGTCTTTTGAACCTAAAACCAAATCAGTTTCAGTTCTCATGAGATTTGTCATAAAAGCTGTAACTTGGAATATCGTTAGACTTTCCTTTAAACCTTCGATGAGAGTTTTGTGTTCAATGTTGCATTCGGAGCGGAGATGTAAGATGAGACTGATTTTAAAACCAGCTTTATTTATTTTTACTTTCATGACAATTTTTTACACATCTTTTGGTGGATAGCGAAAATTTCACCATATCCATTAATAAACTGTTGATTGTTATACAAACCCGTGGTAGACCTTCTCGTTCTTTCAAACGCTGGAGTTGCAGCAGCTGTGGCCTGTTGAGGAGTCCGTGTTAGCTGAGCCGGAGATTCCAGGAGCGTGGGTCGCAGAGGCTCGGCGCTGTAAGGTGCGGGCTCCAGAGGAGGTGCTGCACAGTGATGTCTTCACTTGTTTTAAAGTGTGAAGTGATGTCTGTACAACAAAACCCCAACTTTTTATTGTATGTGGTTTGTACAGGAGTGGAGGAGTGAGGAGAGCCGGGGGCCGTTTGCTCGTGTAAATGTACTTTTCATAATTGTAGATTCTCGTAGCTGGAAGAAATTAAACCCTGTGACGCCGACAGCGTCGGTTTGGTTTGAGCACGTCTTGCCAAGTTCCTTGCGCTTGTGACTGTACCTGCGCTGGGAGCGCTGTAAAGCAGGGACAGGGGCCTCCTTGCCTCCCTGCGACTTGAGAGCTGGCTCATGCGGATGGAATCCTTGTCGCTGTTTCCTGCACTGGACTTGCATGGTAAATTGAGCCATTATCTTTCCGTTGATGAACACAGAGGGAAAAGGTGGAGTTTTCCGTTCCAGTACAAAACGCGAGGGTTTTCATAGCACCGAAGAGCTCTTTCTTCAGAACTTCCCCCCTTTTTGTAAGAATTGAAGTTTTGAAATAAATGTGTGGACAATGTTCTTTTTACTTTGATTGATCAGAGCCTCCCTGTGTTTCTATATGTCAGTGCAGAAGGCAAACTCTTTCCTTAGACTCGATCTCTATTTCTTACCCTGTGAAACACAGGGCTGAGTCTCCCCCAGCGCCCGCCCCAGCACTGGGAGAATAGTGGCTGTGCCCTGCTCTGGGATGACATTGAATCAAAATAGCTGTTTTGGCCTCCCAGCGACCTTAGGGCCGTGGGCTGATTGCTACCATCACAGATGACATCAGCACAGCTCTCATCATCTGTCAGGGAGAGGGAGTAAGAGAAACTAAAAATAGTGACTCTTGTCCCCTGCACACACCCCGCAAAGAACAGTTTGTGGTAGAGCTTGGCGTTAAGGGTGAGTAGCAAGCAGTCTGACCTGCTAGTGCCACTGGAGCCACTGAGATGGACGGGCTGCTCAAGGGGGTCGTGAGTTTCCTTCTCTGGAGATGTTTAAAACCCACCTGGCCATGTTCCTGTGCAACTTGGTCTAGGGGATCCTGCTGTGGCAGGGGGATTGGAATGGAGGATCTTTCGAGGTCCCTTCCAATCCCTAATGGTCTGTGATTCTGGTTGAGCACCAGACACTGCTCCAGCAGCTGCACTGGCATCTCCTCAGGGAGATGAGGTGCTGGTGAGATGTCCTAAATGCAAAGCATGGGGTCTCTCCACCCTTCCCTAGTCTCACAAGTGTGTTCTGCAGCCTGATGTTTGAGGTATTTTGAAAAGAGGGGTTGAACCACTGCAAGGTGCTTTTTCTGATCCACTTGACTTGCCAGCCCATCCTTTGGCCCTGTTCCACGCAGACAGCTTTGGGCCTGTTTGCATCAGCCACTCTGCAGAAAGCCTGGATGAACTTGCAGTTTTCAAAGCACCGCACGCAGGGCTCCCTGCTTTAATGTCGTTACAAACGCTCTGTTGATGTGTTGCAGATACACACCACCATCACGACTACGTAAAGCAACCTGGGTGGTACAAGCTCTGTTTAGAGAATTCCCACCCTTCCTCTCTGGAATTCTCAACTTTGCATTTGCGCAAAGCAGAATCACAACAACGTTACCCCCAGAGCAGTGCTGGTGAGAAGGTGGTCCGCATGTACCAGAACAACCACCAGTGCTGGTGCAGGAAACAAAACCGGAGAAATCCCATCATGTTAAAAACAGATCAGTTTGGTACAGGGTCAGAAACAGCTCTGGTGTGAAGCAGGGACAGGAGTAAGTCAGGGAGGGTGGGGGAAGGAGAGGTGACTCAGCAGCACTGCTGCAGTGCAAGCGCAACTGAAGCTTTCACCTAGGGCTTGAGAGATGCCTCAGCTGGGGAAAGCGATGACTGAAATGTCATTTCCCCTGGACAGAGCTCTTCAGGGATTCCAGGTGTTCCCTTTCCTTTCAAAGACTGTTGTGAAGGAGATGGTGGAGGCTTCTCCAGAGACTGCTGAAACCCTTTGCAGCAGCACAGGACTTGTCTGTCCTGCAGCCAAGAGTGGCTGTAGAAATGGATTCTGCTTTAGGCAGCAGGACTGGGAAAACACGTCACTGATTCCTACACTTCCCTCCGTGTTTCCTTGCCCAGCAAGAGTCATCGGTGAAAGATAATTCTAAAGGACTTCTTGGTCTTGGGAGGAAGCAGATTAAGTTTGGTGGATATTTTTAACTGTACAAGCATAAAATATTTCCTAGTATACTTCAGCCCTCAGTGTTTTTCAGTATCTGGAAATGCTCCAAAGTAACTTAGGAAAAATCCTTCTTTCCTGGCCCTGATGGAATTGTTTTCCTCGCTACTTAAAATATCTGAGATCTTTAAGCTTCCCCAGACATGATTTGCTGATACTCAGAACTGCCCGTTCATCAGCTTTTACTAAAGAGTGCTAGTTATTCTGCTGGGAACATTTGGGCAACGCAGAACCAGCCTCACTGCGCCAGGCTGGAGCTCATGTCCTTCCCTCAGGCAAGAGGAACCTGACTGAAGCAGTTCCAATGGCTTTGGGAACGCTCCTCGCAGCCGTTGGAGAGAGCACATGGTAAGTTGGAGCCTTCAGTAAGGTTTGGTCCAACCAGCAGCAACACCACTGTTCTGAGTGCTCCAGTCAGCGGTAACCAGCTTTCAAAATCGTCTGTGACCTTTCGCCCCTTACGCTCCCAGCACTTATTAGGGGTAATTTCCAGAGGAAAACGTCATTCCAAGAAATTTACTGCTATCTTGCACTCACACAGTGCATCTGTACAGGAAGAACGATCTGCTCTTCCCTCTTAACTCGGGGTCTTCATTCAAATGTGGTTTTGAAAGGTGCTTTGTTACTACCCACCTGGTTCATGACAATCACAGAATGACAGAACATTAGGGATTGGAAGTGACCTTGAAAGATCATCCAGTCCAGTCAGACCTGTTCCTGCTGCAGCCAATGGGAACAGGAGGTGACCTGCACTCACACATCGCCCTCATCCCTTTGGAATAAAGCTACGGACTATATCCCTGCCAGGCCACCTATGGCAGCCGAGTTAATTTGCTTCTACAAGCACTCGCGAGTGTTTCTGAGGACTGGAAATGATCCTTGGGAAAATGCAGGAGGAGGTAGCAGCAAGTGCAAGACTGCGCTGAATGTGCTCAGTAAACTCTGCGGGCAGTAGCCCTTGCTGTGCGTGTGGAAGCGGGTCCAGCGCAAATGCTGGGTGCACTTCAAAGAGCTGCTGGGGAAGGCCCTGCTTTGCAAAGGACAGAGCAGGTAATTGTGCTGGTAATGCCTCTTGCAGGAACAGAACGTGCAAGTCAGAGCTGTTCTGCATTTGGAATGTGAGGTGCAGGTTTGTATCTACTGCGTTATCAAAATATTCAACTGCTGAATTACCACACTAAATTCACTGTGGTTTTTCCCTCCATCAGAGAAAAGCAGACAGCAGCAACGAAAGAAAAACTTGCTCTGTGTTTGCAGCCTCCCTCCCTCCCTGTTCCTGATCTCAATGCACACACACACTGTCGCTGTTTGCAGTTCTCCCTTCCGGGGTTTTCTCTTTCAGGACCTCAGCCGCGCCTGATGTCTTGCATTTGCCGCCTGTGTCTAGTCCAGTGTTCACTCACCGACAATAAAATCAATGTACTTCATTGCCTGAACTGATGCAAAGGCTACATTTCATTTGCATCACAGGGATTAGAAGGGACCTCGAAAGATCATCCAGTCCAATCCCCCTGCCACAGCAGGATCACCTAGACCAAGTCACACAGGAACACATCCAGGCAGGTTTTAAACATCTCCAGAGAAGGAGACTCCACAACCCCGCACTGGAACCCCTCCATTCCAGTGCTCTGTCACTAAGAAGTTCCTTCTCATACTTAAGTGGAACCTCCTAGCTAACACCCACTGCCCATTGTACTATCGCCAGATGCCACTGAGCAGGGCCTGGCTCCATCCTCCTGACAGCCGCCCTTCACATATTTATCAACATTAATGAGGCCACCCCTCAGTCTCTTTTTTTGGAGGTGCATCAGGTGAAGGGGTATAAAAAGCATGACTGAAGTACCTACATGCAAGGGGTATGTCCCTCGTCCCAAACTTCTCTCAACTCCTTTGTATCACAGAACATTAGGGATTGGAAGGGACCTTGAAAGATCATCCAGTCCAATCTGCTTGCCAGTGCACCTCACTACCCAATCATCTAGACCACACTGCCTCAGTTTGGCTGTGAGGATGCTGTGTGAGACTGCGTCAAATGCCTTCCTGAAGTCAAGATAGACCACATCCACTGCTCTCCCATCACCTATCCACCTGGTTATGCCCTCATAGGTGGCTATCAGCTTGGTCAAGCATGACTTCGCCTTGGTGATGCTATGCTGACTGTCCCTAATGACCCTCCTGTCCTTGATGTGCCTGGAGACAGCACCTAGAATAAATTGTTCCACCACCTTTCCTGGAATGGAGATGAGGCTGACCAGTCTATAGTTACCTGGGTCCTCCTTCTTACCCTTTTAAAGATTGGGGTAATATTTGCTATCCTCCAGTCCTCAGGCACCTCTCCTGATCCCCAAGACTTAGAAAAGATGATGGAGAGTGGCCTAGCAATGCCTTCCGCTGTCTCCCTTAGCATGTGCAGATACATGCCATCCAGGTCCATGGCTTTATGTCCATCCAGTTTGCTCAATTTATCCTTAACCCAGTCCCCAACAACCGGGGCAAACTCCTCTTTTGTCTCAATTTCCTCTGGGGCCTCAGCAGTCTGGGGCTTGATATCAGGACAGACCCTGGAAGTATAGAGGCAAAGAAGCACTTCAGTATCTCTGCTTTCTCTGTATCCTCTGTCTTCAGGGCACCCACCTCATTCAGCTGGGGCCTACATTGCCTCTAGTTTTAGTTTTACCTGCACAACTTGCAAACACCATAGAGAAGCTGGAATAGGATGCACAAAGCCCTAATGCCCAGTGCTGCTGTGGAACATGTGAAAGCGCCGCCTGAGCATCACACCGGGAGGGAGAATGTCAGCAAAGGGCCCTAGGCTGTGAAGCTTTTCAGCTCTGAACACGTAGGCAGCGGGAGTTCAAGTCACCAGCCTGGAGAAGGCTCCAGGGGCTTCACAGCAGCTTTCCAGTATCTAAGAGGTCTAAATACACAAAGTGGAAGAGAAGATTGAGGTTGGACATGAGGAACCAATTCTTTGCTGTGAGGGTGGGGATATGCTGGAACAGGTTGCCTGAGGCAGTTGTGGCTGCCCCATCATCCCTGTCAGTGTTGAAGGCCAGGATGTCTGGGACCCCGAGTAACCTGCTGTAGGGAAGGTGTCCCTGCCTGTGCAGGGGGGTTGGAACTGGATGGTCTCTAAGGTCCCTTCCAATGCCCATGCTGGGATTCCGTGGACATTTGTACGTGGCCATGTAGTGATAGGGCAAACGGCTATGGTTTTATAATGAAACCCCTTCCACTCTATCTTAAGACATTCTTCCCTGTGACTGCAGTGAGGCACGGGCGCAGGTTTTCCTGAAAATATTCAGGCCGGGTTGCACAGGGCTCTCAGCAACCCGCGTCTAGCCCCATTAAAATGCCCCTCTGCAGCTTTCAACGCCATGAAGAGGCCACGGAAATCCCGGTCAGTGAGCAGCACAGCCCGGCGCAATGACCCCTCTCGGGGACAGACGGCCCAGCGGCGGTGTCCTCGGAGCCTCGGGCCGTGAGGGGTACGCAGGGACCCCTGCTGGGACCAACTGCCGGCAGCGCTCCGCGACTCGAAGTGGAACTCCCACAGACAAGGGCAGTGACGGCGGACCTGCTCCCCCGGCCCTGTGAGGGGACTCAAGGGACAGGGCGGGAAGGCGGGGCCGCGCGGACACCTCCCCTCAGGCGCGCGCGGCGACCGTTGGAGGAGCGCGCGGGCAGCCGTTAGGACGCTGCGAGGCGCCCCTCACCCCCCGCCCAATCCGCGTCCCTGCTTCGCCCTTGCTCAGCCAGTCCCGCCCCTTCCTTTGAAGGCCGTCGCTCACCGCAGCCAATCCCCTCCCGCACTGCCGCGGCGCCGCCCAATCGGCGGGCAGCGGGGGAGGGGCGGGAGGTGCCGGCGGAGGCCGGC
>VXBP01010550.1:878284-937254 GCA_013400115.1 Rhinopomastus cyanomelas
CCGCCATGGCGGCGCCGCAGAGCGCTGCGGGCCCGGGGCTGCGGGGCCGCCTGTGCCCTTAATAGGAAGTTTCGCACCCGGCCCCGCAGCCTCACGGACGCTGCGATGTTTCGACTCCCTGCGGACGCGCCCTGCACTGGATTCGGAGCCAGTTTTGGAAGCTGAGGGCTGATGGAAAACGGGGCTGATCTCTTCCTGATTCTGCCTTTTGCGTTTCGTTCCCTCCGTAGCGCTGCTTCCTCCCCGCAGCAGCAGCGCAGGGAGGCTGCTCCGAGCCGCTTGTCCTCGGTAAGGCCGAGGGGTCCCACACGGGGCCGCTTGCTGTCGCCCAGCGCAGGTTCTGCTGTGCAGAGGAACTTCCTGGAAGCGTCCAGCGCCGGCCGACAGCAGCCGATGGGGATGGGGCTTCGTGCTGTAAATCCTCTGTCCTCCTGCATCCGCTGGCTCTGATGGAAAACACTTGCAGCGTTCGGGTTCCTGAGGGAGAGAGGAGAACAAGCCGTAGGACAGCCAGCCGCATCGATCAAATTTAAAAGCGTAGATCAGTGTTGAAGATCGTGTGCGGTTGGAAAGAAAACGGAAGATGCTACGGAGAGATTGCCTGAAAGGGGCTTTTTACATTGCAAGTGGCTGAGTCAGTACTCTGTCCGGTGTTATGGGAGCCCTGAAAAAAGAGATTTCTTAAATATCGGCAAACAAGCAGAGCTGTTTCTTGGGTTGTGTGTGTAAGTGCAGCCTGGCTTTGATGTAAAAAGCATGATGAATTTTCTAGCCCTGAAAAGGAACAGCGAGTAAGTAGGTTGATCAGTTTGCGTGGAGTGTTTAGCATCTCTTGTTGCAGTCTGTTTAATGGTCCATCTTGTGCCTTAGGTTTTCTTTTCTCTGTTTGCTTTGAGCACTAAGGAAAGCAAGCAACGGCAGTGTAAGTGGGAAGGAAGAATGCTTCAAATTCTGTTCTTTTGATGTATGCAATAGAGACTGGCTTTAGTCATGAGCTTTGGTCTGTGGATAGTGATAAGAAACTGTCAGAAAATGGGGTGATACTAGGAGATAGGCTATCTCATTTTCTTCAACTGAGTGTAGTAGTGATTCTGCATTAATTGGGCTGTTGATGTTCTGAGCAGTGGTGCTTATGTGGAAAGGATGGACAAAAGTTTCCTGGCATCTACTAAGATGAGAGACTGGTGACATTTGGCTCAATGCTATAAGATCAGTTCTATTGAAACAGCTACAAGTTAGATGAAGGTAGAATGAAGGGGGGTGAAATGGTGATTTACTGCAGTTTTTGGTTTCCCTGACAATTCTGTGTTAACGCTCAACAGTATTAACATGCAAGATTTTTTTCCCAAGTTACTCAAATACAAGGTATGTTATGTAATATTTTTTCAATTTAATTGTAATACTTCAGGGAAAATATTTGTGTAAAAGTTCAAGCAGTAGAAAGGTCATTTGGGTCTTACTTCCCTTTTGTAAAGCTGTTAGGGAAACAACCCAGCTAAATGTTGGCATTAAGATGGTTCTTCTGATTATCCAAGTCTGCTGCCTAAAGTGTAGGATAACAGTTACTTAATTTGTCTTCAGACAAGATTTTGAGTCTTTGTATTATGATGACCAGAAGGTCAGTTGAATCTAGGAAGGATCTAGCCTTTTATTAGGACAAGCTGTTGGGTAGTAGAAAACAAAGAGGGGAAAACTCAACAGTTGGAACAACTTATAATTGAGGAGCTGCATTGTTTTGCTGTTCCTAACAGCAAAACACTTAGTCAAGTGCTAATCCCAACCCTGGACTGTGAGAGACTGACTCTGGTAAGCTGTAAAATGCTCAAGTGTCTAGTTTAGCCTCAATGCTTAGCCAACCTGCACTGAGAAGTTGCACCTTGGCCTTGGAATTTGTGTGGTGGTGGGGATGAAGCTCACTGGAAAGCACTGAACTATTTTTCTTCCTCTGTCTGCTTCAGTTACCTGTTGAAATAACTGGATTTGGGTGACAAATTGAAAATGGACAGAACTGTGTTTTGATGACAAACAACAGTGAGCTGTTCCCTACAGTTGATGATTCAACAGTTTTGCAGCTCTTGCAGGTTGTGATCACGTATAGCGATAGGCACCCGTGTCCTCTGGGGGGGCTTGTGAAGTCCACTGAGTGGCTTCACACTAAGCCCTTCTTTCTTTTAATAACGTTAAATTTTACTCTTACCCTAGTTTGGTTGTCAGGTAGACTAGAGGTTGGGAGTGGTGTTGTGATACAGTATTTCTCCCGCATAGACAATTCAGGAGTCTGCTTGTTTGAATACACTCCCTCTAGCTTTCAACACCTCCGTCAGCCCTTTCCTGTGTGAAACCACTGTTCTGTGCTGATGGGAGAGATCACAGCGGAAGCCTCACCAGTTCCCAGGCAGACATCTTTCTGAGATGCAGACAAAGCGTTTGCCAGGACATTCAGGACTTGTTTTTGGTGAGGGGAGGCCAATTACGTGCGGATGTAGTGGACAGGTTGCGGCACGACGCTGGCAGAACCACACATGAACGGCTCCTTTGGGTTTTGCTCAGGCTTAAATGAGTCTTCAAAAGTTAAAGCCCATTATGCAAGTGTGCTTGCCTCAGGGAGGTTCTGAGCAGAAATCTGATGGTCATCATCCCAAAATCTGATAGTTTCACAGTGAGAACTTGACTTTGATTCCTGTTCTTGGGTAGATGGTCAGAGTGGACCGGCTGCTTGAGATGAGGTTGTGGGGAAGAATGTCTTGTGCATGATGAAGCAGAGCATTTAAAGTTGCTGCCTTCACCAAAATGAATCTTCATACTTGTATTCTGATAATGGATATAGACCAATGTAGAGATAATGGATTTGCGTGGAAACAAATCATAGAATCACAGTGGCTGGAAAAGACCTCTAAGATCATCCAGTCCAGCCCATGACCTAACATCACCACAATCTTGTGAAACGCTGGTTATTGGGATTCTCCGTATTATATTGAGCTGATGGAATCAAGATAAGGAGCAGGTCCCTGTCTCAGCCTGACTTGCTTGGTCATTTTGCTCTATGTGTAACTCACACTGCCAGTGCTGGAATTTTGCTTCTGAATTTTACATATTTGGACTGGTGATCTGAAAATGCTCCTCTAGTCAGCTTACAGCTCTGAGAGGGAAATCCAGTTAAATTAGTGGCGACCTACCAGTTCTCTTCCCCAGCTAAATAAATCAACTCTTTCATGTAGGTGAAGAGCACTGTGGGCACAAGTCCTGGTCCGTGACTGCAGCCTGCAGTT
Organism: Rhinopomastus cyanomelas; assembly: GCA_013400115.1. Lineage (NCBI taxonomy): Eukaryota > Metazoa > Chordata > Aves > Bucerotiformes > Rhinopomastidae > Rhinopomastus > Rhinopomastus cyanomelas. The sequence goes on from VXBP01010550.1 coordinate 881,554, forward strand.
TGCAAAAACCCAGCGAAACAGGATTGTCTGCCAAGGTTAGATTTATAGGGAAAGGCTTCCAGGTGGTTGTGTTAAGCTAAAAAACGCACTTCCCCCCCGCCCCCATATGAAGTCAGCAAGAAAGGAAGAGAAATGAGTCCTTTTACGGGGTACTTCTAAGTACTAGGAAAAATTACTAGAAGACGACATAGTTACAGGTTTTGAAAACATGAGTTATTGGATTGTGAGGAGGCTGCGTTGTGAAACGGAGCTGAGGCTTTGCCTTTTGCTTCTGAAAGATGGCATCTGTTTGCACAGCGGTGTGCCGCCCCGAGGAGAGGTCCCTTTGATACTGGACGGAGGGAAGTGGTAATTTTAGCAGGCAATAAATTGCCCGTGTAAATGTCAAGAAAGAAGGGACGGAGCAAGGACCGCTGTCGTGTGCTGTAATTCGGATAGCAGAATCACTCACGTTTGTGACGCTGGAAGAACCCCAGATTTTTATAGGAAATTGAGTGGTTGAGGATCCAGCTGATCCCAAAGGGTACCATTTTGCCAAGTCCCCGATGATTTTCACAGCTCTAGGACCGGGCTGGCTCTGCCAGGTTGCAGCAATGCTGCTGAGAGGAAAAGGTGCAGCTACCGGGGGACCGAAACGAGGCTGTAAATGCCAGTTTTAATTGTGTTTCAGCGTGACTGTTCAGCAGTGAAAGTTGCTACAGCTACAGCACATCGGAGAGCAGTAGCTGGAAGCACTAGAGGCAGCATGTTCAGCTGTAATATCAAGCTCCAGCAGGGTTATTTGAGGACAGCGCTCCAGGATTAACTCTTACAGTGCCTACTCTGCTGTCTGGTAACGGTAACGCTTGCAGCTTTTCGCTCGTGTGTTTGAGGGGTTTGGTGTTGGACAATTTGGTTTAGAGTTAACGTCAGTGGGAGAAGCCAAATGAAATGCGGAGCCTGTCATTTCCATGCTATATAAAGTGGAAGCTCTTCATTTAGATACACTACGCTGCCTTAAGTGTAGGTTCTGGGTAAACCAGCCGCTTCTGTGGTACACGCTGCTGCGGAAACTTAGCATAACCACACGTTTGGGATTAGAGGAGCAGCGGGCTCAAACTACCCATTATGATTAACTTCCTGTAGCTCTCCTGAAGGTGACGTTCATGGGCGTATTTTAAAAACTGCTCGGCTTAATTGTGTATTCAGTCCCAGATGGAAACAGCTTCTCTGTGGGATGTTCATCATGCAGTCGAGCTCTGCGAAGCCTGCATGACTCAAAATTGCTTGGTGTCAGCTCGAGTTATCTGAAATGGGAAGCAGCAGACATGAAGCTCGGTAGGTGAAAACACGAAGCTGCCCTTGCCAGTCACGGCTCTGTCTCCTTAAGGGCTTGAGGGGCTTCCTTTGGTTTTTCAAGGCCTTTGTTTGAAGTGGGTGGCAAATGTGTTGTGAATTTGATAGTGTGAGAAACTAAAATTTGCTTCCTGCGTTTGAGGGGGTAGACAGTGCTTAAAAATGTTTCTCTTCCAGCCCCAGGTGAGGGCATTTGCTTCCCTGTCTGCTGCTTGCAGGCTGATGGCAGCCATCCTGCAAATGAGTTGCAGAACGTTAGGGATTGGAGGGACCGCGAAAGATCATCTAGTCCAACCCCCCTGCCACACTGATGTGGAACCTCCTATGTTCCAGTTCACACCCACTGCCTCTTGTCCTATCATTGGATGCCCCTGAGCAGAGCTTGGCTCCATCCTCCTGACACCCACATATTCATCAACATTAATGAGGTCACACCTCAGTCTCCTCTAGCTGAAGCTCAAGAGATCCAGCTCCCTCAGTCTTTCCTCAGCAGGGAGGTGTTCTACTCCATCATCTCTGTGGCTCTGCACTGGACTCTCTCCAGCAGTTCTGTGCCCATCTGGACCCGAGTGGCCCAGAAGTGAACACAATATTCCAGATGTGGTCTCACTAGTGCTGGAAGCCTGGTCACCAGCTGACAGAATTGATTCCTTTGAACAGTAAAGCAAATGGATGGAAATGTCTTTTCATACAGTTTAGCTGATCAGCTCTGCAGTTGGAACCCTGGCAGAGGGAGCAGTTTCTGCACCCCTGAGTATTGTGGGGGAAGGTGGGGTAGGCTGCCTGTGGCCATTCAGTGTTTACTTCAGTAAACTCAATGCTGTGAAACTACATCTGGATGTGTTTTCCTCCAGCACTCCAGATAAGCTTTTCCATAAACTTTCGACAGTGGACCTTTCGAACCAGAGTAATTTTCTTGATGGAAAAAGAGAGCCTTGTAAACGGGGCGAAACGTGCACTGCGGAACCCTGAAGAAATCCAGTTTATCAAGAGTCTTGTTTAAACAACCTTCTGTAGTCAAATCTAATTTCATGCCAAAGGGAGGAAAAGTAGGGTGTTTGGCCTAGGCTAAATACAAACCTTGTTCTGAAGTCTTTGGATTCAAACGCTTCACGTGATAGCACCTGGAATTTTCTGGAAATGCTTGGTAGTAAAGATGTAGCATCAGGCTGAAGCCAAAGCTTGAGACTGTGATCACAGAATGGTTTAGGTTGGAAAGACCTGAGAGACCATCGAGTCCAAGCATTAATCCAGCACGGCCAAGTCTGCTGCTAAACCGCATCCCTCAGCACGTGTTCTAAATATGTCCGGGGATGGTGACTCAACCGCCTCCCCAGGCAGCCTGTTCCAATACTCAAAAGCCCGTTCGATGAAGCTATTTTTCCTAACATCCAACCTAAACCTCCCCTGGAGCAACTTGAGGCCACTTCCTCTTGTTGTAAAGAGACCAGCCCCCACCTCACTACAACCAGTAGAATTGCTCAGTGAAACACAAGACATTTGCAGTCACACATTGCCTCCCTGTTTGGAAAACCGGTGGAAACAAATCCCAAGGTTCTGATCCCTTTTCAGCTTAATCAAAGTCTGTTCAATGTATCTGACAGAATATCCTGCAGATGCTGTTTGACTCCTCAGCCTGGTTGACCCCTCCTTTAGTCTTTATTGACACTGCAGCAGGAAGATGATCAGCTACAACTTCAATTTGTTCAGATACACAGGTCCTTCCTCAGTTTCCTGGCTTCACTTCGTTGTGTACGCAGATTTTAAGTAGAGTTGTATGAAGTGTGTGTGATGAGACGGCAATGGAAAAGGTGGTGGCAGAAACAGGTGATGCGTGTTCTCCAAGTGTGGGTTTTGAATTGCCACGCGGGATGCGACGGGCGAGGTGAAGACAGGACAAGCAAAGAGTAGCTTGAGCCTTTTCTGCAATAAAAGGGAGGTGTGTTTGGAATTTCATAGGAGAATTTCTTAGGGAACTTACAGCTGGAACATTTCTAGCAGTTTCATTTGGGTGCAGTGCTTTGGTTAGTGGGCAACAGCCAAAGATTTAATACTTTGATGCATAAGACTAAGTGAATGGTTTCTGAAGGCCTGTTAAGCAGCAGAAGCCCCTCATGTGTGACTTTCAGGGAAACTTGTTGAGAAAAGCTGTGGCACTTCTATATTAAATTATATGAACTGAGGAAATCACAATTTCCTCATAGATTATGCTGTAAACGGTGACCTCAAGGTCTTTAAACTGAAAAGCTTCCCTTTAGCTTTTGCTTAATATTAAAAAATGAAGCTGAGGAATGAGGAGTTAATACTTCTGGAATGGGTCTCTCTATTCATAGTTATTTCTGTTGACAGGAACCAGAGCAGCATGCATGGCAAAACTTAGCCTAGTTATTTGTATTCTGTGGAGCACTGAGCTAAATGAATTTTAATTGGGAAGAAGAGGGAATGCATAAGTGGTCTTCAGCGTGTGGGTGTGAACATGTGCAAGTGTAATACCAAATTATGATATGAAAGTGTCTCTTGACAACATTGTCTCCTGAGTGAGTGGGATGCATCTGTCTAGCTTCAACAGCTTGTCAGATTGTATTGCCAAAACTTCATTCAATATGCATGACCTCCTTTAAAGGTACTCCTGCTGTAAGCAAAAGAGCTGGGGTGCGTCGTGGAGGAGAGAACTTGGTTAAATTTGCCCTACAAGCTGTCAAAGCAGTCAAGCACTGGTGAGGCCACACCTTTGAGCACTGGGTCCAGTTTTGGGCTCTAGGGAGACATCGAGGGTCTGGAGCGAGTGCAGAGGAGGGCAACGAAGCTGGGGAAGGACGTGGAGAATCAGTCTTGCGAGGGGAGATTGAGAGAGTTGGAGCTGTTCAGTTTGAGGAAGAGGAGGCTAAGGGGAGACCTCATCGCTCTCTACAGCTACCTGAAAGGACACCATAGAGATGTTGATGCTGGTCTCTTCCCACAGGTCATTAGCCACAGAAGCAGAGGGAAGGGCTTCAAACTTCAACAGGATGGGTGGGAGACTGTGATGGTAGGCTGGAGGAAGAGTTCAGGTGAAACTTACAGGGCTGTTTCAATGACTGACTTGTTAGAACGTCTTCCAGATGAGTGCCTTGGGTGGTGTTCCTGAGTGTAGCATTGGGCTGTGCCTTTGTCACAGCCGGTGCTACGGACAGGTGGAGGTTAATGGTAGTGCAGAAAAATGAGATGATGCCTTCTCTCTTTGCATTTCCAGACAAAGACTGGGAATTTAAGAAGCCGTGGTCTCGTATCAGTTCATAGCTAGTGATGAGACTGCAAGATAACCCTTGATTTTTTTTTTTTTTCTGAAGGTGGTCATGTGGACATGTTATGGTTTTCACATCTAGCTGCTTATTTGGACTACGCATCCCTAAGGCAGAAGGGTGGAGGCTCTTAAGGAGAAAAAGGGAAGGTATGGGAAGGGATGTAGGGACCCAAGTTCTAAGGGCAGCTTGTTGTGGGGAGGGTCAGGCCATACCTCTCTACTTCTTTGGAAGCCAAAAATGGTAGTGTGGCTATTTGGGAAATAACCCAGGCTAGGGAAGTAAGCAACTTCTGCAAGTCTTTGCAGTGCCTATGGTAAAGCTTAACCCTCAGCTTACTTTCTTATAATAACTAACATTTAATCCACTTCTGCTCAGTAGATGCGATGTGCTGAATTTCTTAGAAACTGTTTAAAACAGACTTGCATGTAAGTTTAGTTGGATTAATTTACAATTTAATCAGCAATTAACAATAAAAATCACTGCTGCAAGTGATTTCACAGAACGTTAGGGATTGGAAGGGACCTTGAAAGATCATCCAGTCCAATCCCCCTGCCACAGCAGGATCACCTAGACCAAGTCACACAGGAACATAACCAGGCAGGTTTTAAGCGTCTCCAGAGGAGACTCCTGAACCTCCCTGGGCAGCCCATTCCAGTGCTCCCTCACCATGAAGAAGTTCTTTCGTATGTTGATGTAGGACCTCCTGTGTTCCAGCTTGTGAGATTTGTGTTGATGTGCAAAGAGTGTTAAAGCAGACACGTAGGATGCACTGCCTTGGCTCCTGAAGGTCGGCCTGAAGTTAGGTTGCTTTAAACTGTAGCTTGATACTCCACTCCGTGGCCAAATTGCGTGGTCGTGCTAGCGGAGTGCTGAGATGGGGAGAATCCAGCTGATGTTGGCATGTGCTTCCTCAGGTGCTGGAGCTGGGTTGGCTGGAAAAAAGTCACTTGAATGGAAAAACAGTGTCATGTCAAGTTGCAAGTGTCACCCTCAGTTATGTCCTTGGGCTGTTTTCAAGTGATTAGAGGAAGGAATTGGTCCCAACTCTTTCAACTTGTGGTGGTGGTGGTGGTCTTCATTGCAAAGACCAGAGTCCTACACTGTGACCTTTTTGTACTAGATAGTATAAAAACTGAGGAAAGTATGATTCCTACCCAAACCCACGTGATTTGAAGTATCTTATGAGCCAGCAGATGGACAAATGCTAGTTAGGAAGGTAAGAAAGCCAGCTGGCTGTCACAAGGAGCAAGAACTTCAGCATTTGCTGAAGGCAATAAGCATTACCTGTTTTATCTTCTCTGCCCTGTGGCAAAATCAACTGCAATGTCACATCTGACAGGTCTTTGGCTTCAATTCCCTTCAGATTTCCCAGGTTTGGGGGCTGTAAGGCTGCTTCTGGATGGTGTTATCCTTACCCCCTGCTGTCTTACCCACATCTGTGCTGTGGTTTTGGAATAGTGCCTTGAACCTTCCTCCCTGCTAACAGATGTCATTGTATTCTGATGCTACTCTATTACATAGATCAGGTGAGTGTGTAAATGAAGACTAAGGTTTGCAACTGAGCTTGTGAGGAGGGGTTAATGACTGTTTCCAGCTGGTAGAGTGTGTTATGGTGTGAAGATGGCATTGAACAGATTGTAGCTTTTTTTCAACAACAGAGGGGAGGAACTTCATTCAGATGGAATGGAGTTAACCATGTCCTGTTCCACTAATATTTGTCAGCATACCTAAAGACCACCTTGTCTGCTTTTTGCTGAGATGTTAGTGTTGGCAGGGCTGTTCTGGGTTCTTGGGAATGCCCAGCAGTGCAGGGCATGGCAGGTGAACAGTGGTGTGTGCTGATGTGCACTGCTGGTAGCAGCATGCTTTCTATGAAAGTCCAGTTTTGGCTGCCACATGGACTGCTGATGGCTGTTGACATTGGGTTCGTCAGACTTTGGACCACCAGTGGGGACAGCTGGAGGCTTGATAGGTATCTATCTAGGCTGAAGCTGCTTAGACCTCTAGTGATTGTGAATGCAGTTAGACTGAGATAAATGTTGAATAGGATGTAAAAGCAGCCTGCCTGTAATTGTTGGGACAAACATCTTCAGGTTTTGCTGTGGTTAAGCAAATAGCTTTGTGGACCTTTCATCAGAAGCTGAGATTTCTTGGCTACAGCTGCTTGGTTACCAAGAGAGCAGATATTACCATTCCTACCTTGTCAGGATTTTGTCAGGTGCCTGCTGCCATCCAACAACAAGGACGAGAGCAATGCATTTCTTGGTATTTTTGCACCTCTGAGAACATCCCCAAGGCTGTGTTCTGTAGGTGTTTTAGTAGTAATGTCAAGACTTCTATTTCTGACACTTTACTTGGTGTTACGATAGGCTCAGAGTCAAGCTCCTAGCTTGCATTTTTCAGGTGATGCCCAGCAAACTTCACTGATGTTTTCAGAGTCTTAGCCCTCTCCTTGATGTCAGCTGTAAGCAACAGTGATGTGTGGCGACCAGTGTTGGCAACAGTCAATGCTGTGCCTCTAGTCCTCATAAAGATCCTTAAGGAAGACCTGTTTCAGGGAAATAGTACTGATCCACCGAGGCTGAGGTGTGTGCTGTTAAAGTTTTCTGTGTTCCAGGTGTAGATAAGGTGCTCTGAATGCATGAGTGAGGGCTAAATTGAGAGAAGCATCCCTTTCCAACCCAAGCTGTTGACTCTGAGCAACTCGACCTAGGTAGAGTTGTCTCTGTGCAGGGAGTTGGACTGGATGACGTCTAGAGGTCCCTTCCAGCCTAGAGCAGTCTGTGATTCTGTGATTCCATGATTTGCAGAGAAAGGTAAAGTTGTCCTTTTTTCTTACAGAAATGTGAAGTTTACAATCCTGGTTTGTAGCTGTGCTCTCTGGCTTTACAGTGTAATCAGTAGTAGCTTGTAAATTAATGGGGCCAGGGCTAGTTTCATCCAGTTGTATGGAAATGGTAAAAAGGAAAGGGATGGCTGCAAACCCCGAGTAAACCTGAACCTGCTGCTTTGTCACGGAACACAGAACATTAGGGATTGGAAGGGACCTCAAAAGATCATCCAGTCCAATCCCCCTCCACAACAGGATCTCCTAGATCAAGTTGCACAGGGACATATCCGGGAAGGTTTGAAATGTCCTCGGAGGAGACTCCACAACTCCCCTGGGCAGCCCTTTCCAGTGCTCTGTCACCGTCATTGATGTAGAACCTCCTGTGTTCCAGCTTACAATGCCATGAGATGTGTGTAGAGTTCAAGTTTTGCTGCTGAACTGTGCTGTGAGGGCAGTGCAGGCAGCAAATGGAGAGCTGATGCTAGTGACTGCAGCTAGAAAGATCCACTTCTTGAAGAAATGCTAAAACTGCCCAAAAGGTAATTTAAGCTGCACACCCCAGTCACCTTTAGCATCAAGAAAGAACTGTCAGGAATTTAAGAGCTCGTTATGTTGAGACTTGGACCTTGAAGATGGCAAAGGGACAGAATACATTAAAGCAAGAGTTAATGTAGTTTTATTTCATCACTAAATGGGTTTGAAATGCTGTGTCATTAGAAACTGACAGTTACTGAAGGTATATATCGGAGACGTTTTGTGTTGTATGTACCCGATGAATCCAAGGAAAGGTCAAGTTTATTCAGGTACCTAATTAGCTGCCTGAAGTGTGTGCTTAGGGAGAGAGAACTTGGCTTCTTCCCAGCAGTACGGCTTGAACTTTGCCTCATCAGGGGGAAATCAGTACAAAGTTCAGGCTCTTTCCCTCCAAGTGTGTCATAAACATTAGGATCTGATCTTTAAGCTTAATAGGGTTCCATTCATAAGTGCAGGGTACCAAGATGTGCTGCCTAACCTTTACTTTAAAAATATACATGCCTAAGTCAGGTTGCCTCTGACTCTCTCTGGCCACCTGCAATACTTCAGGCATGTTGCTGTGGGCTAGAAGGAGGGACAGTGCTGCAGAGAGGCACTTGGCAATTTCTGTGGGAAGTCTGAAGGAGATAACACAGGATGCTGTTAATCTGAGCAAATACTGGTTGAATATCTGATTTCCCTTTGTAGTTAGGAGACCCCAGGATCCAGTTCCTTATTTAAAGCACAGATTTAGGTTAGATGTAAGGAGAAAAGTCCTTCATGGTTAAGATGGTGAGACACTAGAGCAGATTGCTCAAGCTAGTCATGGGTGCTCCATCACTGGAAATGTTCAAAGCCAGGTTGGATGAGGCTGTGAGCATCCTAGTGTGATGTCTCTGCCTATGACAATGGGGTTGGAAGTAGATGATCTTTAGGGTCCTTTTAAACACAAACCATCCAATAATTCTTGGATGCAGCCATCAATGCATGTATGACACGGCCGGATGAGGTGTTGCCACAGAAATTTTCAGCCTGAAAGTGGCAACTAAGCTCTTGCAGGAAAACGATGGCATTTTTCTCTGCTTGCTTGCCTGGGCATCTCTACCATTGCAGCAAAGCTAAGTGAACGCTGAGACGTGAGCACTGCTGCCGCGTGGAGCAAGCTATCGAGGAGTAAAGCACATGCTCTCTTCTTGCTTTCCCGAGGGAAAATAACACCTGCGTAGCGTTATTAGATCTCTAGATCTGTGTTTTGAAGGCTGGTTGCTGCCAGCCTCGCAAGGACCTCTGCCGGTGTGCTTGTGAGCTTGACTGGCTGCTTCGAAACCTGCAGAAGATAAAGGAAGGCATCTGAGTTCTTTTCTGAATGGCTACACCTCACATTTCTTCTGGCTTGCTGGGGAATGCCCTTGATAAACCTCAAGGAAAATGAGCATGTCCTCTGTGCAGGCTTCTGTTCTTGGTGTTGCAGATGAGCTTCCTCCTCAACAGGAGTGGTTCTTGCTCCAATACTTTGTCTTAGATGGTCAAATACATTTCCTTGTATCCCTGCATAAAATAGATTAGGAGAAGGCTGGGAGCTGTTGTAGCAATGAGACAGTGCCACAAAAGTTGAAAAATTGCTTGTGGTGTTGTCCTAAAATGCTGATAGCCTGGTTTGTCATTAAGGTCTCCTCTGTTCTTGAGGTCCCTCACTGCAGTTAGTCTCGTTGAGATCCTCAGACTGTGAGGGTAAGTCCTTTAGTCTGCCCTTGTGAAAGCTCAGACAGCACTTGGGAGAGAGGAGTGCCGCCGCTCCAGTAGCAAATCAAGAGTATCCTGCAGGCCAGTGTGCCAGTTGAGCTCTGTGCCAGCAAGAGCTTTCTCTGCAAGCATTAGAAAATCAATTCTTCATTCCTAGTGTCATGATGTTGGTGTCGCCAGGAGATTGCTTCACAACGCATAGAACTGCAGCTCAAAAGGAATGCTGGTGTTAATTGCTCACAATTAACAGTATAATAGTAGAATTAGGTTGCATCTAAGTAAGACATAAACAGTTTGTTGTAACGCAGTCTCCAGAGGTTTAGGAACAGAGTCTCTATTGACCCAGATGGATCATATTTATAGTCATTAGAATAATTCAGTGGTCAGCAAAAAAACCCAGCTACACAGCCGTAATTAGTACCTGGAGGGAAAAACATCTTAATTAACTGTATTCCAAGTTACTAATGATGAAGCATAAGATGAATGATGAGCTAGTGATGAGTTCTGAGATCATCTGTGTAAAATGATTTTTGCTGGATTGGTGCTGTAATTCCCTTCGCTACCCGGTCTTTGTCTGCTCCAAGTCCTTTTCATGCTCTGAGGACAAATGGATGATCTGCACTGTGGAAATGCTGATGTCTCACGGAATCACAGCACATTAGGGACTGGAAGGGAGCTTGGAAGATCATCCAGTCCAATCCCCCCACCACAGCAGGATCCCCTAGATCAAGTCACACAGGAACATATCCAGGCAGGTTTTAAACATCTCCAGTGGAGGAGATGTCTCCACAACCCCCCTGGACAGCCCCTTCCAGTGCTCTGCCACCCTCAGTGTGAGGAAGTTCCTTCTCATATTGATGTGGAACCGCCTATGTTTCAGCTCACACACATTGCCCTTGTCCTATCCCTTTTGCACATCTTAGTGTTCTGAATTAAAGATGGTAACGATCATCTTTATTCATTCAAGCTAAATTTAACTTGTAGCATGAAACATTCAACATAGTATGAACGTTCAAATTAATTGAACTTGTAATATGAAAACTTAGTCTCTGTGAAGCACAGTGAGACCGACACAGCTGCGTGTGAGAGATTAGAAGTTAGGTACACGGTCCTTTTTAATTTAATATGACCACCAGTATTTTATTATCAAGTGTCTTGAACCCTTGTGTGGCAAAACCCAAGCCAGTTTGTTCAGTAGGTAAGACTGAGTAGATCTGCACAGAGACTAACAGGTAAGATGCTGTGCTCATGGTAGGAGCAGATTGGGTGCTACCACCTCTTAAGTGTTAATTATTAAGCCAATCTGCTTTGATAGAGATGGATTAAGGAGACTGCATTTAAAACTCTAACCAAATGGAAGATTGCAGCTCATCGGTGGTTGTTGTTTGTGACCCTGTCTCACTGTTTACTGATTGCGTGTGCAGATGATTTGGAGGATTGAGACATTCTTCCTGTTGAGATAAACTACACTGTGCTGCCAGTGGCTGTCATCATGGAGATGCCACGTTAGCGGGCAGCTGTGGGGTTGAGCTTGCACAATGCTTTGCTTGTGGAGCTGTTGTTTGACTTGCTCCCTGGCCAGTTGCATCATTTTCTGTCTCCTGGGTTTGGGGGGGAAGAGCTTTATTTCTTAAACTACTTTCTGTCTAAACCTGTTCCTTTTCTCTTTTGACAGTGGAAAAGTTCACTCCTCCTGCCTCATGTCATAGATGCTGTTGTGTATGCAGCTACCCTTTGGGTAGTTCTGGACAACCTGAGTTTAGATTTTGGCCACTGGGACTTGTATTCCAAACACTTGTAAGACACATTTCCCCCAGCCCAAGCCTTCTGTGCTCTTCCTCTTGAGAGTCCGTAAACTCAGAGGACGTTGCTTACAACTTCCCTGCCGTAGAGTACCTGCTGCTTTGAGTTTCCATCACAAGTACAGCAGGAGTCATCCTGCTGTCCTGCATCTCTGTTGCCTTTGAGTCATTTGTGTCTTCCTAGTCATTCTAAGCTGTTTTGAACAGTCAGAAGGTTAAACCATAATCTTTGCCAGTAAAACTTCTTTAAGGCCTTTTCACCTTTGAGTCATGGGTCTCCATCAGTTCAGTGCAACAGACTTTGCCTTGCCTCTGCTTATGGGCTCACAGATTTTCCTACAACTTGAGGACAGTGGATAAGGTAGAAGTAGCAGTGTAGAGGATGCTACAAGAAAAAGCTTAGCAAACTGAAAAACAGTTGCCGCTTGGTCCAGATGAGGGCAAATTAGCGCTGAGCTGCTGTTTTTGTGGTGTGTACCCTTGTGTAATCAGTTCATCAAGTCTTTGCTGCTGGTGTCAGGCTCTCTTGTCCTTTCGGGCTGAAGCGTGCGCATCTAGACTGCAGTGCCCCGTGTCCTCCTCCCTGAAGGGCTCCGAGATTGCACTAGAGCATCAGGAGAGGCAGTTGTGTGGAGTTGCTTGGCTCTTGTCTCACAGACATTTATGTTTATGTTGTTGTTCTTCCTGAAAATGTTGCCTGATCTTCCAGAGGAAGAGGAGGTAGGAGCTAAACTGTTACCTTAATTTTCCTTTCTGTCTACGAGCGGAGGTCAAAGGCCTGGAATAAAACCTGTAGGACAAAGTTCAAGTCAAGCCGTTGTTTACATGGTCCTGCTCACTTCTTGGGCTGGGGCTCACACGTGGCAGCGGGGTGTTAATGACTTGGGTTTTAAATTTCCAGTGTCCCCTTTGGAAGCCTTGGCTCAGTGGGATACCGTTGCATGTGGTGATCCTGGGGGGCATGTAGCTGAATCCAAGACTGGAGAGCTTCCCTGCGGCTCGCCTAGGAACGCAGGCAGCCTCCTGTGCTCACCAACATATCATTACTGGAAGGCTTGTTAACAAAGCTTGGAGGAATTTGGGAGAAGAGTGTTGGAACACTGGTTGTGTCTGTTTTTGTTTCCTCCTCTTTCCCTGTTAGGAGGAAAGCCGTAATTAATACAGCTGGATGTTAAACACGGCATTTTCTCTTGGCTCTGGTTCTCTCTAGTGTTCATTTTCCAGACTTAGCACAGACAGATGGTAACAGTCAACTCTTCTGGTTCGTTTAGGATACTTCTTAGGAGGAGAAACGTTCAGTGATGATCTGTGCTTAACTTAGCTCTTCTTTTCTTGAAGATACGACAGCCTAGTATAAGAATAGTTAGCTTTGTTTGAAAATGGAGTCTTAATGTGCTGCTGTTGGCAAGGAGTCTGGAAGCATGAACCCTGGGTAGCAACTTGGTAAGTTTATAGTGGAGAAGAAATAGCTTGAAAGTTCATTCACTCTCCAAGTGGTGTCCAAAATACACAGTTTCAGAAAGCTTCTGGGCTGCATAGTCTCTGTTCTCAGTTTGTCCTTATTAGGATGGTTTGGGATGTGCGTAGTTGCTTCCCTCTGCCCCCCGTTGCTGGAGCAGCATTGAAAAGTACAGTGTTCTCTGTGAACTCCTGCAGTGTGAGTGTGACACCTTCATTCTGTTAGATGGATCAGAGACCTAAAAACTTGAGAAAAGGCAACTCTTAAAAGCTTCTGTGATGGTTGGGCTTTTGGGGACTTGTCGTCTTAGCATTGGATGTCGAATAGACTGGCATAATATGAGACAACAAAGGGGTAAGCATGGCCGAGCTGGGCAGTGATGCTAAAGTAAACAATGCAGTGAGTTGACGAAGGTCATGGCTGTTGGAAAATCCCCAAATGGTGATGCTTATGTAGCTTCTTTCCTTGTGGAGAAGTAAATCCTAGAAATGTTGCAGCTAAGGAAGGAATTGACTGCACGTGGAATTATAAACACTAAGCCACGCTCCCCTTGCATCACTGTCATGCTTGCGCTTTCACCTGCAGTTTTTTTAGCAAGTTATGTTGATAAAAGATGTTTCCAGTCTGCAGAAATCAAATGTGAGCAAGTCAGGAGCCCTGGGTGATGAACAAACAGTGGGGAGGGGCTTGACTTCTTTAATATTGCCTGATGAAATGCTTAGGAAAGAACTCACGGGCTGAGCTCTGCCAGTGGGCACCCTTTAGCCAAAGCATTTAGTTCTTGACAACGTTTTTACTGCGTAGTTGAACCACGACATTGCTTACCTATGGTGTCATTGAAAGGCTTCCACTGAGTAGCATGGTCTTGAGTTTGAATTCCGACTCGAGGTTGTCTTTTCTTTGTGCTTCTTGCCAGTGAGAAGAGTACAAAGGCACATGAAGAACACGCTCGGGTCCAAAAGCAGCTAATGCACTTGGCAACCTTAATAAGAGTGTATTTGTCCAGTAAACAGAATGTAATAGGATCTGGTAGGTTCCCAAATAAATGTAGGCGACGTGCCGTAATGGAAATTGTGTTAAGACTCCAGTAATGCTTTGCAAAGTCTTCAGTTACAAAGCTTGAAAGGTGATTTTTAAGGTCGGTGTGGTTCAGGACTAAATTAGTTACAACATCTTGCATTACCTTTTGTTGGGGGGTGTAGGATCAGCTCAGAACCAAACGGGCAATGTTGTCTGCAGAAGGAGCAGTTAAATTGCTTTCAACAAATCCAGCACTGGTCCTGCATCACTGTGCTTAAAATACAGCATCCTCTGTTCCGTTGGAGTGTGGCCCTTAGAGGAGAGCACATTGATGTCGTGAATTTTGTGATCACCCTTTTCTCGTGGGAAGTGTTTCCAGTCTTCTATCAAACCAAATTTGACTAATTCTGTCCAAGTTCCTAATATTCTGTGCAAAGACTGACTACTATTTCTAGCTTTTCTTCTCAACAGAAAAACCTTCCAAATATAGCAGTTAAAGTCAGTTTTATGAGGATTAGGCACTGCTGCTTGTAGATTTGTTTTAAATTGGAGGAGGCACTGAATTTATGCCGTGTTAAAACAAAAGCAGAACGCATGCTGAGGAGCTTTGCACTGGTTTTTTTATGTGTTTAGGAGACCCAGTTACTGGGAATAGGCACTTAATTTAGAAATAGGTCAATTGTCGCATATAGATATTTAAATGAGCCACATAAATCTCATACTGGCTCTTAGAAAACTATTAGTGGATCTACGAGCAAGCGTGAAGTGATAACAGCTTGAAGACTAATTTCATTACAGGTAATCTTTTCCTTGTTTTGCAGGAAAATCCTCACTGACGATTCAGTTTGTGGAAGGACAGTTTGTTGATTCCTATGATCCGACCATAGAGAACAGTAAGTAAACAGCTGACAAGCTGCTCTGCTGTAGCTCCCTAACCTCTGCCAGATGCCTGTGCTGGTTATACACGTTATCTACGTGAGCCTTCACATACTCACATTAAAGCTCGTTAATTAAGTGTTGAGTTTTTAAACCAGTGCTTACTGGGCTGTGTTACTGCACGGTGTTGCAGCATGGAAGTCAGTGTGTGTGTTTCTCCAAACAGCTGAACTCTCTGTTGACACTAAATCTGACTAAAATGCATCTCCTCCTTGCATTACATGCGTGATGTTGATCATCTCCTTCCTCTAATAAAGTCAAAGCACTTCAAATTAAGTAGGTCATGCCCACTGTTCTGTACAAGTATTCCAGAGTCTCTGATGTTCATCTGATCAGTCTATTCAGATGAGCACTGAGGCAGCAGTGCCAGGCAGCACTAAATGACCGCATCAGAAGTTAGATGCAGTCTACCTTCTCATGTGGCCATGAGAACACAACAGCCTTTCAGATTACTCACTTCCAGCTGCTTGATAACAAGCCCTGGTACCCAAGCAGCTTTCTGCGAACGCTGGGTAACTGACTTCCCACGTGTTGCTTTTCTCTTAGCAGTGCACTTTAATGTTAGTGCCTCTGTGAACCGCTGGTGTAGCGGGTGAGTAAAGATACTACTCATAAAAACACTGCCAAGAGCAACAAGTCACTTCCGAGGTGAGTTGCCCAGTATTCATTAACCACCCAACCGCCTCTTCCTGAGCTAGCAGTGGTCACAAGTACTTGAGCAGTTGTGGTGCCAAGGAACCCACTTGTATTTAATCACGTGGCAAATAGAACATTGATTTCATGATCATACCCATGGAGTTCTATTTTTGTGACCTCTGATGCAGTTGGAGCACGTTGCTGCTTCAAACATGGCCGTGTTCTGTCTGTGTGATACTCAGCAAGTCTGAATGAAGTACTCAGCAGAACAAGGGCTCTTCATGGTTTAGGGATGCTAATCCTTACACATCAGTAGGTGTTGGGAGGTTTTACTCAGGATTATTTTATTGCTTAGAAATAAAATTCAGATGTTGTTTGGAGAATCTCTAAAGTTGCCCCTTGCCCCGAGTGATCTCCGGTTCTTTATGCAGGTGTCATTAATGCTTTCCATCATCCCTTTTTACTGTGTCAGAATGACAAAGAAGGATTGTTTTGAATTAAAGTTGCTAACAAAATGTTGGGGGTCACGTTTCTGTATTTAAATACCTTAATAGAGGTTTGGACAGGTGATTTTTCACTCTGCTATAGAAACATAAGTTACTGAAAGGAATCTTTTGGTTTTATGCAGGTATCTGGGAATGAATAAAGCTTCAGAGACGTGGGGTCAAAGTCTCTGCAAAATACTGAGTCTCTGTCTTCTTACAGAGGTGTAACACTTCGGTACAGGGTTGGCTTGTTTCATCCTTCACAAGCACTTGTCATCCACAGAAACCTGTTGTCTCTAACTACTGGTAGAAACTCTGTGGTTGTGTGTGTTTCCCTGTTAGCATTGCCTAACTATACTAAAATACACTCTGGATAAATTACCCTCTTGTTTGACACTTGTAGTCTGCAGTGTTTCTGTGATCTGGATCCTAACCATTGAGCCTGTCATGGCCATGAAAACCAAGAGTAGGGGCATCTTGAAGAGGCTTAACTTTTTCACTTAATTTCATAAGAAGCAAACAAAATTACTCATTTGGTGGAAGCTTTGTGATCTGCAGCGTGGCTGGAGGAATTTCCTTTCTGAAAGGTAGATGGAAAGGCTCTTCTTGCATCAGAACATGTTGCTGAGTTTTAAATGTAAAAGATGTGCCCTGGGGCACAGAACAGTGGGAAAGCCTGTCCCATCTTTAGTCCCTCTTAGGTCCTGATAGAAGGAATGTCTTAAAAACGTTTCTGTGAAGGGGGGAAGAGAATGCTTCCAAATTCACTGCTAAAGTTTTCAATGTATTGAAGAACCTTTGTTGTTTTTAAGATAGATGGGAAATTATTTTTGAAAGGATTAGTATAAAATCCTCCTTTTTGAACTATTCTTAATCCTTTTAATGTTTTTTCTAAATACAAACCTTTAGTCAGTCCAATCTGTTGACACTGCTAGGACTAAGGTTTTGATTCTGTGCAGGGTTGTAAGAGACAAAGTTATCAACTCCTTATCCACTCTCTTGTTTTCCTGATGTCAAATGTGCCTGTCAGTGCTGAGGAGAGTTCTTATATTGGGGGTGGTGGTGGAGAGTTTTGCCTCTTTCCAGTACTTTACAGCAGGTTATAAAACCTTTTCCATTTCTTGTAGTGATTTGGTCTACACAGAACTTGGAAATCCATAAAAACTAAGCTAAAGAATAACCTGACGTGTAGTTTCTGCTTTGTCCCCAGACAAAGCTCTCACTGGCACAAGCTGCATGACATTGAATGGCTGGAACAACATCTAATACTCTAGTAGTTTCATTTACTTCAGTGTGAAAGTCTTGACCTTCTTGGGCACTGTTAAAGGGAGACCAAATTGTGTCAGATCTCACTTAGTGTTTGTTAAAGTCATCATGGCTTCACTGCTGCATTTTCCTTTGCTTGCATTACTTCAGCGAAGAACTGGGAGCCATTAGTCATGACTGCATCCAGGCAGATCTGTTCTTGCAGTGGGCTGTTCCTAGTGCTACAAGCCTCTGCACTGAACTAGCAGTTCTCCTCACCCAGTCTGTGGTGACTCCTCCACTGTTTCCTTTCCCCTGGCTCTGTCACACTCTGCTTCCAGTACCGATGATGATGTCTTTGCTGGGTCTATTCTAGATTTCTAGAGCAGTCTGAAACAGCCGCCATCTGTCTCTGTCCCCTTTTAAATATTAACTTCATGAGGCTCTTGAAGCTACTTTGATTGCTGAGGGCTTTGATGTGTGTGCGTGAAGTGTCAAGAGACTGCTGCTTTGGAAATACCTGTTAATGCAGGGTGTCTGCAGATGCCTCTGTTTTCAGTCTGAATCTGCATATAGCAACGCTGTCTGTTAACATCTGTTCACACAAGCAGTCGCTTCGGTCCCCACCGCTGTACTCATCCGAGGCAAAGACCTGCGGTGGGTTGGTTCTTCGTAACCCAAACATTTTATGGAGTCATGTCAGCAGTGTCCAGGTAGAGACTTGAGAACAGCTCACACGTGTGCTGAGGCTGCTTTCTCAGAGGATGGATGGGATAAGGTGGGAGCTCTCTCTCGGAGGCTTTGGTTGGTATTGTGGTGGTAGCTGTAGGTGACACTCTGCACTGTTTGTGTAGCTACTCCTGGTGTGGCTTTGCTGTTTGAATTGCTCCCTTTTTCCCCCCCTTTGATTTAAAAGGGTGCTTTCATTTACTAGGTGGGCTGAAACCTCCCGTTAGAGATTTCAGCCCACTTGCTCAGGATAATGCTCACATTGTGGAGACTTGACGGAGCAGTGAGCTTCCGTGGGGAGGAGGAAGGTCGGCGGTCTTCAGCTCCTAGACGACCCTGTACCAAACCCAGAAGGCGTAGGCAGGAGACCACTCAGTGGCATCGAGAACATTCAGCTTTGCAGCCTTAGGAAGCTGCTGGACAACTCAGAGTACAGTGAGTGGGTCACTGTAGTGTTAGCTGATCACTGCAGTGCAACATGAAGCTTCTTAGGACTGTTAGTGTCCGGGAGAATGACCTCCACCAGAGGACAACCCAGACTTTCCTCAGTATATCAGTGCTGCCCACTAAGGATGTCATTCGTGCACCGCTGACGGCAAAGTGAAGCGGCGAGGCCGGCTTTCTCTGCTCTGCTTGGTACATTTGGTGCTTGGCAGTGCTTTATTCCTACCAGAGCTGTGACACTGTTTGCTTTGCAGTTGCATAATACAAACACTGAGTAAGATTTCTCAGCTCACAGCGCCTTGGCATTTCATGAATCCGAGGAAGAGAAGCAATTCTCATCACTTAGGGACTGAGTGTACTTCCTGCCTGAGGACTAGACGGGCGGGTGGCTGTGGAAAATGAAGCAAGACAGTGAACTTGAGCTGAATTCTCATAATTTCAGTTCAGTACATTCCTAAGTTAGGCTCTGGGGGGTGTAGCCCTCAAAGATTGTGACGTCTTCATTTTAAAATTCAGGTTATTAACCCCATAGTGTTTGTATTTAGGAGATTCATCTTCATAAACTGCTTGGAAGCCAGGGAAAATACCCTATAATACCCAAATTAGTTTCAACACTAATTGCATTTAAATGTGTTGTTACCACAAGTTATGATTGCCTGCAAGTCTCTTGGAAAGGCCTGTTAAAAAACAAACCCTTTTTACCCTTTAAATAAAGAAGATGCTGCATCGAGTGTGACAGTCTATTGAAATTTGAAATATTAAAGTAAGCTTCTGCCTTCCATTGTCTTCAGTGCTCTAGTTAAAAGTAGAACCATCTGACACAGCCTTTTGCTGCTCCTTTAAAGCCTGCGACTAGAGTTGTTTTTCTCAGTGCCTTGGCTGGTGATGGCACGGCTGAGTGAGGTGTGATCCCTTCCTTGTGTATAATTCTGACATGTTTGTGTATTGCTTGTGTTTTCTAGCTTTTACAAAACTGATCACAGTAAATGGCCAAGAATATCATCTTCAGCTGGTTGACACTGCTGGCCAAGTAAGTTACCTTTCCTTTCACCGTTCACGGTTAAGACGGGGTAGTTGTACTCATGCAGAGCAAAGTCAGTAGTGACCCAGCCGAGCCTTCAGAGGTGAAGGGTAGTGGTTCTTTAAAGGCTCTGTTGTGTTTGGTTTTCTTTTGTCTCTTACAGGTTAATGGTTGGACTTAATGATCTGAAAGGTCTTTGCCAACCTTGATGATTCTGATAGATTGCAAAAAGTGAAGGAGGCACTGCCTTAACTCCAGTGCGGTGAAGTTTCTGCACAGGTGGCTTCATTTCGGTGATATTGATGGGCTAAAGTAGGGGTCTCCCTTAGATGGAAGATGTCACTCCAGTAAACCATGGAGAAGTTTTTCATGGCTTTTTCCTATTTATGTGCTCCAGCTACACCACCATGGCTTGCACCCATGAAATAGGTACAGAGAGCAGACAGAGCTGCAGACAGGTAGTACTTAGTGAGCTACCAATAGACTGCTGCTGTTTGTTTACATTTTAATGCAGTGGTTCATGCGTGTGTCTGAACCTCCACGTAATGACGGGGAGCACGGGAGGAGACGGGGAACACGTGTCCTGGAGCGTGGGGTGTTCATTATGTAGTGCTGCTTGGCTGAACTTACGCTGAACATTCCACGCACGGGAGTGCTCTGTCTTTGGGAAAACTCTGTATTAGGGGAAAAGGAAAACCAAGCTGAACATGGGCTGTGAAAGCAGTGTGTTCTTATCTGAAACTTCTGATTGTGTACGTGTTCTTACCTTCTCTGCCTTTGGGTTTTTTCAAACTATGAGTAGTGTTAAACAGTCATTGTTGTAAAGCACTCTGCTGGTACTTATGACTTTAAAGCTGCAGGACACTTGCTCATAGCTGGGAGACTATTCAGAAGGGTTGTAACCTTCTGGCTGTGCTTGATCACTTTATTTGAAGAGAGCTACATGACTTAAGAACAACCATCCCGTAGGTACTGTCACGGTGTCAGCTTGTGGTGCTGATCAGCAGCACTAGATCTGTCAGAGGTGTCTGAAGTGATTAGAAGCACGATACTGGCCGCAGGTTTCGGGGCAGAATTGTTTGATGGGGGACACTCTGCAGAGGAGAGTGAGTTAAGGGATGGGCAGGCTGAAGTGTGTGAGCGGCTCCCTGGGTTTCTCATTGTGCCTGTGTACGTGTGCTGGCCTTGCATCTCCAGTTGTAGTGCAGTGATAAAAGTAAAACTGCTCTTGGAAGAGGAAGTGGCCTTCTGGGAAGGCAGAGCAGCTTCCCTGGTAGCATGCCTCTGGTGCTGAGGTTTGTTTTCAGGGCCGATTTCATGTTCTACAGTATTGTAAAACCAAAATAACTACTTCCCCAGCCTGTGGTTACTTCCAGGTGTGATTCTTCCTATGACTGATTTGGACTTTGGGTTCTGCCTTATGGGGTTAAATGGCAGAGACCATGTTGTGTTACGGAAGGTGTGGCTGGACGGATTGCTTTCTCAAGTCTTGTCTTGCTTAATGATCCGTAGGGAGTCTCCACGTGTATACAGCACAGCAAGACTTACGTTGTGGATTTGTTGGGTACTTGAAAATTTGGTGGTGACTCAAAGTTCTTAATTTGACTCTGAATTTCCAGGAAGCAAAGCAGCTCTTCTTATTCCTAACAAGCTAAAAACCAAGTGATTAATTGGAAACAGTGGAGTGCCATATGGGCAGGAACACCTCCCACTAGTTGTCCAGAGCACCATAAAACCTGGTCTTCAACACTTCCAGGGAGGGGACATCCACAGCTTTTTATTTGAGTAGGCTGTTTTAGTGCCTCACCACCCTCACAGGGAGGAATTTCTTCCTAAGATCTCCTAAATGTCCCCTGTTGAAATCATCCCTCTTGTACTATCACTGGAGTCCCTCTTAAAGAATCTCTCTCCAGCTTTTCTGTAGCCCCCCTCAGGTACTGGAAGGCTGCTGTGAGGTCCACCTGGAGCCTTGCCTTCCCCAGGATGAACAACCCCGACTCCTTCAGCCTGCCTCCGTGGTTCCAGTTCTGATTTGTGTAGTGCACTTAAGCAGGAGTCTTGGCATGGGAATCACACAGGAGTGCAAATGGAAGCCTTCCCTAACAGCAAGTTCCAGCTGGGACAGTCCTGAGAAGTTCTGGGTAGAGTCAAACAGCTCTGGAGCTGCACTTTCACCTGTTTGACACCCAGCCTAGCTCGGGTCCCTTCCGTATTGGCTTTGGCATTACATGGCAACCAGCGCGGCAGTTTGGCATTTCAGGGCAGAGTGGGGAGGGCTGCCTTCAGTGTGTAGCAGTAGGGGCACCTTTTGTCAAGCTGTTCTTTCAAGCTGCTTTGACTGAGTCTGTGAAGTTGATTTATGAAGGGGTTTTTCCTTGTTTTCCAGTGAAAACAGGGCTTTCTAGATTTAAGCTGCGTGATTGTGCCGCTCCATCTGTTCAGTCGTGCCAATGAACAGAAAGGTTATGTGGCCTCCAGCTCCAATTAACACCTTCAGGAGCACAGATTTAAGCATTTGAGCTCTTACAGTAGAAGTGTCACTCTGGTCATGATGGAAGTGTTTCCTGCAGGTGTCTGTTAGAACGACGTGGATTTTCAACACGGGGTTCACAGTATTTGTGTTGCGTTACCTGCAGCACATCAGTCTGTTCCTTTGCCTAGTTGATCAGTTCCTTTTCTATGGGGGTAACACTCTCAGTGATCATGTTTTCTGGTGTTTGGTTGTCGGGGGTTTTTTGGTTGGTTGGTTTTTTTTGTTGCTAAACAGCTCTCATATAAAGAGAACTTGTTGTCATAAAGGAACTAGTAACTGCTGGATCTGTAGTTGTTGAGCAGTAGTTAGGCAGTAAGTAAGCAGCAGTTACTCACTTTCTGACAGATCCCCTAGGTAATTGAGGTGGTGTTTGAAATGATGAACTGCTAGATCCTGTTACCAGCTGCTGAAGTTAGGAATTTGAAATGCATCACCAGCAAGAGAAGAGGCATAATTGCCAATCAGTGGGTAGGACAGGGTGGATGCTTTGTGCTAATACAAACTGATAATTAAGCAGGATAAGAGGATTGGGAATAGCTGTAGCTGAGCCATAGTCTTAGAGGGGGGAAAAAACTAGTAAACCCTGCAGATTAACTTTTAGACCACACAGACTGTTGGCTTTGTCTTGACTCCACGTCCAACATCACGATGCAAAAGTACTACCTGTACAAAACGGCCCTGCTCTCGCGACTTACAAACAGGACTGATTTGTGTGACGGTGACACGTTAGCATGGAGTTCTGAGCTGTGGCAATAACGGATTTGAACCGCCGTGTTCTCTCTGCAGGATGAATACTCCATATTTCCTCAGACGTACTCCATAGACATCAATGGCTACATTCTTGTTTATTCAGTCACGTCAATAAAAAGGTAATAAAATCTGTTGTGCTCTGCTTCAGGTATTAACCAGGTACATTCTGCCTTCAGCCTTTGCCTCTCTTATATGTTCTCCACACGTGTTTAGTTCATTTAATCTCTCTTTGCCTTAGAAATACAGAGAAAATCAATGTTTGTTCAGAAATTGCCCCTCAGACCCAAATGTCACTGAGACTTTGCAGACTAACATGCAAGGAACCATGTAAGAAATGACAGCGTTGAACTGTGGTGTTTGGAGGTGGAAGTAACAGCAGACAGAACAACTTCAGAAATCAGTAGAGTTCGTTGCCCCGGCGTCAGATGGAAGGCAGACTGAAACATGAGCCTAAAGGGCGCTGCATGTTCATGTGAAATAGCCAGTCAATTGCTCGATTGGTTCCTCAGCCTCGGAGCTCAGTCCGCTGCTCAGCCTCGTAAGGCTTTGTCATCTAGTCTATGTCTTCATCTGGTCATCTTGCTGTTTTAAATACTTCTCATTCCTAAGGAGACCTTAACTTTGGAATGTTTTACACCACCTTCATTCTGATAGCCAAAGTAATCCTACTTTCCTAAATTTTTGTTGGAATAAAACAGCCGTTGAGGTAGAAGTTGATGCTCCCCTTCTACTTGCAAGGAAGCTGATCAGCTTTTCACAAGTGCTCAAATGTTCTATGTCATTTCCTCGGAGTCGGACAAAACTGGTGGTCTTGGGCGCTCTTCAGCAGACCATCGTAGACTACAGATGAAGCCCTTTGGCTCCCCTGTGCCTCTCAAAGAGGGGATATAGTGTGGCTATGAATTTGCAAGGTTTTCACGTTGAACAGGTTTTCACAGGTCTTCATTCTTCATTTTCATCTCTTGCTCTGCGGTACTGAAGAGCGAGCACGTGTGGCTTGGAGGAGGTGTCCCAGGTGTTAGGCTTTCACATGTCTCTGGAGGTACTGAATTACCTAACTCTCTTGGGTGTTTTGTTAATCAGAGGTTCAGTGTTAGTGCTGAGTAACTTAAAAGACAGAAGGAGTTAGTATTCTCGGCCTCCAGCAGACAACACTCTTACAGTGAATAGAGAAGTCTTCACTGACAAGTGGCTCTACAAGGACAAAAATGTCTTTGACTAAAAATTCAGATCACTGGGAGGCTTCTGCAGCTTGTGCTGTTCCCCAGTTGGCAGCTCTGAAGGATGTGCTCCTCTTCAGCTACTCCAGTTGCTGCCTCATGATGTCTTGATGTCGTAGCAGCACAGATGAGGAAACCAAAGTCTGTGGTGTGTGGTAATGTTCAGTCAGGTAAAACAGAAACCAAACCATAGTGAAAATACAATTACAGGACTAGTTGAAGCCTGTAGGTAGAGAGTGTATTCATTAGTATTTTAGTCTTGGTAAATGCATTCTGTGGATTTAGGTTTCTCCCTTTAAATTTCAGTCTATCAAGTCCTTGTGTGTCAAGAGTGTTACAAGAGGCAATAGGAAAGATCTTCCACAGTCCTTGAGTAGGTTCAGTCACCAGTCAGTCAAATTACAGCCACCGTCTGTCTTGACTTGTCAAAGTGTGTACGTTGATCTGGTGTCAGTCCAGCAGAGGTGAGAGCTTTGACAGCAGACTGAATAGAAACATCCTTTGAACATTGTCATCTGCCCTGCTAACCTCTGGTGGGGAGCTCTAAATGAGACTTGAGTGAAAACTAAGGCCCTACATCCTTCCTGTTCCCCAGCTCTCTGCAGCAAGGTTACTGGAAGCCTTTTGCTCTAGTTCAGCTTAATTAAATTCCAATTTTGTATCTTGCTCTGGGTTCCATGATTTTATGTCACACCCCTACCTGACAGCTAGTACTGCCGGGTTGTATTTCCCACACTGAGCTGTTTGCTTTAACCCTATTTGCTTGACGGAGTGGGAAGGGACCTCTTACGGTCTCCTCATCGCTCACTGTTGCAACTTGATGTGATGATGCTCTTTTTGGGTTGGTTGCTCTCCATCCTAAAGTGCGTCCTTGCTTGTTCTAGCCTTACTAATTTAAAAAGCTTTCTAGACCATTACGTTGATCTGGTCACACCAACTTAATTCGTGGCGGTTCTTAGCAACTGGCTTTTCTGTCAGAATAGTGTGTAAGTAGCTCTGCTGCTTTGGTTTTGTCTTGATCCCTTCACAAAGATCAGTAGTTTCTCTGTAGTATTTTACTAAACCCAGAGCTTGTGTGCTGTCCTGTTAGGCTGATGGGCAGATGGCACTGGGAACGGAAGAGCCCAGCCTGAACACTAGATCTTTCCTGTTGCTTCAGACTGAGAAACAGTTCTGTGGTCTGTGGAATTCTATGGGGTTAATTTCTTTGGTAGTGTTTTCATTCTTCCCTCAGTCTGCAGGGTCACCTAATTGTGTGTGTGGCAATGCCCCACCTTCATCACAACCAAGCTCCATTTAACTCTTTTCAGATAATTATAGGAATGAAAGTCCAGGACAGGTTCTCAAGGCCTGAACTACACTAATGCCTTTGTCACCAGCTTTAATTGATTCCACAATTTTATCTAACCTGTAGTATGACCTTGGAGTTGTTAGTAGTAACTTGGGCCAGACTAAGCCATGCTCTGCTTGTCAAGAACTTAGGTCTTTGATGGGATGTACTGGAGCTGTTAGCTGAACATGGAGCATTATTCTGTTCTGCTTGGTCTTGTTCTCAAAAGTTACTGAAGTCAGACAGACTGACCTACTTGACAGAAATCCTCCTTAAATTTGGTAGCATTTACTGCTCCACAGCTGAGAAATGCTCATGTTCCAAATAACTCCAACGATGTCTTTAGGCACCAGTTCTTTGCGAGCTCTGAGTTGGCAGCCTGGTTGAGAGCTGCTTTAGGAGTTTCCATTCTAATTGAAATGCAGTGCAAGGCAAGACACTGCCTGCAGCTAACAGCCTTGGAAGCTGGAGGTTTCAGTCACTTTTTTGCTGCGAGCCCGTGCCTCTCTTAAATCTGAATCGTGCGCCTCATGTACCAGCTCTTTCCCATCATGAAATTAGAGGAGCCCAACATCTGCTCTTCAACCTCACTTACTGCTCGTTCTCGAAAGCACCACGTGTCGAATGCAGTGGATTTTGTTAGTGAGGTGTTTGGCTTCTTGGTTTCTCACAGTACTGCTTCTTACCTTGTGTCACCCAAACTCCTCATCCATGGGAGGTGAAGAGACGACACAGATTTGAGTAACTGCTGTTTTGATCCCATCTTGCCGCTCACGTTGAATAGAAAACATGGCCTTCTTTTGGCTGTCACGTAAATAAAACTGAGGAACTCTGTGCAAACTAAGTGCTTTTTAAAAGACTAACGTGCCCTTTCAGGATGGAGAGAGCTAACTGAATATTTGTCTGTGCAACTGCCTTGTTTTAACATGCTCATCTGGGATTGCTGGGCTCCAGCACTTGGGTTTCTTACCGTAGACACAGACCAGATGAGAGGTGGGAGGGGCTTTTAGTGCTTCTGTGTTGGCTGCAGCAGACCTGGGTTACTTACTTCTGTGAGTTTCGTAACTGGGGAGGCTGTACTGGTAGATGCAGGCTGGGCTTTGCTGCTTCAGGGGCCATTTTGTCCGTTGTAAGACTTCAGCATCTCTGTGCCACTATACATAGGTAGTAAGTTTTAACCACAGCGACCTACATAATGCACTGAATTGCTTGTGTATCGGGTATTAAGGATAAACATCAGAGTGCATGTGTGACTCCATCCCTTTATTTTGCAGTTTTGAAGTGATAAAAGTTATCCATGGCAAGTTATTGGATATGGTGGGAAAAGTCCAGTAAGTAGTGACACTTTCATCTCATTTCACTGCAGGCATGTTACTAGTGCTTTGTTCAGTATACTGTAACTGTTCTGAAGTTCTCAACTTTCTTCCACAGAATACCCATTATGCTGGTTGGAAATAAAAAAGACCTGCATATGGAACGGTATGTGAACTCCAGCGTGTGTGCAGTGCAGGAGCAGCAGCCAGCATTCCTGTGGCTGCAGCGCGCTAGCGTGCTTCTCGGCTTGCTCTAGCTCACATCAGACTGGAGGTTAAGCCAAGGTTCTGGCAAAGGAACCGTGGCCAGGATGTGAACCAGGAGCCGTGAACTTCTCTTGTAATGTTGACTTTTGCTGTAAGGGACAGTCACATAACACTTGGTAGTTCTTTTTTTCCCCCCCAAAAAAACCCCCTCCGGTATTTTTCACACCTGTAAAACACCAGGTGATGGTGTGGATGATGAGAACAAAGCAATACTCTGCGACAAGGCTCTCCTGGATCTCAGAGCAGTTTTCCCTGGCCCAGCAGTGTATTTGACAGCAGCCAAAAGCAAATGCTCTGGATCAGACTTCACAGAACACTCCTGTTACCTGCATTGATGCGCTTCAGGGCCCCAAGGTCTTTCCTGATGTTACCAAGTTCTAACCCTCTTGCAAGTTCTGAGGAAACCTACATCTCATTGTTTTTTCCTTTGGGCAGGGTGATCAGCTACGAAGAAGGGAAAGCTTTAGCAGAATCCTGGAATGCAGCTTTCTTGGAATCTTCTGCTAAAGAAAATCAGGTAACGCGCTTAAGAATGACTTGATTCAAATAGCAGTGGAATGGAATGACTCATGGTTTCGCTGACTAAAGGAAGCTAAAGTATTTGCACGTACTCCAGGGGTATTTTGTGTAGATGGTTGGAACCAAAACGGCTGTGTGTGCTCAGGTTTATGCATAAAGGGTTTTCCATCCAACTGGAGATGGAAGGAGCAGTGAGGAATGGGAAGTGAAGCTTCACTGAACGTTGCAGAACTCTTGGTGATAAACGTGGCTGTGGAGCAGGGTCTGTGGTCTGCTGCGGTTACCTTAAATAGGAGGCTGTTGCATCAGGGACACATAAGGGGACAGACCTTTAAGGTTCTAGGCAAGGGCTTGGTCTCTTTATTGTGGGGAGTAATTATTTTGTGGGTCCTTGGGGTGTGACGGGGACGTTAGGATTCAGCAGAAGCCGTCAGTCGTGCAGAGGTGTAACAGCAGTGAAGCGCTGCGGTCCGACACAGTACGACCTGCAAACCTGTTGGTTTGAGGATTTTCCTTTAGGTCTTCACAGTGTTTAAGCTTTTAGCTTCTAAAATTATCTGGCTGCTTTTAAACATGAGCCCTTGTGCAGAAGAAACACTCAAGCTGTCTCCCGGAATGCAGGATAGCACATCCTTGGCTGCCCTGATAACATGGGGACCATCAAAGGGGCAATCCCATAGAACAAGCTCCCTTTGAGCAGCCTTTCTTTATCTCTCCCCACTTCCCAAAAGCAAAAACAAATGGCTTTTGTCCAGTGTCTGTTGTCAGCCCTTCTGCTTGAGTAGTAACTGTGGACACTTACTTGAGTAAAGCTGGATTTTCCCTGCATTTTGGATGTTGCTTTTGCTCTTTCCCCTCCAGATGCAGAACATGTGGAGGTGGTTAATCAGTATTTCTGTTTCTGGCTCAGACCTTGTCAAAATTGGGCGTGAGAGCATCAGACTTCCCAGGGTCCTCTCTGTACTGCTGGAGAGCTTCAAACACACATCCCTGGAAACGAAATGGATGGTGTAAAGAATAAACCAGTTGAAAGCATCTCACTTCTTTTTTGCCCCCCTCTTACTTTAATTAACCTCATCCTTCTGAACAAGGCAGAGCCTGTACCCCCTTTTCTTTTGGTGTACATTGGTGCCGTGCTGACAGCACAGCACTCCCTGTCTAGCAGAACATCTTAGCGATAACTTCTCTGCAGTTTGTATTGTTCTTGGTTCGAGGCACAGAAAAAGTTGGGCATATTTAAGCAAAGAGCCACAAGCTTGATGTGCTGCTTGGCATGGCTTGCATATGAAATTGCTGCGCTAACAAAGTCCCATTGACGGCCGCATACTCGTGCCTTAGTCCCTGGCTGTCTCTGTTGAGCTGTGCTGACAGCAAATATGAATCCAGCAAACTTCATAGCCTTCGGGGAGGTCAGGATGGGAATTGTATGTCAGGTACTCAAAATCCATGGCATCACACAAAATTTTGGATTGGAAGGGACCTCAAAAGAGCATCTAGTCCAGGCCCCCCACCACTTCTCCACTTTTTTGGAACATCTGTGAGAGTCCTGGGATCTTAGTCCTGTAACTGCAATGGTTAGTTTTGTAGATTAACGTCAGCAAACCAGAACTGTTCTGCCAGGAGTTCTCGCAAGTCACCACGTTCCACATGTGGCAAGACTTTGGATGGATGGGAAGGGAGAGAGAGAAGAGCAGAGCCCCAGTGACAATACAAGATAGTGGCTGGCAAGAGTTCTTAGACAGATACTCAAGGCTGTGTAGATCAGCTCCTTCAAGTAGACTGTGTAGATCAACTCCTTCGGATGAGGGTGACCCAGCAAGACTTCAGGAGGAGCCTGTGTGCCAGTAGCACACCAGTCATCTAGGAAATCCCCAGGCTCGGAGAAGGCAATTCTGAGGATGGAAAGCACTTCCTGCAGATTACTGCTGGGCTACTGTCATGTCTTCTCAAGCTGCTCAATTATTAGCAGGTATGTTGAGTGGCTTTAGCTGACTTCAGGAGCTTCGGGCCTTTATTGTGGAATCCCCTTCTTTGTTCCACCTAAGCCTAGTACAGCTCTTCATCTTCATCCAAACACAACAAAGCAGTAACTGCTTGAAATTCAACCAGAAGCTAAATTGGTCTTAAACCAAGTTGAAGCTGGGAGCCAGCTTTTACTGGAAGAACTGAAGGAGTAACAGGCAGCCAGATTACGTTCACCTACTTACGCAAAATGCATGAGATAAGCTTCTCTTAGAAGGGGCAAGAAAATAGCGACAAAGCCCGTAATTATCATAAAAACAGAGCAATCTTTACAAGAAGTCACTTGGACGTGGCTTCTTTATCAAGAGCAGCTTCATCTTCAAGCTCAGAAAATACTTCAGAGTGGTTTAGGATCGGAGCCCTTCTCCAGCTGACTTACCTAGGGGAGAGTGTGTTTGGACTGGCAACGTCGAGGGAGAAAACCCTCTCGTTCTTTACCAGATCATTGTTTAAATTCCTCTCTGCAGCTCTGTGCCAAGATAAGCTACTCGTGTGAGCAGCTGAAAGTTTCCTCTGAAATAATAAAACAGTTTCACAGTTGAAGAATGCAGCAGCCCAAAGGATGGCTCCATTGGCCATGGGCTGGGTTTGGGTGCTTGTGTATTCCCGGAGACCTGCGCTGCCCGTCATGCTCACGCCAAGGGGCGCATCTGCAGAAGCACTTGAGCCTCTGGTGTCTCTTGCACGAGGCGGTGTGTGGTGCCCAGGCTGACAACTGTTCTGTTTCCTCAGGGGGAAAAAGGTAGAAGGAAGCCAGATGGCTTCTGTAGGCTAGATGTGACCCACATTCTGTAATGAGACCATACGGAGACAGATGCACACAAAGCCTGGCTGTGTTCTTCATTCCTTGTCGCAAACCACAGCTTCCTGTGTTGTTTGAAGGCTCCTTGTAAACCTCTTCAGCTTCTTGGCTGAATGACTGACTCCGAAGCACTGACTGCAGGCCGGTGACTAAACCATGTCAGTGAGTACCTGTGCTCCTTGAAATGGGTTAACAGGCCCTGGGAACTCCTGCATCCTGGTGTCTCGGGCATCACGCGTTGGGCAGAACGTGCAGCTTCTTGCCTGACACAGTGAGTTGTGGAGGGTTTTTAGCAGATGCTTGGAAGCAGGGGGATAAAGAACTTGTGCATGAACATGAAGCCACTGAAAGTCAACTTTCTAACTAAGGAAACACTGCTGCAGTCTGTCTGTGAAATGATCACTGAGGTTTGGCTAAGGGAAACTACCAGCAGAGCCAGTGTGGTGGCAGCTGCAGTCCTGGCTGTGGTTCTCCTAGAGTCTTCGCTTGCCCAGGAATTGTGCAGTATCATTCCCAGCCCGAAGAACCGCTGTGGGCTCTGCTGGGGTTGCAGGGAGGCTCCATGTTGCGGAGGAAGCTCTGTCAGGCTGAGTAAATGAGTAGTTCCACAGGTAGTGCTGTGCACAGTCGGAATCCGCGTGGGAAGCTGTAACAGTCAGGCTAATCTGTGGAGATTGTTTTAAGGTGGTGGGACTGCTTCGGTCAGTCAGTGGGATTCATGTGAAGTGATCAGACTCGATGATCCCAGGGGTCTTTTCCAACCAGAGTTGAGTCTGTCATCTAATGGAGGATTATGGACTGTGACCTGACAAATGTTTTCCACCACAGTACAGAGTCATAGGTCACAGGGTGCTCTTCAGGCAGCTGATTAAAACCACCACAACCCCCTTTTTCATGCTCCTTCGTGGTGTGACTACTTGTACATAATGATTGTACTTTCCTTGTTGAGGGATGTGTGCTTGAGGTTCATGAAACAGATGGCCAGAGGTTTAGGTGACCTTCAAATGTCATCTCCAAGACGATCAGGAGACTGTTTCTGAGTTAGAGATGCACGTCCTGAGGCACTGGTCAGCACTGACTTGCTGAAGTGAATCTTCTGCTCCACAAATGCCACAAAGAAAAGCACCTGAGAGCTGTCCGTGACCTGTGGTGCGGACTGATTCTTCACCAGAAGCATTTCTGGGCAGTCTCAGCTGCTCCAGGTTGTTTCTGATGAAGGCTGATGCACAGTTTTGAACCCCTGAAACTCAGTGAATCCTGAAAATCCCAGATCAGCAGCGTGCAAGGTATTTACTGCAAGCAGAGTTCACGTTGTCCCAGATCCTGACAGGCAGGGAGAGTAGATGTGTCCCAGAAGCCATAGCACCCCCACCAGAGAGCCAAACCATGCCAAATCCATTCTCCTATAAAATCTGCTAAATGACCAAAGTCTGACATCCTTTCTTAGAGTCTCTGCTTCAGTTCAGCTGCTTTTCATGGGAAGCTCAGCCTTCTCATCCCAAGGGTTTTAAGTAGCGGGTGTGTGTGCCTGGGGAAGTATCACCCCTGCTCTCGGTTCCACCTCTGGGAGTCTCTGTATTGGATGAGCCTGTTTCACCGGTGGGGAGGGAGAAGACTCAGTGCGGACCACGTGGAGCTGATGGCAGAGCAAGTGATTGAGGGTTGAGTGGTTTTGTGTGGAGTGGACCTTTCAAACCATCTAGTTCCAACTCTTCTGCTGTGGGCAGAGACACCTTTCACCAGACCAGGTTGCCTGGAGCCCCATCCAGCCCAACCTTGAACTCTTCCAGGGAGGGGCCATCCACAGCTTCGTTCATTCACCGGTGCAGCTGGTAAGCAGGCAGTTTGTCCTCACCTGCTGCTGCTGTCCTTTCTCTCTCCGCAGACTGCCGTCGACGTTTTCAAGAGGATAATTTTGGAGGCAGAGAAGATCGACGGGGCAGCTTCACAAGGGAAGTCTTCATGCTCAGTAATGTAATTCCACTCGCAGAACCTGAAAACACTGGGAATACATTCTACCTGAAGAAGCAAAACTGCCCATTATCTTTAAGGATAAACTATGCTTCTTTATTTTTTTGTTTGTTTGTTTTTTAATTTTTATTGGGTTTTTTTTCCTCTTCTGTTAACCTGACAGATAAAACAGTTGGTTCAGAGCCTTTCCCTTCAGATTCTATTAAACTCTGACTCCTGTGCAAATGGCTTCACTTCCATTTTCAAATTTTAAGCAATCATATTTTCAATTTATATATTGTATTTCTTAATATTATGACCAAGAATTTTACTGGCATTAATTTTTTTCAGTGTAGTTTGTTGGTTAGAATAATCATCCCGATGATGCATCTTGTTACACTACTATTAACTAGGCTTGGATATCAGTGTTTCTTTGTGTTCAATGTATACTTGTAAATAAAATAGCTGCAAACCTTACCTGCCCTGCTCCTCAGCGTCTTGCTTAATCCATATCAGCTCTTTTTTCTTCCCCCCTGCCCTTTGTTGTGGAGAAAACGTTCACCTGCTGCCCTTAAGAGGAGGCCCGAGGTCCTTGGAGCCAGTGGAGTCTGACTGTTGCTTGCCAAGTTACCCTGTGAGTGACACCAACTGCTTTTGCCGTGACAGCGCCAGGCTGCCTGGTAGGTCGGCTGTGGGAGGGAGGTGCAGATAGCAGCTTTGGTTTGGAGGGGAAGGCTTGGGATTCCAGGCAGACAGCCTGGGCTCTGGTTTTCCTCGTAACCGTGGAGTGGAGGGTGCGGGAGGCCTGTCCCAAGGCAGGGGCCAGCGTACGCCTGCGCTGCAGACGGTTCGCGTGGACTTGGAACTAGCGGCGCTGTCAGGGTGGAGTGGGCTTACCCAGGTCGCAGGCGTAGACTGGCTGAGAGAACAGCAGTGTCATTTGAAAGAAATTGCACGTCTTGAGCAAACCCATCTGGGCTGGTGGTGGTGCATCTCTGCACTGGTGCATCTGGATAGCGCTGGAGTCTGTGCTGGAGGGGATGGCGCTGGAGTCGGTGATGGAGGAGGTGCTGGAGGGATGTGAACAGAGGGGATAGTGCTGGAGGAGGTGCTGGAGGGATGTGAACAGAGGGGATAGTGCTGGAGTTGGTGATGGAGGGATGTGGACAGAGGGGATAGTGCTGGAGGAGGTGCTGGAGGGATGTGAGCGAAGGGAACACAGGAACAGTCTGTTCAGTACCCTTCACTGTGCTCGTCAGGTGACAGATGACTTGTTGCACGACCAGAGTCTGGCCACAGTGTCATCTGTCCTGCATCACATGGCAGAGGTGGAGGAGCACCAGGAGCCTCAAAGACTGCAGTTACTCCATTATTTTTTTTTAAATTGGAGGCTGGGGATCGATCTCAGCTGTGAAAGAGCCGCTGCACTGGTGCTTGAGGTCTGCAGCTGCTGAGGCTGTAGAAGGGATGGATGAGGAAATGTGCAGCTCGGTAGTTCTGTGACAGTTCAAGACCTGACCTTGAGTGAGGCTGTTTGGGAGGGCTTGAAGGCTCTCTGGGTGGTTTGCAGTGGGAACTCGATGTACTCAGCGCTGAGAAGTGCTCTTGTGCTTTGGGTGACAGCTGAGGAATTCCTGACACACGTCGTTTCCTTTCTGCTGTGGCTGGCTCATCCAGTAAGAAATGTGAGCGATCCCACTAGCCCCAGCCTTTCTCTGCTGATAGGATCTAAAGATCAGCCACATACAGCTGTAATGAAACAGAGGCAGGTGTGAGGAGGGAACCACTTGTCCTTCACAGAGATTTCCCTTGGCTTTCTAGGGATGGCAGTTGGCTTCCTGGGAGGGTGTCTTCTAGCAGCTGGAGCCTCACAGGCTAGTTGGAGTCCTAAAGGCTGGGACAGCCTTGTACTGGCCAGCTGCAGGAATACTGGGAAAGCTGTTGGTATCCAGAGTCCCTCTGTGCAGGGTCCCGGGCCGCTGGGCACGGCGCTGGCGGTGATGACGCCCCAGCCGTGCTGGGCTTGTCCTGCCAACGAGCGTTGCTGTGCTGCAGCCTCCTGAGCAGGAGGAACCAAGAGGTTTTAATTAGCCCTTACGTAATCGGCAGCGCTCATCCTCAGCGCGTTTGCCTAATGCCAGATAATCTTCACAATCTCCTCTAATAAGGTCAAAATTACTCCCCTTGGACAGCTGGGGAGAGGGAGTGAGAACCTTTGCGCAGATGCCACCACCTCGCTGAGGGCATGGCAGGAACGTGGCTGCAGTAGGTCTGGGCGACGAGTGTCCTCAGCGTCCAGCTTGTCCTCAGGTGCCCTCTTTCCCTGCGGGAGCCGAAGGGCTTTCTGGTGGTTTCCAGAATCATTGCAAGAGGGGCAGTGACGGGCTGGCGAGGGGGCAGCTGCCAGCCACGGCTCACACGAGGGCCACCTCCTGCCCTCCCAGGGCACCAAGGACCAGGTTGTGGGGAGGGGCTGGTTTCGGGGCTGTTCAGCCTGGAGAAGAGGAGGCTGAGGGGAGACCTCACTGCTCTCTACAAGTTCCTGTAGGGAGGTTGGTGTGAGATGGAGGTTGGCCTCTTCTCCCTGGGGACCAGCAACAGGACAAGAGGGAATGGGGTCAGGTTGTGCCAGGGGAGGGTCAAGCTGGGTCTGAGGAAAATCTTCTTCCCAGCAAGAGCGGGGAGACCTTGGAACAGGGAGGGGGTGGAGGCACCGTCCCTGCAGGGGTTCAACAACCGAGCAGCCAGGGTGTTTGAGGAGATGGCTCAGTGGTTGGGGCTTGTAGGGCGGGCAGTTTGACATGATGACCTTGAAGGTCTTTTCCAGCCTCGATCTTTCCATGATTCTCTGAACACAATGTGCCACCTCCATCCATCCTTCCTTCCTGTCTGCAGCGCATCCCAGCCAGCCTCCCAGCTCAGCCTACGTGCCCGCGCACACGGTCCGGGAGCCGCGGCATCCTAATGGACGGGGAGGCGTGCGTCCGAGCCCTCGTGATGCCATCCTCGCCTCCCAAAGGCGCTTTGATCTGGGAGCGCAGCAGCGCGAGGCTGCTGGCACACGTGCCGGCGGGAGCGGCCTGCCAAGGCGGCATTGCCAGCTCTGCGCTCAGCGGGCGCGCCTGACGCCATGGGGAGCAGAGCGCGGTGGCGGGCGCCCCATGGGCGAGCGAGAGGAGGACCCGGTGAGTAGGTGCTGGGTGTGAGGAGCCTTCCCAAGCTATTAAACAGCGCAGAGGGCAGATCTCCCTTGAACGTGGCGCTCCGGCACGTCCCTGCCTGCTGGTCACCAGCCAGCCCCTCCTGGCGTTTGCCTCGTTCATATAAAAGGGCAGGATTTATGGGCCAGGGCTTTCCCTTGCCCTTGGTCCTGAGAGTGAGGTGTTTGTTAGTCTCCGGATGATCCCAGAACACAAACAAGAGGGATGTGCAGGAGCTGTTCCCCAAGATGACAGGATCTGAAGCTGTAATTCCAGCTACACGAGAACCTTTGCTTTGTGGCCAGTGCTGATCTGGACTGGCACCCATGTCTCAGGGCTGGAAGTTGGACCTGAAGGTGACACTCGTGACCAGCGTCAGGGGGTCTGCAGCCCCATCCTGGCCACTTCAGAGCGGACTAAGTCCTCGACTCCGCGAGGTGCCAGAGAATCGTTTTGGCTGGGAAAGACCTTAAGATGATCCAGTCTGACCATGAACCAACTGACCTGAGGCCACCGCTAAACCCTGTCCCCGAGCTCCAGGTCTCCACGACTGTGAAACACATCCAGGGATGGCGATTCAGCCCCCTCCCTGGGCAGCCTCTTCCAGGCCTGATGGCCCTTTCCATGGAGAAGAGTTTTCCTCATGTCCAGCCTGAACTTCCCCTGACCAGTTCCTCTTGCTCTGTCACTCAAGGAGGTGTGAAGGTTGAAGGAGAAGGCATTGCTTTGGTGGGTGGGGGGCAGTGTGCTGGCTCAGTGTAGCCAGCAGGGTGCCCAGCTGGCCAAGGAGGCCAGTGGCATCCTGGCCTCAATTAGAACCTCTGTGTCCAGCAGGAGAAGGGAGGTGATTGTCCCCCTGTGCTCAGCACTGGTGAGGCTGCACCTTGAGTACTGGGTCCAGTTTAAGGCCCCTCAGGCCAAGGGAGACATCAAAAGGCTGAAGCGAGGGCAGAGGAGGGCAGCGAAGCTGGGGAAGGGCCTGGAGAATCAATATGATGGGGAGAGATGGAGAGAGGTGGGGCTGGTTAGTTTGAGGAAGAGGAGGCTGAGGGGAGACCTCATGGCTCTTGACAACTATCTGAAAGGACCCTGCAGAGATGCTGGTGCTGGGCTCTTCTCACAGGCCATTAGTGACAGAAGCAGAGGGAAGGGCTTCAAGCGCCAACAGGGCAGGGTTAGACTGGCCATCAGGAAGAAATTCTTCCCAGAGAGAGTGGTCAGGCGTGGGAATGGGCTGCCCAGGGTGGGGGTTGAGTTCCCATCCCTGGATGTGTTTAAAAGCCGCTTAGATGTAGTGTCGGGGGATCCGGTTTAGGGGTGACCTTGTAGAATGGGGTTGATGGTTGGACCCTGTGATCCCCAGGGGTCTTTTTCCAACCGGAATGATCCAAGGGGCTCCAAGGTGCTGTGAGTGCCCCAAGGACCTTGGCTCTTGGCTGCTGCTCTGCGATGGGTGAGGAGCTGGGATAGAAATGGTGGGAAGAAGCTGCCTCACTCCGCAGGAGCCCCGCTCCCTGCGTGGAGGTGCTGCTGTTTCTAAAAAAAAAAGAGGAGGAGGAAAAAGAGGAGGGGGCAGGAGAAAGGGGAGGGGGAGATGGGGATAAAAAGGAGTAAACAAGAAAGACCCTTCGAACCGGAGCGATCAGTGGGCACCGCTCACTGCCCAAAGCCCTGCCAAGCAAATCCATTGTCGGCCCGTCTGCCCGACGCCAAAAGCCCGCACTCAGCGGCCCCGTTGCCGGCGGTTCTGCCTACGAGGCAGGAAAGTCTAAAGCCCCCGGTTGCCGCTGCTTTGTTGCAGAGTCCCGGTCCCAGCAGCCCTGTCTGCCCTGTCGTCCCCCCCAGCTGGCTGCTATAAAGGGGGGTGTCCAGCCTTTTCTGCCCAGCGCAGCTCTGCTCTGAGTCTTGGAGAGCAACCGGCAGAAGATGTCTCAGTACTCAGGAAAAGTAAGTAGTGGCCCAAGCGGCTCCTTTCAGCCAGGGGCTAGAGAAATGGAGCATCCTCAGGGTGGCAGGAGCCAGGTGGGGTAACATCCCAGAGGATGCGGAGCCAGGGCTGACGCCAGGAGCAAGTGTGGCAGCAGGGATGGTGGGGGTGTGGCAGAAGGAGCTGCATTTTGGGAGCCCAGTTCCCTGTTTGAGTGGTCCCGCTGGAAATAAGGGTGAGGGAGCTCGAGGTGATGTGGGGAGTCAATCAGAGCATCATTAGGGATTGGAAGGGGCCTCGAAGCACGGGGTCTGCTGCCTTCACGGGGAAGTGCACACTGTTCTCAGGAGGAAGAGCTGGTGATGCTCTGCTCCTCTGGCTGCAAAGCAGCTGGGGAAACCCCCCCAGCCCATCCTAGAAGGTTGTGACTGCAAGAGATTCCCATCCGTGCTGGGATGAGGGGCAATGGGTGTGAGCTGGGGCATAGGAGGTGCCTGTGTGACTTGGTCTAGGGGATCCTGCTGTGGCAGGGGGTTGCACTGGGTGACCTTTCGAGGTCCCTTCTGATCCCTAATGATTCTGTGACTCCATGCTCTGCTCGAGGTGGGGGTCCAGCCACGGTCCTCGCCACGAGCTCATTCTCCTCCCTCCCCCAGATCACTTTCTACGAAGGCAAGTGCT
The DNA here is from genome assembly GCA_013400115.1 of Rhinopomastus cyanomelas. Taxonomy (NCBI): domain Eukaryota; kingdom Metazoa; phylum Chordata; class Aves; order Bucerotiformes; family Rhinopomastidae; genus Rhinopomastus; species Rhinopomastus cyanomelas. The sequence goes on from VXBP01010550.1 coordinate 919,550, forward strand.
TCACGGGCAGGAAGCTGGACGTCTGCGGCAGCTGCAGCAGCTTCCAGGACCGAGGTTTCCTCAACCGGGTCAACTCCATCTGTGTCCAGAGCGGGGCCTGGGTCTGCTTCGACCACCCCAACTTCCGCGGGCAGCAGTACGTCCTGGAGCACGGCGAGTACCCCGACTTCTACCACTGGAACGGCCGCAGCGACCATCTGGGCTCCTGCCGCCCCGTTGGGATGGTGAGTGGGCAGCGCTTCGCCACCCCCCTTTGTTCTCCTGTCTCGAGCCCCGCTGGGATGGAGACGCTGTTGGGCTCCGCTCGCCCTGGCGGCAGCATCTCCTGTCACCACACTGTGGGCTCTTCAGCGTAACGTGTCCTGGTGAGAAGGAAACAGGCTCCCAGGGAAGCTTCATCCCAGCTTGGAGCACTCTGCAGAAGCCACAAAGACAGCCTGTGGTTTCCTGAGCCTTCCGGGCGAGGGAAGGAGCCGCGTCTTCCTCCCACAGAGCGAAACGCAGCAGCTTTCACAGGACAAGACTCTCCTGTGGTTTGTCAGATGAGAGGTTGCAAGGTCCTGCTGGCACCACATGCTTTTCCTTTCTAACAATTGTCTGACCAGGGAGGTTGTGGAGTCTCCTTCTCTGGAGACGTTTAAAACCCTCCTGGCCATGTTCCTGTGTGTCTGTGGACCTAGGGGATCCTGCTCAGGCAGGGGGGTTGGACTGGACGATCTTTCAAGGTCCCTTCCAATCCCTGATGCTCTGTGATTCTGTGTCGTGTTTCTGTGCTACTGGATCTAGAGGATCCTGCTGTGGTGGGGAGGTTGGACTGGATGGTCTTTCCAGGTCCCTTCCAATCCCTAATGTTCTGTGGGTCACTGTGGACTGTTCATGGGGGAATTAAGGAGGAGATCTGGTGCCGCAGCCAGGTTTGAGCCCGGGCAGCCTGGTCTTCCCAGGGAATTGGCAGCCCCAGTGCTTCCCAAACTGGACTTAGGGGGCTGCTCCTGGCAAACTTCACCTGGATTCTCTGCTGTTGCAAAAACCCTCCAGTAATCCTAAACTAAACCCCCTTCTTCCCCCGTCCTAGGCAGCCCTCCCCCAAGGAAGTGCTGCCCAGGAGAAAAGTGTAACGGGGAGCATTAAGAAGCAGCAGAGATGAACCCACTGGGAGCTGCTGGGATCTCTCAGTGGCCCCAGCGCTGCCTCTGGCCACAGTCGTGGGTTTGTTTCGGGCCCATTAGCTTTCAGGTCCTTCCTAGAGCATCTCCGCGCTCTGCACACGGAGCGACGCTCTGCCCGGGGCCCTGCAGCTGGCTGGCAGGAGGACCTGCTCCTCCGGCCCCCGGTTCTCCCTGGGCGATGCCAGCCGGGGTTTCAGCAGCGCAGGGCACCAGGGAGCTGTTTGCTCGGGCGCAGGACCCGCTCGCTCCGCTGCTGCCGCCGGCAGCCGCCTGCCACAAGGGCTGGCACCTCCTGGGTGCTTGGATCCTGGCCCCGTGTCTCACAGCCACGCTGGGGGCTGCAGAAGCCTCCCCGGGGGAGCTCGTGTGGTGTCACCGTCACAGGCTCAGGCAGCGGTGACAGCGCTGGGAAGTCACAGCATCTCCCGTCAGCTGCTGCAGCTCTACGAGGACGTGAAGGCAACGGGAGTGCGTTTAGGGGACCAGTCTAACGTCCTGGTGCCCTCCAGAGACCCTGGTTTGATCTGGAGAGCTGGGGCTGCAGCTGGTGCTGTGTTTGGGCTGCTGGGAGGGATCTGCAGATGGATGAGGGGCTGCCTGAGCTGGAGCACTACAGACCCCGTGAGCCAGGGGTTCACACGTGGGGTACAGCTGGGTGCAGCCCCGAGGGTTTGCTGGGAGGTGGCAGGAGTTCGTGCAGCTCGGTGCTGGCTGTGCTGGGGGTGTTGGGCTGCTTTTCTCACTCCCCTTCCGACTCATCTAGTGACAACTGGCTGAACAGGAGCTGGCAGGGTGCCTAGGTGGCATGAAAGGCCAGTGACATCCTGGCTTGGACCAGCAACAGTGTGGCCAGCAGGACTAGGGACCTAATTCTCCCCCTGTACTGGGCACTGGGGAGGCCTCCCCTTGAGTCCTGGGGGCACTGCTGGGCTTCAAGAAACAGATGAAGGGGCTGGAGCGGGTCCAGAGGAGCAGTGGGGCTGGGGAAGGGACTGCAGGGCAAGGCTGATGGGGAGAGGCTGGGGGTGTTTAGCCTGGAGAAGAGGAGACTCAGGGGGGACCTTCTCCCTCTCTCCAGCTCCCTGAAGGGAGGTTGCAGTCAGGTGGGGGTCAGGCTCTTCTCCCAGGCAGCCAGCGCCAGGAAGAGAGGGCAGAGCCTGAAGCTGCCAGGGGAGGGTTAGGCTGGAATGTCAGGAAACCCTTCCTGATGGAAAGGGTGACCAGAGGCTGGACTGGGCTGCCCAGGGCAGTGGTGGGGTCCTCATCCCTGGAGGTGCTTAAGGACAGGCTGGCTGTGGCCCTTAGTGCCCTGGTCTGGCTGCTGGGGTCATGTTAGGTCCTGGGCTGCTGGGCTGGATCAGCTCCGAGGGCTTTTCCAGCCTCGATAATTCTGTGACTCTCTGATCTGCCTTCCAACTTGCCTTATGAAAGCCTGGGAACTAGTTGGCTCCATGGGCTGTTGCTGACTGGCATCCCCTTGTCCCCAGCACGGCCAGCATTACCGGATCCAAATATTCGAGGGGAGCCACTTCAGTGGCCCCAGCCTGGAGCTGACAGATGACTGCTCCTTCCTGCAAGGACAGGGCTGGGACAAGACCTGCATCAACGCCCTCAAAGTCTACGGCGACGGCGCGTGAGTAACCACCACGTGTCCTGCCCCTCGTGTCCGGCTGCGCGGGGCGGCCGGGTGGCCGCAGAGACCCCCCTGCTGTGGAAAAACCTGCCGATGCTGGGGGGCTGTGGGGAAAACTCATGCTTTCAGGCTGAGCTGGGGTCTCTGGGTGGATGCTGGGGGCATCTCACCTTAGAACTCAGCCCCCCTCAGAAAGGGGCAGCTGTCGGGTGCGGGCCTTGGTCACCCTGAGTGCCTCAGGAGAACCCACTCTGCAGCTGCACTACTGATGCTGGGGCCACCCTCCTGCCCCTGCGGGTGCTCTGGCAGGGTGGCACCTTCACCTTTTCCTTGCTGCTGGGTGGGAATTTCCCTTCTCTCGAGGTTTTCATTCTCTTGGTAGTGTCAGTCCTTTCTATGGGGGTTTTTCCCCTCTTGCTGTGAGCTGGGTTGTCACCCCGCCAGCTCCCCTTTCCTCCCAGGGCCAGGCAGAGGGCGGTTGGAGCAGGGCACGGGGCAGAGGGGGGACCCTGTGGGGCAGGGAGCACAGAAACACTCATCTCCACCTGTCCTGGACCAGACACATCTGCACCCACCACCTTGTGGGATCTCACCTGCACCCAGTGCGGGGTGCTGGACCCTTCCCGTCCAAGAGCCCAGCAGGAAGAGGGTTGGTGCCACCCAAGCTCGCGACGCCCTGGCAGCGAGCGCCCTGCGGGACCCTTTCTGCTTCAGCCAAACCCCCTCCTGGGGTTTGTGACCAGCCAGAGGAGGTTCATTCAAACCGAGGGGCAGCTCTACCGGCTCCTGATGGAAGCAGTGACTGGAGCTCCCCGGGGACCCCGTTAGCTTCGCAGTGCTGGAAGCGAAAAGCCTTCGAGTACCAGCACTATAAATCCACGAGAGAGCCTGTGAGTCCTCTGGCAGGAGCCTTAGGGCCAGTTATTGACCACGTGTGTCCCTGCAGCAGAGCCTGGAGCCTGAGGGGCTGGGAGGCTGCCCAGAACCTTTCAAGCTCTCGCATTCCTCGGATTGATTTCCCCTCTCCCCCGCAGAAGGGGCACAGACCTCGGTTTCCCTCTCACGGGAGCCGGGGTGGTTTTCACTTCGCTCCGCAAAGGCTTTGAGGGGCCCTGGATGGCCCAAGAGGAGCTGCAAGGGCTGCAAGTGCCTGGCAAAGCCGCCCTAGGACACATCCTCAGCCATCTGAGGGCTGGAGGAGGTGGGGTCACCGGAGATGAGGCAGGTTCAGCCACAGGCTGTCTCCAGCACATCCCCAGGCAGAAAGCGGGTCTGGTTAGCCCATGTGTGCTGGGAACAGGGGGAAGGCAGAGGGGAAAGCAGGGGTTCCCCCCGAGTTCCCTGCCTGCTCTCAGCAGCACTGAAGTCTTGTTCCACAATTTCCATGCTTCATCTCCCCAGCACAACATCCCCCTGGGTTCTCTGAGGAGAGCCAGCACTGTCCCCACTGCCCTTCTGGGGCTGCTGACTGTCACCCCCATGCAGCCAGGGAGGGTGGTGGTGAAGCTGTGGAAGCCCTGCTGGAAGAGTTCTGGTCTGGAGCAGCCAGGAGCCGCTGCCACCTCCTGAGAAGCTGCTGCAGTTGCTGTGGCAGGTGGCTTTGCCCATCCCACCAGCTCCAGCACCTCGTGTGGTACCCCCTGGTTTTAGATGAGGACACTCACTTCTTGCTCTCTCAGCTGCTCAGCAGAGGAGGGCTTAGGAATAACAGCTTCTAAGAGCTGGACTGGGTTTGCAGTCTGGGGCAGACCCCCCAAAATAGGCTTCTGCGCACTACAGCGACACAACTTGGAGGAACCAGGCCAAGCCCTCACCCTGCTCAAGCAGGTCTGAGCGCTCGGTAGATGTTCTGTCATCGGGCTCTGAACCCAGACCAGGACCCCAAACGTGGCTGCTCAATAAACCCTGCGCAGAGGTGGTAACAGCTCGTGGTGCTGCTCGAGCCCCGTTGGCGTGAACGAGTGACCGTTGGCCCCACTTGGTCCAGGACAGGCTGGGGACTGACCTGTTGGAGAGCAGTGTAGGAGAAAGGGACCTGGGGGTCCTGGTGGCCAGCAGGATGGCCATGAGCCAGCAGTGTGCTCTTGTGGCCAAGAGGGCCAACAACATCCTGGGGTGGGTCAGAGACGGTGGTTAGCAGATCGAGACACATTCTCCTGCCCCTGTACTCTGCCCTGGTGAGACCACATCTGGAGTGTTGTGTCCAGTTCTGGGCCCCTCAGTTCAAGGGGGACTCAGAGCTGCTGGAGACTCCAGTGTAGAGCAATGAGGATGATGAAGGGAGAGGCTGAGGGAGCTGGGTCTCTGTAGCTTGGAAAAGAGGAGACTGAGGGGTGACCTCATGAATGTGAAGGGTGGGTGTCAGGAGGATGGCCCCAAGCTCTGCTCAGGGGCATCTAGTGATAGAACAAGGGGCAGTGGGTGTGAGCTGGAGCAGAGGAGGTTCCTCATCAGTATGAGAAGAAACTTCTTCCCAGTGAGGGTGACAGAGCACTGGAACAGGCTGCCCAGGGAGGTTGTGGAGTCTCCTTCTCTGGAGACGTTTAAAACCCTCCTGGCCATGTTCCTGTGAGACTGGATCTAGGTGATCCTGCTGTGGCAGGGGGATTGGACTGGATGATCTTCGAGGACCCTTCCATTCCCTAATGCTCTGTGATTCTGTGAAGCTGCAGCTGTCCCTCCTGACCATCAGAACTGCTCCTCTCTTGAAGACCTCCAGCTGGCAAAAGCCATGCCAGGAGATGTCCCAAAGCGGGATGAGGCCACCCAGCTAGGGGCAGCAGTCAGGCGGGCCAAGGCCATCTGGGCTAGTGATGTTGTGTCTGTGTGAGCATCTTCCAAGGGAAAGCTGCAGTTGACTGTGACCGTAACAGGGCTGGGTCCTGCTCTCCACTGGGAAACAGCAACAAGAAGCCTTTGAGACCATCAGCAAAGACAGAAAGGATTCACAGAATCATCGAATCAATCGGGTTGGAAAAGACACCTGGGATCTTCCAGTCCAACCACCAACCCCACTTTACAAGGTCACCCCTAACCCAGACTCCCCAACACCACATCTAAGCGTCTTTCAAACTCATCCAGGGATGGGGACTCAACCCCCACCCTGGGCAGCCCATCCCAGGGCCTGACCACTCTCTCCAGGAAGAATTTCTTCCTGATGGCCAGTCTAACCCTCTTCTGTTGGAGCTGGAAGCCCTTCCCTCTGCTTCTGTCACTAATGACCTGTCAGCAGAGCCCAGCACCAGCATCTCTGCGGTGTCCTTTCAGAGAGCTGTAGAGAGCCATGAGGTCTCCCCTCAGCCTCCTCTTCCTCAAACTAACCAGCCCCAACTCTCTCCATCTCTCCTCATCAGACTGGTTCTCCAGGCCCTTCTCCAGCTCCGCTGCCCTCCTCTGCCCTTGCTCCAGCCCTTCGTGCTGAGGTGCCCAGCACTGGACCCAGTACTCAGGGTGTGGCCTCACCAGTAATTAGTATTTCCCATAACAGTCGGCTCAAAGAGGTAAAACGTCCCCCACAGCCCGATGCGGCTTCACCCAGCGGCCGAGGGCACTCGTTGCTGGGGATTGCTGTCTGCTCCGTCCCTACAGCGGTGTGAAGCGGGGAGCCCCTGCTCCAGGTCGCATCCCCAGCGTGACCCCGACGGCACAGCCTGCCCGTGGGGAGCTGCCGGCCTGTGCTGCCAGCGCTTGGCTCCGCCAGGCGCGTTCCTGTGAGCAGGGTGGGACCAGCTCTACGGAGGGTCCCCTTGTGCCCGGCAGTTTGCAGCGTGAGGCCACCTGGGTGCCGGGGCCCCCGTGACTCTCCCTTCCTGCTCAGGTGGGTGCTGTATGAGGAGCCCAACTACCGAGGCCGCATGTACGTGGTGGAGCGCGGCGAGTTCAGCAGCTGTGCCGCGTGGCAGGCGCGCAGCGCCAGCGTGCAGTCCATCCGGAGGATCGTCAACTAGCTCCCACCAGCTTCCACCCCACCAGCGGCGCCGGCCGAGCCTAGGCATCGCTCGCCTTTCCACCCCCTGCTCTGTGGAATAAATGGCTAACACTAGCCTTTGGCTCCAAGTCCTGTCCTTCCTGTGCGGCTCGGTCTGGGTGGCCCTGCTGTGCTGGGGGGATTGGACTGGATGACCTTTCAAGGTCCCTTCCATCCCTAACGTTCTGGGATTCCGTGGTTCATCGGTGATTTAGAGGAAGGATGTGGGGGTGATGGGGCACAGCTGGCGGTGACAAGCAGCCCTGGGAACACGCTCCCCGCCGCAGCTGTGGGCTGACACATGGTCACTGTGCCCTGGCCACAGCCACCATGTGGAGCACCCAGCTGACTCCTGATGCCCAGAGGGGGTCACGTTGCTGCCCATGTGTGTTGTGAGAGCGGGCACATGGCCATGAGAGGGTCTGCTTGTGCCATGTGAAGACACACGTGGGGGTCATGTCAGGATCTGACCAGGCCGTGGAATGTGTCTGTTGGTTTGGTAGCCCTGAACCCCTGCTTGGCAGCTGGATGGGAAGAGCTCTGCCTGCTCAGCTACAGACCATCCACTACAGCCTGGGCACATCCCCCTGGTACTCAGTGCCCAAAAGGCAAGGAGCCTCCTTTCTGTAAATGCCAAAGCTGTGCTCAGCACCAGCCAAGAGTGTTCCTGGCTCTTCCAGAGAGACAGAGCTCTGCTTTTTTCCCCTGTGTGAGGCTAGTAGATGTTAAAGCCTGGCTCTCTGATGGCTCCTGACGGGCACGGTGCTAGCAGAGCTGCAAAGCTCTGCCCTAATTCAGTAGGAAGGCTGCTGGTCAAACCAGTGTCCCCAGCCCTCTGAAGGGATGTGAGCGAAGCTGACAGGTCCCCAGCACCCCAGAGCAGGAGGAGCGTGTGCCTTCAGCGCTGCTCTGCGGGTCTGCAGAGAGGTCCTGCCCTGTGCAGGGTGATCAGGAGGAACAGGGGTCCACGTTGTGTGCCAGGACAGGGAGCTGGCTGATCCTGTACGTCACTCCAACTGACAGTGAATCCAGCTGCTGTTTCATCACTTCGCACTCACCCACCTTTTTGTTCATCGTTCCAGTGAGAGCTCCTTAGCTCCCTGTGGCGCTCTACCAGTAACGCGGCTGGGGCAACTGGTAAGTGTGTGAGTGCGTGTGCTGTTCCTGTGATGAAGTGCTGCCCCTGAATCACAGAATCACAGATCATTAGGGCTTGGAAAGGAGCTCGAAAGACCGTCCAGTCCAGTCCTCCAACCACAGCAGGGTCCCCTAGACCCAGTCATTAGGGATTGGAAGGGACCTCGAAGGATCATCCAGTCTGATACCCCAACCACAGCAGGGTCCCCTAGACCCAGTCATTAGGGATTGGAAGGGACCTCGAAAGATCATCCAGTCTGATACCCCAACCACAGCAGGGTCCCCTAGACCCAGTTGCACAGGAACAGTCCAGGTGGGTTTTAAACTTCTCCAGAGAGTTGCCCCACGTCCGACACACGTTAGGGGGGAGTGTGGAAATGAAAAGAAATGGATTAGAAACTGACTGGGTGACTTCAACAATGGTCTGGGCAGTGTTTGCCTTGGCAGCTGCATCCTTCCACAGACAGTCTATGGTCTGGGTGTCATCCTCTACACAGACCATTGCGGAAGCCGTTCCACCTGGTGCAGTGGCCACATCCTGGGTGGCTTGCGGTGACGCGAGGTCCGTTGGAAGCCTGTAAATCTGTATCTGTAGTGGATGGCAGGGGGTGTGTGTGTCAGAGAGGTCGGCAGGCGAATGATTCATTCTCTGAGTGGGATGCAGGAGTGTGCAGCTCCTGCAGCAGCTCTTGCCTGGATCGGTCTCCTTTAATTAAATGCAGCTTACGGGAGATGTTTAGGAGTCTTTCTAGGATTAGCGTGGCTCTGACTTCACGAGAAGGCGCCGAGCGGCTCCTGAGCTCAACGCACTCTATTCGAAATTAATATTCAGCCATCTGCAGTGCTCTCAGCTCTGACCTTCTGGCCACAGACCCAAACGTTCTCCCAGTCCCATCGAGCTGACACTGGTTTCAAAGAGGGTTTTCATCCCTTTGTGGCATGTTCAGTGTCACGGTGCGGTGCGAAGGATAAAGGAAAGATGATTTGAAACACTCACTAAGGGGAACCCCAGATGCTCTGAGCAGCGGGAGGAGAAAAGCAGAGAAAATGAAGAAGAACCATCCACGACATTGAGAGGACCACAGAACGTCAGGGACTGGAAGAGACCTCGAAAGATCATCCAGTCCCATCCCCCTGCCACAGCAGGGTCACCTAGATCTGTTCACACAGGACCATGCTCAGGTGGGTTTGAAAGGTCTCCAGAGGAGGAGACTCTACAACCCCCCTGGGCAGCCCCTTCCAGTGCTCTGTCACCCTCATTGTGAAGAAGGTCCTTCTGATACCAAGGTTGGAAAGGTTCTTTGGGTTTCCAGCCCGCTGCGGGCGGCGCTTGCCCCCACCTCGCCGCACGCAGCCGCTCCGCGTCCGACCGGCGCTTGTGCGATCCTTCTACGGGCGAGAAACTGCGAGAGCGGTGCCGCCGGGCTTCAGAAGAGAAACACCACCCCCTCCGAAGCGAAACATATGGGATCTGCGCCTCCTGTCCTTTAAACAGTGCGGATTTAGCGAGGAGGGGGAGGGAAACGGAAGAGAAGCAGAGCCGCCGCATCCCCGCCGCCGCTGCTGCCATGTTCCCGCAGCATCAGTGCTCGGGTTCGGCCCGTGGCCACCCGGCTTGTGCTTCTAATCGGGGGGAAAAATAGCTGGAATTCAGCTCCCCGCTGCCAGTTTCTAGCAGCGTTAGACTTCTGCACAGAGGGGGTCTCTCTGGACGGGTGTGAGCCCGGAGCTGCTCACAGCCAGAGACCCTTTGGAAGTGGGATCACGGAATCACAGCACGTTAGGGATCGGAAGGGACCCCAAAGATCACCCAGTCCAACCCCCCTGCCAGAGCAGGATGCCCTACATCCAGTTCCACAGGAACACATCCAGGCGGGTTTTAAACGTCTCCAGAGAAGGAGACTCTGCAGCCCCCTGGGGCAGGTGGCACAGGTGGCAATAACTGATGTGTATTTAGCCCGAGGGGCACAGAGGGGTGTAAAAGGTCCCTAATGTTTGGTGACTCTGTGATTCTGCGCTTCTGTGGCTGTGCAGGGCAGGCTGTACACGAATCCTGCTCTGGAGTCACAGCCAAACATTTTTGAGAAGCCAAGGCGCAGTGTGGGCCGGTCCCCGCCGCCGAGCTGACCTGCTGATCCCCGCGAGTGCAGCAGCCGCTGCGGGGATGGAAGTGGGAATGAAAACTGCTGAGAGCTGCAGAGCTTCGCGCGGTCGGCAGCGGTTCTCTTGGCTGGTGCTGCGAGAAGAAAACAATCACATTGGAGTCATCTGAACTTCCAACAACACCACCACTAATAATAATAATAATTAATAATAATAATAACAGAATTCCAAAGGCTTTGTTTTCTTTGCCTGCTGCTAGTCCTGACTTAGCCTGTGGAAATATTTGTCTGAAAACAATAGAGCTGCTTTTCTTCCCCTGGTTTTCCACTGGGGGCTGGGGCCACATTCGTTTGTCATCTGCCTTTTAAAAAGAGAGAGAGAGTTAAAGGAGCCGGCAAACGGTGTTTTCACTTCTGGAATCTATCGCTTCAGTTCAGGTCGGGGCTGCGGAGCCGCCGATCTGCATTTCAAAGGGTTCACACTTCTCTGAATGGATTAATAGATGATATTTACCAGTCAGCTCCCTGGACGGTCAAGGATCACGCGTCTCATCAGAAGCAGGGGCTTCCTTGAAGCTGGAAAAACTTCTGCTTCCGCTGCTTGGTTCCTCTTTCCAGCTGCGCTCAGACGCTGCAGGGCTGGAGACACGCGAGAAAACACTCTGGTAGGAAGCCAAAACCTCTGCAACAACCCCCCCAGGCCTGGGATTTGTCTAGTCATTCGCTGCTAGAGACTTCTTTTGCTGAGAAGAAGAACCAGACAGAGTTTCTCTTGTTCCACTTCTTGGGGTGGGTTTTTTTCCTTACATATTTTCATTTTAAGCTACCCGCCTGGACCTGTTCCTGGGTGACCTGATCTAGGTGACCCTGCTCTGGAGGCGAGTCAGACTGGGTGATCTTTCGAGGTCCCTTCCAATCCCTAATGTTCTCTGATCCTGTGACTGGATCTAGGGGATCCTGCTGCAGCAGGAGGATTGGACTGGATGGTCTTTTGAGGTCCCTTCCAATCCCTAATGACTGGATCTAGGGGTTCCTGCTCTGGCAGGGGGATTGGACTGGATGGTCAGCCCCTAATGCTCTGTGATTCTCCAGCACCTTCCTAGTGGGACAGAACAGCAATAATAATACTAATAACAGCATTTGAACCAGTCAATTTCCCCTTTGGGTCCAAACTGCCCCTGAAAGATGCAGCAGAGAGCATTAGCCCATATAGAAAAGACCCAAAACCGTGTCAGGAGAAGTCAGCGTCAGCCCTTTGCTCTCCTTGGCTGCAGCTGGGTGCAGCAATGAGGGAGAAGCTCTGATTTCCCAGCTGCAAAGTGTGACTGCTCAGCGCTGGGGGCGGTCGGTGCCAATTAGTGTGAATTAGGGCAGGGCCAGAGCTGTGAGTTGGCTACTGCAGCCTGTCCCCGCGGGCCGCTGCCTGGCTCGGGAGCCTGGTGCAGAGCTGGCTCATCAGGCAAGCCAGGTAGCTCAGCTGAGCTCGTTTGGCCCAATTGGCACCCAATCGACTGCAGCCAACTAGCCAGCTCCCAGCTTCTTCCTACGTGGTTAAAAGTCACTCTTCATGCTCCTGTCACCAGCCAGGAGCTCTGAGGCTGCAGCTTTCAGCAGCATCTCTGTGCAGTAGCTGTGGGCTTTTATCACTACAGTGGTGAAATTCAAGCTTGAAGAGAGGACAGAAAAGTCTCCCAGTGACCGGCCAAGGTAAGTTGTGTCTCCTTTGTGTTGGTTCTTTCCTCCTGCCGGGTCTGTGCTGTGTAACTGCCTGGGAGTTACATCCTCGGATACTCTGGGCTCCTCTTCAGATGCTCGTTGACATCCTTGCAGAGCTCTGGTCGGGGGCAAATGGTGTGTGAGAACCAGGCTGGAAGTGCATCACCAGCAGGGGTCAAGGGAGGTGATTCATAGAGTCATTAGGGATTGGAAAGGGCCTGGAAAGATCATCTAGTCCAATCCCCCTGCCACAGCAGGATCAGCTAGGTCACGTCGCCCCTCTCTGTTCTTCTCTTCTCTTGTGAGACCTTGTCCGGAGCGCTGTGCCCAGTTCTGGGGCCCCAGTGCAGAAAGGACATGGAGCTGCTGGAGCAAGTCCAGAGGAGGGTCACAAGGGTGATCAGTGGGCTGGAGCACCTCTCCTGTGGGGACAGGCTGAGGGAATTGAGGCTGCTCAGCCTGGAGAAGAGAAGGCAAGACTCCAGGGGGACCTTATAGCAGCCTTCCTGTACCTGCAGGGGGGCTACAGGAAAGATGGAGAGGGACTCTGGTGCTCTCTGCTCACCTTTTACAAGAGGTCCAACTTGGCTGTAAGGGCTGTGTGAGTGCCTGTGCTGACCTCTTAGTGTCTATAAATACGTGAGGGGTGGGTGTCAGGAGGATGGAGCTAGGCTCTGCTCAGTGGCATCTGGTGATAGAACAAAGGGCAATAGGTGTGAGCTGGAGCAGAGGAGGTTCCACATCAAATATGAACCTCTTCACAGTGAGGGTGACAGAGCTGCCCAGGGGGGTTGTGGCATCTCCTTCTCTGGAGACATTTAAAACCTGCCTGGATATAGTCCTGTGTGACTTGGTCTAGGGGATCCTGCTCTGTCAGGGGGATTGGACTGGATGATGATCTGAGGTCCCTTCCAATCCCTGATGGTCTGTGATTCTGTGAATACAGGCTTTAATGCCACCAGGATTTAGCCCCAAGGCTTCTAAGGAGCCCTGGGTTCTCTCCTTCCCTTTACAGCCTTGGTCTTGGCTGCGTCTCTGAATCGCAAAACATCCCTTCCCTGCAGCCAGCTCATTGCTTTTTCTCCTGTTTCTTCTCCATTTCTCTCCCTCTTTGTCTTAAATAGTTGGCAGGAGGCCCTTTCTTTCACAACATCCAGTCACTTCTGCCAGGTGACCCTGTGAGTAATCTTCTCCCAACAAATAAGCAAAGACCTGCTTCTGGCAGGAAGAATGTTCCCCTCTTGAACCCCCGCATTGTTCTCCCCGGTGGGTCTCTGGGGCAACCACCGCGAACCCCAGATCCCCCGCTTGCCCCGAGCAGACCTCGCTTGGATGAAGGGCTCTCTGGGGGAAGGATTGAACCTCTTGAGGCCAGTGGGGACTAAAAAGGCATCAAAGACTTTAATGGCTGCAGAGGCTCACACATGAGGTTCCACCAAGGGATGCGGCAGTCGCCTTCGCTCCCCGGAGCCGTGCGCAGCGGCTGTTGCTGGGGTGTTCAGTCTGGGTTCACCCTGCTGGGGGGTTTGCATGTCAGGCTTTGCATCGCAGCAGAATTCCACCTGTGAGCGTTGTCGCTCAGACAGACCATGCTGTGGCACCAGTTTGTAACGGGGCCGCTCCCTCGAGCTCAACGGGGCGTTCACATGGAGATGCACTGGGAGTATAAATGCAGAGGTTGTCGCTGGTGGCGTTTGTCATCGCCCGCTTGGTGCCTCTCTGTGAGCAGGAAGGGGAGAGAAGGGCTTTCACTGGAAAATTAACTGAAGGCCACCTGGGAGCCTCCTCTTCTCCAGGCTGGACAGCCCCAACTTGCTCAGCCTGTCCTCACAGTGGAGGTGCTCCAGCCCTCTGAGCATTTGAGTTGCTTGCCTCTGGACACCTTCCAGGAGATCTCTGTTCTTCTGATGTTGGGGACTCAGAATTGGACCTGGTATTCCAGGTGGAGTCTAACCAGTGCAGAGTAGAGGGGAGAATCGCCTGTCTTGAAGGGTAGCGTGGGTGTGTGGTAGAGAAAACAACGAACAGCATCAGCTCTAGACGAGCTCCGCAGAGCCACAGCAGACAGAAGCAGCTTTGACACGCCTTGGGAAAGCCCTACTTGCCCCCCACCACCAGCAAGATCCACCTAAACCCTTCCCAGACCTCGTGAAAATGGGCTGTGGTCCTTGGGGTAGCTGTGTCAGGAGCAGAGGCAGTCAGACCCTGAAAGCCCAGTCCAAAGCTTGGTCAGGACTGCAGAGTCGCAGCACATCAGGGATTGGAAGGAAAGATCATCTAGTCCAATCCCCCAAGATCATTCTGCTGCATCCGGACAGATCCGGATCAACGCCGTTAAAGCCGGCAGTCCTCCTACCCGTGCGAAAACCAGTCGCAACAGGCTCGGAATCAGACGTGGAGCGTTACCCCCCGTGTCACTTAGCGAGACGTATTTCCTTTGGCTTCCAGTTCGACTTGGTCCTTAAGGAGCCTGTCATAAGAGATCTGTGGTCTGGGCAAGAGGCCAGCTTGCCGTCTGGAAAAACCAGCAGGGCTCCCGGCGAAGCAGGGAGCAGGGTAGAACGAGGCTTTTGACGATTCTTGCGTGATTTGGTAAATATTTGTGATCCTTGAATGGTGGGGCACGAGTTTCCACCACGCGGTGCCGTGAAGGGAGGGCCTCGCTATCTCTAGGCTGTGCGAGGGGAAACGGGGTGGCAGCCGTCGCTGCAACAGCTGCCGGGAGATCTTGAGCTTCCTGGTGTGTAGCATCCACTAGACTTCGAGGAAACGGCATCTGCTCTCTTAGCCAGAGAGATAAGGAGCTTCTGCAGCCGTGCGGGAGGCGTTTAAAACCCGCCTGGACATGTTCCTGCGTGGCTTGGTCGAGGGGATCCTGCTGTGGCAGGGGGGCTGGACTGGATGGTCTTTTGAGGTCCCTTCCCATCCCTAATGAATGGCTCTAGGGGATCCTACTGTGGCAGGGGAATGGGACTGGATGATCTTTCCCGTCCCTTCCAATCCCTGATGTTCTGTGAGGGTTTTAAGCCATCGTCTTAATCACAGCAAAGAGTTAATGCAACACTTTCCCCACTCCCTCTAAGTTCATGGCTCCCATCACCACCAGGGACTGAGGTTAGGGTTAGGTAGTGAGACCCCATTTGGATTAACCAGCTATGTTACCATCACCAAGGTTGCTGAACAGCAACCGGATTTTCCAGAATCCAGGCTGCCAGACTCCTGACATTGACTGGGAGTAGTGACAGAATCACAGAGCATTAGGGATTGGAAGGGACCTTGAAAGGTCATGCAGTCCAACCATGGCAGGATCACATAGATCCAGTTGCACAGGAACATGTCCAGGTGGGTTTTAAAGGTCTCCAGAGAAGGAGATTCCACAACCCACCCTGGGCAGCCTGAGCTGTGGCCATGGGTTTCCCCCCCAAGCGCAGCCTCCCCTGGAGATTCAAACTGCGTGTGTGTTTGCAACGCAGGTACCTTCCTCGGACCTCACCAAACCCCGCTCCCCCGTGAGGCTGCCTTCGCACCACATCACACAGGGAAATGGAGAGAGAGCTAATCGACCCTGCAGCTTCCTTCCTGAACGAGAGCTCTGGGCAGGGGTTTGCGAGTGGCTGTGCCAGATGTGCAAGCAGCTGGTGGGGGGCACTCCCTGAGAGCAGCCGATTCCCAGGCCTCCACAAAACAACTTTCCATGGATAATGTGATTTTTTTTTTTTTTTAAATTTTTTTTCAGAGGGAAGAAATCCAGTTGCTCCCCAGAAGTTCTCAGTCGCTTATCGTACGTGCAGAGGTTGTGCAGAAAACCCTCCTCCTCAGAAAAGAGCCGGCTGGCGGCGACACCCCAGGAGCTCAACCTGACCCTTGCGAAACAGCTCCATCTCGCCAGCTTCTCCACGGCTACAACCCGCAGCCGGGTCGGGGTCACGTCGTGTTTGCGTTGGGTGGGACCCATCAGGCCCGTTTGGCCCCTGCCAGAACGCGCTGTGCAGAATAACAGATCCCGGGAAGCATCCGCTTAGCGCAGGCGTTTCTGCACAGCCCTCCGACGCCTTCGGAGTCAGCTGCGAGCGCCCGCTGAGCCCCCCTGCGCCGGTGAGCGGCCGCGTCCAGTGGGGCTGATGGGCTCCTTCTGAGGTTGGCTCAAAGGTGCGACGCGGAAGCTGGGAGAAGTGGGCTGTGGGATTTGTCCTGCCGCTGCTGGCTTGTTTGGAGCAGCAAATTAGCCACGAGCCACATTGGAGCGGTGCTGGAGGCTCCCGGCTTCCCCACATTGCTTTGCCCAGTGGATGGATTCATCCTCTAGGTTCAGTTACACCACAGTGAGACAGGAGCTCCATCCCTGGAAGGGTTCCAAAAACACACAAACCACAGAATCAGATGACATCAGGGATTGGAAGGGACCTTGAAAGACTATCCAGTCCAATCCCCCTAGATCCAGTCACACAGGAACACATCCAGGTGGGTTTTAGATGTCTCTAGAGATGGAGACTCCACAACCCAACTGGGCAGCCCCTTCCAGTGCTCTGTCACCCTCACTGTGAAGAAGTTCCTTCTCATATTGATGTGGAACCTCCTCTGTTCCAGCTCACCCCCAGTGCCCCTCGTCCTATCACTAGATGACACTGAACAGAGCCTGGCTCCATCCTCCTGACACCCACCCTTCACAGCGTTACAGACACTCATGAGGTCACGCCTCAGTCTCCTCTTGGAGGTCTTTTCCAACCTTGATGATTCTATGACCCTTTGAGCAGAGCTGCTCGGGTGGCACAGCCCCAGCACCCTTGGCCAGGTGGTTTGGCAGCGTGAAGGTGGAGACTCCCACTAGGCCAGGCTGGATGGGTGAGTGGGTGGACAGATGGAAGGATGGACGGTTGAGTGGACGGAGGTGCCACATCGACAAGAAACACCCCAAAAAGCTCCAGGTAGGTGCGGAGGGAGCTCGGGGCTCCCGAGGAGAAGTTTGGTGGGAGGTCGGTCAGGAGGAGGGTGCAGGGGGAACAACAGGCGCTAGTTCCGCTCAGAGCCAGCCCCCAGCCCGGCGTCTGCGCCTCCTGCCCGGGCAGGGGGGCAGCTGCTGCCGAGGCGGTCCCGGAGCCGCCGGAGGGCAGCGGCGGGAAGGCGGCGGCGGGAAGGCGGCGGCTGAAGCGGCTCCAAGGCGGAGGGGGAGGGGGCGGCGCGAGGGCGGGAGGCGGGAGCCGGCCCGGGGTGGCCTGAGCGGGGCTCGGCCCGGGCGGAGGAGCCCCCGCGTTGGCCGGGGGAGAGGGGGCTGTGCAGGGGGGCCGCTGCCTGTGCGGCGAGCCCCGAGCGAAGGCTGGAAGCAGTTTGAGCAGCAGGAGCCGGGGCGGGCACCATGATGTGAGCGAGAGGAGCCTCCAGCTCGCCGCGATGGGGAACAGCGGCTCCGCCGTGAAGGTCTGCGCCGATCACCAGGGGGGAATCAACTGGCTGAGCCTGAGCCCGGACGGGCAGCGGCTGCTGACGGGCAGCGAGGACGGCACGGCCCGGCTCTGGAGCACCGCCGACAGCCAGTGCCGCGGCCACTTCCAAGGTACGAGGGTCCCTGCGCTGCGCGGGGCTGCGGGGGGGCCGCATCCAGCCTCTGCGGGCTCCTGCGGGCTTGGTTTGTATTTGGGGAGCGCTCGTTGCTCGGATGTTAAGCAGAAGCTGCTCTTTTTAACCCCAGACAGGTTCCGAGCGCTCCCGAGTGCAGGGAGCCCTGTAGCTCAGCCTGTGGACACGGCGGTCATCTCACTCGGGTCCTTTCCTGGAAGCCCCCTGCTTTACACCCCGAGGGACCACTGACTGCTTGCTGTTGTCTCTGGTTTCCTCTTCCTTTTCACTCTTTCTCATCCCTTTTCCTTTATCCTTTTCACTTTTTCCATTTTCCCCCTTCCCTCCTCTTCCTCCCTTTTTCTTTCCCTCTTTTCTTTCTCCCTCTTCCCCCTTCCCTTCCTTCCCCCTTCCCTTCCTTCCCCCTT